>OY821518.1:39605145-40157645 GCA_963682025.1 Cordilura impudica | reverse complement strand
AATTCCCCATTATGATGATTTGCAGAAGAGACTTGTAGCAATCGTGAAACATCACAATTTTCCCAATAGGGATGCCGATCAGAATCAACAATTCGGGATTTTGCAATCTTAATCCCGCAATTTTTGAGATTTCCGAATTTTCCGGTATTTTGGAATTTTTCAATATTAAAAGTCAATAACTTTTAATTTATACATACATGTTTTATATACTAAATAAAGAAACACATAATACAATCCGCTCCGATTGAGGAACATCCACCACTATTCTTCTGGCATTACTAAAAATACCAGTTTCATTTGTATTCTACTTTATGCGTGTACGGTATTTTTTTTTGCAGGCTCGCTCCTTACATAATGAATATTGTTCATGTTAGTATCTTCTCTTTTTGTTGCACGAGTATGTTTACATAAAATACGAAGAAAAAAATTGCGTATAAATAGGTAAAATATTTTGTTGAAAATATCCAGTTCGAATTGGAAATTATCGGTACGATTTTTTTTATTTTTTTTAATTGTACCGACACACACACAAGTACTTTGCTTGGGTGTGTGTGTTTGCAGTTGGCTGCATTGTTTTGTTGTCACAAAATAATAGTTTTAAGTGATTGCAAACAAAAAGGCTTAAGATATACAGTATAATAGCATGTAGATAAGAGAAAAACTATTCACAGGAATATATCAGTATTTGCAGCTCTTAAGTAAATTTGTTCCTCCTTTTATACACGTAAAACTCTTTCTTAAAATACATTTCAGAATAGTATTTATATTTAAAAAAAAGAAAATTTTTTCTTTATATCACGAAATTTTTAATTACAGAAACGTACATAATACTTTGCTACCATACTGTATGTTTTTATATCAGTCGGCAAAGTGTGTTTATCCAAACATAGGTCTGCTAAGTAATTTGATTCATTATTATTTTGTTCAATTGTAAAAAGAAACCGAAAAAAAAATAAATTAAAATTGTTCATATCATCAAATCAGTCATCCTCGATAAGGTTGACTAAGCAAATTATATTCGCAATGGAACGACAGAAAGACGTCTGTCTATAACATTTACAGATAACGTCGAACAATAGTAATTAAATAACTAACAAAATATTGAAAAGTATTTCACATAAAACACGTGAACATCCTATGCGCAGATTTGACTGTGCGTTCTTTAAAAAATTCATGCGAGAATGTCATCGTATCCTGGAGGACATAAGATGATATTGAATTGCAATAAATCATTATTTCAAAACAACAATAAAAATTCACTTAGAAATTCCTTTCCTCCGCAGTAAGGGAATATTGCTGGAATATATTCAGCGATGGGAAAAACTCACTCGGACTCTAAGGGTTTTTTAAACAAAAAATTATTTAGGATTTTATATAGGAAGAATCCACTAATTTTCATAGTGATTTTTTATAGGAAAAGTTCACTCATAACTTGAGAGGAAAAATTCACTCGGAATATGAGAGATTTTTCAATAAATAAAATTGACTTAGAATGTGATGGTTTTTTTTTTGTGCGAAATTTTCACTCAGAGGCTGAGGGATTTTCTATAGGAGAAATTCACTCAGAACCTGAAGAATTTTTTATAGGACAAATTCAGCCAGAATCTGAGGATTTGCTAAAGGAAAAATTCACTCAGAATCGGAGGAATTTCCTATAAGAAAAAGTCATTCAGAAACTGAGAAATTTTCTATCTGAATAATTCACTCGGAATCTGAGGGTTTTTCTATAGGAAAAATTCACTCATAATCTGATAAATTTTCTATCAGAAACAGGCACTCAGAATCTGAGGAATTTACTAAACGAGAAATTCACTAATGCCGTTTTCTTTTCTGACAAAAAATTTTGCATTTTATTTGCACTTTTTTCGAAAAGTGAATTTTGATGTGTAAACATCTATACGCGCGCAGGGGGGTAAATTTCTATTTCACAATACAATCACAAAAACAACGTACATGTGGGAGTCACATCTTACGCGTAAGATGTGACCATTAAGAAAATCGGTATGACTTATGATTGTTTGGTGAAAAAATTATTATATGAAATAACCTTTTTGTCGCTGTTTTCTGCATTTTATTTATTACCAGATGTTTACATCGGACTCACATGATTTTTTCAATATATTCTGAATTAAGAGCAACCTGTGCTGTGCTCACAAAAAGCAAAAAAAAAAATGAATAGGGTAAAAATATCAAAAAAGGGGAATAATCGGGAAATATTCTCTCGCTATGACCAGAAAGAAGCCAATAGCTGTAATTTTTTGCGATTTACTTTTCGAAAAAAGTGCAAATAAAATGCGACATTTTTTGTCACAAAAGAAAGCGACATAAGATTCTGTAGGATTTCCTAAAAATTCTCACAAAATCACAGTGATTTTCACTCAGAGAAATTCACTCAGATTCTGAAGATTTTAAATAGGAAAAATATACTAAGAATTTGAACGAATTTCTATAGAAAAAATGTACTTAGAATCTGAAGAATTTTCAATAAGAAAAATGTTCACAGAATCTCAGAGATTTTCTATAGGAAAAATTCACTCAGAATCTGAGGGATTTTTAAAGTAAAATTTCACTCTGAATTTTGATTTTCTATAAGAAAAAATCTCAGAAAATATCACTCAGAATATGAGGAATATTTTATAAGAAAAAGTCACTCAGAATATGAGAAATTTACTATAAGAAAACTTCACCCAGGATTTGAGGATTATCCATAGAAAAAACTCAGAATATGATGGATTTTATAAAGAAAAAACTCATTCGGGATCTGAGGTATTTGCTGTAAAAAATTCTCACAAAATCACAGAGATTTTCTTAGGAAAAATTCACTAAGAATCTGAAGGAATTTTTTTAGAAAAAATTCACTCACAAATCACAAAGATTAGATTATGTATAGGAAAAATTCACTTAGAATCTGAGGATTTTTAAATAAGAAAAATTGACTCAAATTCGAGGGATTTTCTAAAGGAAAAATTCACTCAGTCAGTAGGATTTTCTATAAAAAAAAATCTCACAAATCACTAACATTTACTATAGCAAAAATTCGCTCAGAATCTGAGGGATTTTCTATAAAAAAAAATTGACTCGGAATCCGAGGAATTTACTAGGAAAAAATTTTCGGAGAATCTCAGAAATTTTCTATAGGATAAATTCAATCACAATCTGATGGTTTTTTTTATAGGAAAAATCCACCAAAATACTGAGGGTTTTTGTATAAGAAAAATTCAGCCAAAATCTGAGCGATTTTCTATAGCAAAAACTCACTCAGTTGCATGGAATTTTATATAAAGGTTTTCAACATTGAAAATATTGATCAAAGTATCTAATAGGTAATATTATCTCTGGATTTGATATTTTAATGTTGCCAAAACAAAAATTGTTGCTTAACAACAGTGAAAAAAAAAAAATACGTCACACAAAATCTTTATTTGGCAACGGTTAGAAGCCAACATACCGGCTTGTAGTTCATGTTTCCGTTCAATTCAAATTTCTTATTTTCAAATATTTTACAAAATTTCATATATAAGGAGTGAGAACGAAAAAATCTTAACATACGATTTTCCTTTTATTTTCGTTTATTATACCCTCCACACCAGAGTGCAGAGGATATATAAAAATTTGTTATTCTGTTTGTAATATTAAAATCTGGACCTCCTAAATAACATGAATATATTCTTGATCTTTACAACAAGCGGAGTTGATATAGCAATGTCCGTCTGTCCGTCTGTGGGAATCACGATCACGCGCTGAATAGGTCAACTTGGTTAATCATATTTGGTGAAATGATTCACTGACATTCTGAACAGGTTGCTATTTAAATTTATCCAAATCGGTTCAATAAGTCCCGAGATTTCAATGAAATTGTAAAAAAAATCTCCTGAAAAAAATATGAAATTTCTATGCTGTTCTTGTTGTTATTCTAACTTTTGTTTCTTTGCGTGTGATAGCTATAATTATTGTTACTGTTGTAAAACGGTACAAAATACAGTTGCGGCAAAAGAAGCAAGTCATTTTATACAATGATCTCTATAAATACCGACATCTATAATATTTATAGGCAAGGCGATTTCTTGTGACCGATGTAAGTTTCACAGTTTTACCCCGATTTTGACAAAAAATTTATCGTTTGAAAGGTATTTCCTTTTAGTTGTTACACAGATTAACAGATTTTCATTGTCTGGAATATAGTTTTGGAGTTATGATCGTTTAAAGTTGCTTCTAACACATACATAAAATTATACAATGCTATGTGTGTGTATTAAATTTGTTAATGTGTTTGTGTTAATGTGTTGGGTTTGTTTTCTTCATTTAAAATGAGTTGAATTGTGAAGCATACCTTTAGGGTCTTTATTAAATGAAAAAATAAAATTTCTTAGAATTTGCACTCGAATTTCAAGTGCTGGAATAAGGAGTTTTTGCAAAGAAGAATAATTCCTTTCATAAGTCAACACAATGTGTCCACATATTTTTGGCCAGATTTGGCATAATATAACTACGGCAAGAACGCTCTTGAGGGGTACATGAACAATAACGTGGTTTTTGTTCAAAGTAGAGAGATATTGGGTTCTTGTGAAAAGGGAGTTCAAGAGCATAAGATAGGTGTCCCAAAATGTGGCAGATTTTAAACGGAGATGGATTACAACGAGTTACAGTGAAAATATAATTTTAAAATGAAAGAATTTTAATAAAAGAATGTTGGATACAACCTCAAAATCTGAAGTTACGGCAAAAAAGTTGTTTCACCACTTCACGGACTAAAATATTTTTAACGAAATCAAAACTACTCTAGATGCAAACAATTTTTTTTTTAACATGGCACATACTAGAATACAAATTTTATTTAAAAAATAGGTTTTCAAAGAAAGTACTAGAAATAAAAGGCGCCAAGGTTCGGTTTAAAATCGGTTCAAAACTGATTTAGTTAGTTAGTTTAGTCCGTGAAGTTTTGAAAAAACGTTTTTTTTTTGCCGATAACTTCAGATTTGTATTTGTATTTGTATTTATTTGTTTTCCAAAACAACAAGATTAAAAATCTTATAATTATTGTTAAGGAGTTTTACATTGTTGGTTATTATAATTGCTTTAATATAATGATTTAATTTAAAAAAAAATAAAAATTACAGAATATGAAAATAATAAAGAATTTAAAAATTTGTTTCTTAAACTGTTGGGCGTTGCTTATAAATTTAAGATTTGATGGTAGCGAGTTCCAAAGACGGATTGAATTCACATAGAATTGAAATTTTGAAAGAGAGTTTTCGTATTTAATAGGCCGTATGTCATTGGTCCTTTCAGACCGCGTGAGTTCAAATTTTCAATATAGATACATTGGATGGCGAGTGAATATAACCTTATGTAACAGTATCAATGTTCTAATGTTCAACAGATCAGAAAAGGTTACGCCATAAAGCTTTTTAGAGTACTGAGAAATGTGGTCATATTTTCCCAAGCTAAAAACATATCTTAATATGGAGTTATACGTTGATAGAAGTTTTCTACTACTTCTAGAATCACTTTTCGCATATATTTCGCATCCATATAACAATGTGCGGATGAGATAAGTTTTAGCAATTAATATACGAATTTTTTGTGGTGTAAAGTATTGGGTATGCCATAAAGTCCGTAACATTGAAAAAGTTTTCCCTGAAGCAATGTTTATGTGGTCAGACCATGTCAGTGAGCCGTTAAAAGAAACACCAAGATTTTTCGCGGTTTGTACTATCTTATTCGTTGATTATTCAGAAGTAATAGTGGCTCCTGGGGCAAGATAATATTAAACATTTAGACTTGAGAGGATTTAGACACAGTCCGTTCGCATTTGCCGATCCGTTGATTCTCTCAAGCTCCATGTTAATATTTTCAATGCAATTGTTTATATTATCGATGTGACTACTGACATAGAGTTGCACATCGTCAGCGTACATATGTATATCACAGTATTGCAGTTGTCGAGGTAGATCATTAACATATATCGTAAAAAGTAGAGGTCCAAGTATAGAACCCTGCGGCACACCCTTTAAAACTGGCAAAGAATAGGAAGTTTTATATTTATGGAATAAATAAATTATTATCATTTATGAATTTATTTAATTGTTGATGGAGTAAACGTTCAAATACTTTTGATAAATAAGGTAAGACGGCAATAGGTCGGTATTCTTTGCTAGATTTAGGTATTGGTATTATTTTAGCAAACTTCCAGTTTGTAGGGAAAATGCATTTTGTAATTATATTATTGAATATATAAGTGATATATGGTAACAATTGGTGGATAATAATTTTTAAAAATTTAGGGTGAAGTTCATCAAACCCAACTGCGTTTGATTTAATAGCAAGGCATGTGGACAATACATCTGCTTCACATACACAATCAAAGCTAAATGGGTTGCAGCTAATATTAGAGGTTAGATTTTGGTCATAATAACCGGCATTAGGAGGAACATTTGGAAGTTTTGTGAAAGCCTTATTTATCTCATTAATGTTAACATCAGTTTCTACTCTGCAAGGTGATTTATTTACCTATACCAATTTCACGTATGACTCTCCACGTTTTCTTAGATCCGATTGCAGATGAAAAACGATGCGAATAGAATTCAGATTTTGCGTTTTTTATTTTCATATTAGCATCTCTTCGTGCATTTTTAAATTCTATATGCAAATTATCAGTTTTAAAAATTTTCCACCTTTTATAAGCAAAATCTCTTCGAGCAATTGCCGTTTTAATTTCCCTACTGAACCATGGTTTATTCTTAAAGTCCTGTTTAAACGTTTTAACTGGAACTGACCTTTTAAAAACGTTTAGTATGTTGTGTTCTAAAAAATTGAGCTGATCATCCACTGAGGGCATGTAATAGATTGAATCCCAATCAATACTGTAAAACTCACGGGTCAGAACATTATCGTTTATTTTATGAAAGTCATAATAAGTAACTGTTTCGGATACATACTGCAGCAGCCGGAAGTCATAAGACAGAAAAATAAGATCATGTTTGGAGAAACATGGTGCCGATAACTGGTCATATAGCAAAACTTTGTTCGTATTACTGACAAAAAATATGTCCAGTAATGTGCTATTTGTAGCAGTGTAATGAGTTGGAGTTATGGTATTTGTTGGTGTAAAGCCAATAGATTGCATGTCATTTATAAGCCGGTTTTCAATAAGTATGTTTGAATTAAAATCCCCACATATTATAACATCATCGTATTTCACAGTGAGGGTATTAAGTTTTTCCAAAAAAGATATGTATTCAAAATTCTGAAAATTGTTTTACTCAACCAGGCCTACAACTTACACTAGGTCATTTTAAACGCATATTGAATTTTTTATATTTTGTAACACGGAGCTATCTGCTTCAAAAAAGTGACAGAAACCACTATAAAATCTGTTATGGAAGAGTTTCCTGAAAATATCCATAACTTCATAAGTACTGATTAGAACTATAAAAAGTATCTTTCTTTTTTTATAAGCTTTAATACCTATAATCTCATTTAAAATAAAAAATAAATAAAACCGGGCCTACAACTTACACTATGTCATTTTAAAAGCATATTAAATTTTGTCTATTTTGTAACACGGATATATCTGTTCCAAAAAGTGACAGAAACCACTATGGAAGAGTTTCCTGAAAAGATCCATAATTTCATAAGTTGTGATTAGAACTATAAAAATTATCTTTCTTTTTTTGTAAGCTTTAATACCTATAATTTCATTTAAAATAAAAAATAAATAAAACTAGGTTATATACCTATGTTAAGATTTTTTCGATCTCACTCCTTACTTACTTACATATGTGCACATATTAAATAATAATAAAGTTTTTCGAAAATAAAATTGCGTAGCACATTAAACTTACGAAGCAAATGGACAAGAATAAAGAAAAAGAAACAAGAATAACGCTTCTCAAGTCATTGATTCTAACAAAGCTTTAAAAAAAATACATGTGCTTGATAAACGAGCCGCCATGTGCTTTGAAATACAATTTAATTGTTTGTTTTGCAGTTTTTTCATTCTCGTATTTGTAATATTTGCTTCGAATGCATGACTCATGTCTCGTAATCTTTTTTTCTTTTTTGTTTTCTTTTTTTTTTTGTTAGGGTTTGGTGTAGTTTTTTAAATAGCGACGTTTGGCGCATAAACATGTTTTGATACTCGTTCCCAATGCTTTAAAGGTTGTAAGTTTCGTGTCCAAACGTTAGATTTTCTAAGAAAACGTATGTCTCGTCTCGCCTTGTTGACAAATTTTCGAATTTTTGTAATGCGATATGTGGCAAAAAAAAAAACTATGTGAAGTGTGTATATGTACTTGTTTTAATAGCTTGAGAGTCATTTTTGTTTTGATAATGCACATGAAGTATATTTTACCGGTTTCTAAATACCAAAATACATAGTTTTAATAACTGGTATTGCCAATTAACCCTCTGCCATAACGGTAGTCACTATTGTTTAAATTTATAAAGAAATGTTTTACTTAAAGCTGACCCAACCAAAACGGGTTATGAACCCAACTACAAATATTGTGAACATAAAAAATAAATATAAACAACATTAAATGGAGATTGTTTGCCTGTAGATACAATCACTGGAAAAAGTAAAACGTACGCTTAAAATTATAACTGTGATATGTAGGTACTACGAAAGAAAATAAGAAAAAATTAGCTAGGCTGAATTATTTATTTTTTCTAATAAATTATTGAGCTATTAGTTTTTTTAATTTAAAGTTTATTGCCTTTAATAAATTTTGTACAGGTTAAAAATGTAAAAAGGAAGAATTCACTCATAATCTATCAGAAATTTTCACTAAGAATCTGATGAATTTACTAAAGGGAAAATTCATTACGAATATGAAGATTTTTCTAAAGGAAGAATTCACTCAGAAACTGAGGTAAAAGAAAAATTATCAGAAAATCACTCTGATTTTTCAAAGGAGAAATTCCCTCAGGTTCCATTGGAAAAATTCCCTAAGAATCTGAACGAATTTCTATAAGAAAAAAAGTTTTACTATAGAAAAAATTCACTCAGAATCTGAGGAATTTTCTAAAAGAAAATTTCACTCAGATTTTCTATAAGAAAAATTCTTCAGAGAATCTCAGAGATTTTCTATAGGATAAATTCAATCGTAATCTGAGGGTTTTTCTATAGGAAAAATTCACTCAGAAACTGAGGAATTTTCTGTAACAAAAAGTCACTTAGTTACTATAAGATAATTTCCCACAAAATAATTTTTTTTTTTATTTAAGTTTGTTGCCTTTAATAAATTTTATACAAGTTAAAAATTTTAAAAAAAATTAACTTTCATTAGAACGTTAGTTAGATTTATAGTCATTTTTCACACATATTGTAATTACTACTGTAATTAATATTAATTTTCTGTTTGTATTTCCTTATTAAGCTAATACGGCCTATAATCTTTTATGTAATTAAAAACACAATTTTAATACAATTTTTGTTTAAATGGTGCGTGGTAAAGAAGAAGAAAGCATATATCTAAAAAATTCATAACTGCACTGTATTCTTAATCGGACCGGTTTCTGGCATTTCAGCCTTCATCAGCGATTTATTGAACATTGTGATAATTGTTGTTTTTTAATTGAAAATTTTTCTACTTAGGGCGGCCGTGAGGTTTGAACCATGAACCTTCACATACACTCGTACTTGCACTTTTTGGTCAACGCTTTAACACACTCACCTAAAGTGAGGCCTACGAGCAGTGTGGTTAGATTCAGTTTTCTACCATACAGCTTTACTTTGTACTAATTTCAGAAGATACAACACTGTCCAAACAAACAATCGTTATTTCCACTATTCTCAGTTTTCGTAAGAGTTGTCATATGTGATGTACGGTTTTGTACATACCTACATATGCACTTTACATATATTTGAGCTGACGCATTGTTCATTAGAACATTTGAAATCTTATTAGAAACCGTTGGTAACAGATTTTCTTTTTTTTTTTAAAGCAGTTCTGCTTTTTCGCCAAACTATTTTTCCCCTTTAATGTCAAACTGAAAAATTTGCTTTAATCTGAAATTAAAACACGTTACCTAAATTCTGGAGACTTGTTTACTTGCAATATCCATACGTTTTCTTTTCTATTGACATCGGAAATAATTTCTTTCTACGTGCTACTCGACCACGATAATTTTATAATATTTTGTGACCGATATCTTCATGGATGTCTTTGGCGAAGGATTATTTGGTTTTATAACTAATTTTACTGACGCCAAAATAAGAGCTCTTCGCGCTAAGTTAGTTCGGAGGTACGACCACAGAACGAGATGTTGATAAAATTGAATTGGTGGATTTATAAAGAGTGATCCATTTCGAGGTTCCTTACTTTTTTAAAGAAAAAAACACAGAAAGTTCAAATTTAATGGGGAATGTTTATTATCATTTGAAAGGAAATTCTTTGGCATTTATTTTTTGAAGATTATGTCTATCAAATGTTGGCCGCGGTTACGTCTCAGATGGTCCATCCGTTGAGTCCAATTTTTGATGACTCGTTCGGGCATTTCGACTGGTAACTGGCGAATGACACGCGTGATGTTTTGCTCCAAGGCCTGAATCGAAGCGGGATTGTCCGCATAAACTTTAGAGATTACATATCCCCACAGGAAATAGTCTAACGGTGTGATATCTCACGATCTTGGTAGGCAATCGACCGGCCCAAAACGGGAAATTATCTGCTCACCGAAGTGTTCTCTCAATAAATCCATTGATGTGTGTGAAGTGGCGCCGTCTTGTTGAAACCAAATGTCACCGAGATCACGAGCTTCAATTTCAGGCATCAAATAGTCGGTTATCATGACACGATAACGGTCCGAGTTGCCATACTAAGTTTTTTAAATAGTAAACAGAAAAACTGGAGTAAGTTTGTTGTTTTAAATTTTCATCTTTAAGTGTATGGATACTTTTTCCAGCAAGTGTATGTAGAGTAAGTTCATATCGGATCATAGCCATATTAAGTGACGTCAGTTATATGATCTTTACACATATACAAACCAATTTTAAGTGAAATATGGGTTCTTCTAATTACACTCTACAATAATCCGAAAATTGTTTTACGGTGAAAATAAATTAACTTTAATTTTAAATGGTATTTGAATTAAGGGTTAATTACACTATGTAATAGTCCGAATATAATAAATGATAAATATTTAAAAGTTTGGACCTCTAGCTCTAACTGTTCCAGAAATATGGCGGCGCGAAAAGTGAAAAATGTATAATGTATCTTCAAAACTTGTTGACCTATAACTCTAATCAAGGTCTTAATTATAAGGTATCCTTTACAATGATCAAAATTTTCTGATGTGATATTTTTAAAAGTGATATTTTTAAAAGTCGGAAAAATATATGTGTCTTGTTGCTGATTGTCGGCTCTACACTTGTGGTAAATGTTTTGAATAACAGTAAAATTAACTGGATTTTTTCATTTAATTTTATATTGTATTTCGTTTTTTTAAATAAATAAATTGGTGTAAATTTTGTTGTTAAAAAAATCTAAAATTTCCAATTTATTTTTTTTTTTCTAAATGTTATACGTGTCTTTGAATTTTTATTAATAAATCAGTACTCATTAAATTAGCAATAGTGACGGAAGGTTATCAGCAACAACATATTTACACCCTATACCATTCTGTTGTCACGGTTAATGTATTTGTGCTGATGTTTGTAGTTACCAAAAATATTTGACCACCCTTTATTATACCTATACCTATCGACTCAGAACAGTTTTCTGAGTCAGAACAATTTTCTGAGTCAGAACAATTTTCTGAGTCAGAACAATTTTCTGAGACGTTACCTATATCCGCCCATCCACCCGTCCGTCAGTGTCTCCGTCTATCTGTGTGCCCTTGTTATCAAACTACAGGTCCCTCATATGAATATATTTCGATGGCCATAGAACGATCTATTTGAATTTGGTGAAAATCGGTGGATGTTCAGACCTAGTCTCCATACGAATGACCCATAAGGAGAACTATTTAAATTGTTTAACGATCCAAATTATCATTAAGATCTCGATCAAATTTCGTTGGTGATGAGCCATTAATTAGTGCTCTAAAAATTAATCCGGTAGTACCATTTTAAGTCATAGTCCCCATATAAAATTTCTTCCCGATCTTTACTTAAATCTATCAAAAATCAAAAATATTACAGAGATTTTTCTCAAATTTTGCATGTATGCATGTATTAGAGCGCCCATAAAACAAAAAGTGTTATTTTTTCCGCTCCCCGCTCATTTTCTAGTATATTGGGCATAAAAAATAATATCCGCGCAAAAATTTTTTCAATCGGATGCAAACCGGCCAGTCCGTCACGACTTTTAGCCCTTAAAATGGAGTAAAATTAGTTCCAAGCTTTGATGATCAATAACTCGTAAGCCAGACGACTTTGGAAAAATACACCTTAAGAATTTGTATTGCAAATATATAGACAAACATTTTTCTCCTACAAATTTTTGACCTATGACCCTTCATGGTGTTTTAAGAGGTCAAACTTCAAATTTGTAGTCAACAAATTTTTTTTTTAATTTTAGGGCTAAAAGTCGTGACGGACTGGCCGGTTTGCATCCGATTGAAAAAATTTTTGTACGGATATTATTTTTTATGCCCAATATACTAGAAAATGAGCGGGGAGCGGAAAAAATAACAGGTTTCCATTTTTCTATGTATTTCATGGGCGCCCTAACGTGCATTCTATATGAACTTTTTCATATCGGCGGGCCACTAATTTTGATCAACTCTACTCGAATTTGGTTTATGCTAACTTCTGTATCCAATTAGTTGAACCTAAGACCCTTTCTATAAACTCGTCGTATAGGATATTGTACAAACGTTCAAACCGACTATAACTTTCCTACTTGTTTTTTTTTTTTAACCATTCGTTGCTTATAAATTGATCTCATTACGATGAAGCGCCCCGGTAGGTGAGTAGGTAGCGTGCTCGCCTATCATGCGGGGGTCGTGGGTTCGATTCCCACCAGAGGCTTTGGTCTGTCGCTGCAAAAACACCAGCCATATGGTCTTTGTCACTCGGCTTACCCCTGGCCCCAAATTAGAATACAAATTTACTTTGCATTGTAATTAATATAAATAAATAAATAAAAATAAATGATCTCATTACGTTAATTTCGCGCAAATGCTTTATAAGGAGATTTTGACTTAAAATGGTCTTACAATGTTTATTTGTAGACTGATAACGTTGAATGATGTCCAACTCAGTGGGGACAGTTGTATGGGATTAACTCCCCTAAATATGTACTGATTTTCTCAAATTCCAATAACGTTCGTTATTAAGCCGATTAAAAATGATGTACCAAACTTATGATAATCCAAATATCTTCATATTTGCGATCTCAGGGGTTTGCGTACAAGGTTAACACATTCAGCCCAATTACGATTATTCTCAGGGAATTTCTTTCTCTCGGAAAATACTTTTCTCGAGAAAAAAATCCTCCAATTATAAATTCCGCGTGAACAAAAAATGAATAAGTGGCATCATCGAATTTCGAAGCCAGTTGTTTTGCTTATTGACAATAAATTTTCAATTTTTTTTTTTGTGCAAACGCAAATAAATTTTTTTTAAAGAAAAATTAAATAAAATATGAATAGCACAGCTATGATGCGAGCACTTGTGGAGGAAATTGATGTTGTAGAATAACAACAAAGAAATAGCCAAAGGATTGCTAGAAGACAATTGTGGGCTGAATCTATGGAAACCGTAATCAATGCATGAATTGGCTTTCATTAAAGTTAACAAAAGTTGAAGTTGGGCTTTATTTGTGATCTTCGACCTACAAGAACAATAAAACATTTATTTTTCTAATTTAAATTTTGTTTTATCAAAATACTTCTTACATTTTTATGTAAACTCCCGTCTGTTTTGCAAGGGAAATTTTTTGAGGGAAAAAAACAAATTCAAGTGCATTGAGAATAACTACTTTTTTCACACCGAATTTTTTTCCGAAGGAATTTTCATTCATAATAGGGGAAAAGGGAGAAGTGAGAAATTTCATGCGGAATTTTTGTTTAGAATTGGGCTGATTAACTAGAGTGGTTTATAATAACTTTTTGCGCATACCTATAAAAACCGGTTTGCTTTTTGTAAAGAAGCGGTTTCGAAAAACCGGTTTTCCGTTTTTTTTTTTCCAAAATAAAATATTTTAACAAAATAAAATTTTTAATAATTTTGTTAACTAAAAAAAATATAAAATAAAATTTAAAGCAATAATACAAAGTAATATAAAAAATTTTATAGCATTTAAAAAATAAATAATTATCTAAATTTTCAATTCCATTGTTTTTGTTAGTTAATAAATTGCTTTTCGAAATCTGAACTTTCTTTTGACACTGGTTGTTTGGCATTTATAAATAGCATTATGTTGTTTTTCCTCCAGATCTTAATATGTACATGGAAATTTCTACATGCTAGTATAATAGCAGAAGATTTTATTCATACAAATATTGTGAATTAGATTTTTTTTTAGTAAACTTCAAAATTCTTACCAAAATCAGTTTCAGATTAAAAAATAATGGAATGACTTGGCACAAATGTAAAAAAAAAAAATTAATTGGACTGCATCTATTTAAAAACCGGAAAAATATGTAACAACTGGTTACGGGAATAATTTTAAATCCAACATGGACAACTCAACCATAAGTTGTAACAGACAAACAGATGGACTGACAGAGAAATTGGCTAAGAAAGTGTGCTGATATTTAGTAGTTACAAATATCAGCACAAACTGACTAGAGAATAATACAAGAGTATATTTTTTTTTTTTAAGTCCTTGAACAACGTGAGGAATTGATTTCTACTTAAATTAAATGTTAATTATTTACTAGACTTAAATACACCCTGACCTCTTAAGGCAATCCCAATACATACAGTTTTATTAAAGTTTCAAAGTAAGTTGTATGGGTCGTTAATTGATGAAAATACCAAAAGGCAACATCAGCTAAGTTTGCTTTAAGTTTTATATTCACATATTATTTTTTTTTATTTTGTTTTGACTGAATATTACTTTTATAATTTTGGCCATAGTGTACACTGTTCAGCTGTTACAAAGAGAAAAGAGAAAATGTTTTTCATCAGGGTTTCCCTTTCGCAAAAAATTTTTAAAATAATCTGCTTAACAGTTGAATATATAATGTGAACAGAGATAGACGCTTTCAAATCCGCGATAATAAAAACAGAAAACACAATATTTCTGAAGATGAACAGCGATGCTGTTCGAAATATCAAAAATAAAAATAATACTTAAAAACAAGTAAGAAAATTATAGTCGGTCTAGACCGACTATACGATACCCTATACCATGCGTTTAGAAACCCTATTTCTTAGGCCAAACTAACTGGACATATAAAATAAGCAAAAACCAAATTTGAGTGGGATTTTTATTAATTTTTTTGGCTGCAGATATGAAAAAGTTCATATCGGATGCTATATCTATATGGGGACTAGGTCCAAAAATGGACCGATCCTGATCATGTTTGGTAAAGTCTCTTGTATTTTGCAAAAATATATACAAAATCTGAGAAGAATCAGTGGAATATTTTTGTTTTTATTAGATTTAAATGAAGATCGGGAAGCAGCTCCATATGGGTCCAAAGGGATCATTTTTGAACTACTCATCAATGGACGTAATGAACGCATACAAAACCCAATTTGAGTAAGATCTATATGACAATTTGGATCTTATGGCAATTTATGTCGATTTCATAGGGGTAATTTGTATGGGGGCTAGGTCTGAACATGGACCGATTCTCACCAATTTCAACAGCGTTCATCCCATGGCCGGTGAAAGCTTTGCGACCTGCAGTTTGATTACAAAGTTTACATGGACACACAGACGGACGGACGGACGGGCGGACGGGCGGACGGACGGACATTATTAAATCAACTCAGAAAGTGATTCTGATTCGATCGGTATAATAAAAGATGGGTCTAGGTCAAATATTTTTGGTTGTTACAAACAGCAGCACAAAGTCATTATACCCAAACCACATAGTGGTATAGGGTATAAAAACCAAGAAGCAATTTGAGTTTTTTTATTATTAAAACCACATGACCTTGAGCCTAACAAACCAAAAACCATAATCTGCTTAATTTTTATAAATAATATCGTATTACTTATTTTATTTGTTTAAGGTGCTATTACACGATGTGTTTTTTACATATGTACTGTCACTTTTTTTATCCATATAAAATTCCTCATGTCTGTCAGAATTGTCTTTTACATACGATTCATAATTTTTGCTATCACACGTGCTTATGTATTTCCGTATGACATAACCTCTAAATGTAAACAACAGCAGATTTAATTTGTGAATTTACAAAAATTGATTGTTAAAAAAAAGTTATATATTTTTTAATTGTTAATTAATATTAAACAATTTATTTTTCTTTCAATATTAATCTTTATAATTTACTCTGTTTTTCTTTCGCCACAAGCAGTGTTGTATTTTCATATATTTGTCATGCAAAAATAGAACCTGTTCTAATTGAAAAATGTACATGTGACTTTCCTCATGAATTGTACATAAACAATGTTTCATATGTATCACACGATGTGTACAACTTTTGTTGTGGGAAAATTTGACAGTACATATGTAAAAAACACATCATGTAATAGCACCTTTAAGGAATAATTACAGATAATTAGCTGCAGCGATTTATGGTAACAGTTAAGTTTGCAAAATGATTATTACTCAAACTGAGTGATATATTGACAGATTAACGGGGTAAGTTTTTAAAAGCGAAATAAGGCGTATTTCCATAATTTTTTTTTTTTTTAAGATATGAATAATGTTGGAATATTTATTTCCTATATACTTTATAGTATAACATTTGAAGAATCTTTGAAAAAAAAGTTCCGGAGGCGCCTCGTGATAAGTTTCCCGAGGTAATCACGAAGAGTTTTTTTATTTCTTTATTTTTGCCAGCATTTTGAAGTGAAAAACACGATTTTTGCTATGAAATTTCGGTGTATTTGTTGTTAAAAAAATGGGGAAGAAAATGGGTACCTGGTGATTTATGTGTAGAAAAAGTGTGTAAAATTTCTAAAGACTTCAAACATGTTATTTCCGAGAAAATCGGAAATAACCAAACTTAAAACTACTATTTGTAAACTAATTGATGGTAATAATTAAGATCATAATTTAATAGGTGTTTTTCATGTGTTTGTCTCATAATAAGTGAATTTTAGTAGTAAATTTAATAACATCATTTAAATTATAAACAATTATACAAACAGTTAAAAGCAATTAAATTTTAAATGTCAACAAACGCATTTTTAACGAAACTATTTTATAAAAAAAAATATTTTTTGGAAATTTTAAATCGAATGACTTTCACAAATTTTAACATTCCATCAGAAAACCCAAACTTTTTTATACGAGTAGCGATAAGTATAAATTTAGCCCTCAGAATATTATGATCAAAATAATACATATGTCCCAGATTGATTTTGGATATTCAAGATAAATCTTATTGGCACCAGGCTATCACGTATTTTAAAATATTACACTCTTTACAAATTGAATGTGGTGGCCTGTTCCAGAGTGTTTGTGGCCGTAGGAAAAACTTTATTCAACACTGTTTGAGGACTAGTAGTTATACTTTGTGAAGATATTTGTATGAAAGTGCACCCTCAATCTCAACTTCAGTGTTAGTTTTTAAGTTATCAATGTTACCTTCAAGAATTGCAATAACTTCGCAATCCAAATTCACACGATTTTCATCTGCCTCACTATGAACTGGTTTATGCATTAAAAACCACATATAAATCCAGTTCTATTATACAGTACTGTTCAGATAAAAGTTACCAACATACAAAATTATAAATAATTTCTATTTGGTTAGGGTTTTGCAATTTTTAACAACTTGTAGGTTATTTTCGGTAGGGAACCCCTTTTTTAAAGTGTTCTTAGCAGGGGTTGCTCATATCGTCACAGTTTCGTTTTTCGATTTCGTGACAATAAAGCAATTAAGTTGTGACGAAAAAAGTTATGTTATGACGTTAAGGAAGGAGAACTATTGGCGGAGGGAAATTGTCCGATCGATAGGATGCAACAATGTAACTATCCTGAAGTTGCACAAAAAATTTGATGACAAAAAACAACAATAAGGTCTCCAGGACAGGATCTAAAAACAAAAAACCACCACCATAATGGACCGCTATTTAAAAAATGTAAGCCTCCGATCTCGATTTCCTATTCAGTAGAGTTGAGCTCTGAGATGAATGAACAGTACGCAGTAGATGGGTAAGTGCGAGGTTACGAAAAAGGAATCGAAGGAAAAAAACAGTTTTAAACACTAAAATGCGCGTTGGAAGGCTGAAATTTGCCAAACAACATAAAAATTGGTCTCATAATGATTGAGGAAAGGAAAATTTTTATAGATGAATTAAAAATAAATCTAAACAAATCGGATGGCGTCATGTTCGCAGGAGAATGCAAGAAGGTTTGGACCCCAAGAGCAATATCACGGAGCAAATTTCCACCAAGTTTATGGTCTGGTGTGGTATTTCGTATTACGGCTGTAGTGAACTGGCATTTATTAACAGTTCTCTAAATGCCCAAGCGTACATTGGTATCATAAAAAATTTTTTGGAGCCATCAATTGATGCCGTTTTTCCGATATGTCAAAACGATTCTGCGCTATGCCACCGGTCAAAAACTGTGATTTTTCTAGATTTATTAATAGACCCAACATCTGTGCAATTTTGAAAATTAATAAATTTATTTCAAGTTTGGCAAAATTCAGCGGAAGAAGACGCAATTTTGTGTTTAAAACTGTTTTTTCCTTGGCTCCCTTGCTTGTAAACCCGCATCTACCAATCTTCTGCGTACTGTTTATTCATTTCAGAGTTCAACTCTGCTGTGGAGGAAAATCGAGATCGAACATTACATTTTTAAATAGAGCTCCATTCTGGTGGTGGTTTTGTTTCTGTTTTTCGATCCTGTCCTTGGAGACCTGTTTGTTCGTATGTGGCATACAATTTTTTAAATAACTTCAGGATAGTTATATAGCTGCATCATATCCGTCTAGCAACCTCCCTCGACGAATAGTTCTCTTTCCTTAACTCCTAAATCGAACTTTTTTCGTCACAGCTCAATTGTTTCATATTTTGTTGAATATTATTGGATCGCACTTAAATGTGTATTTCAACGAAATTGAAAAATGAAACGCTGACAATATAAGCAACGCCTGCTAGAACACTTTCAAAAAAAGTGCTAAAAAAATTGTAAAAAACTTAACATAATAGAAATTATTTATAATTTTGTATGATGTGGTAACTTTAATCTGAGCAGTACTGTATATGATAATCTAGATTTAAGGGTGAGTCAATTTAATTAATAAGGGAAATTTGTATTTGGTCTATACTGAACAGACGACTAAGGCACTTGTGATTCATTAACAAAATTAAATTGATATAATTCATTAAAAAAATGGAAATATTAAAAACTAAATACCGATAAAATTAACTTATTTATTTTGAATTTAATAATATGTTCAAAAGCGCTACCTTTTAAATCTAATTACGTCATTACATACACACTTTAATCTATGTTAAAATTTTCATTTTAGAGAGCATTTAATATTTAATATATACATAGTGCAGGCTAATCTACAAGTTTAAACTAAATAATGATAACAATCTTTTTCTAATCTGATAGATTTACCCCAAAAAAATTACAATTACCAATCTACTAGATTTGAGACTAATCTACTTGTAGAGTGAAAATATTTCTATACCTATCAGAATAGTGTTTTGTTATTGTATTAATTTATATTTTTAATAAAAAAAAGTATAGGAAATATTAAATATAATTTAATTTTAATGATAAATTCTAAATATTTTTTATAAAAGAATACAAAAGTACCTCATTAAAAACAATCATTCAAAGCTCTAAAATTACTGGTTATAATATTTAACAGCTGCATCAAACTCAACTATTTCCCAAACCATTTCAAGAATGCTAAGGTTATAGCTATCAACAAACCTAGTAAGCCAAAAAATAACCCAAAAAGCTATAGACCTATTAGTCTATTAAGTAACTAAAGTAAAATATTTTAAAAAAATACTACATTCTCGTCTTAGTGATTTTGTAATGACCAATTCTATTGTTGCTAAAGAACAATTTGGATTTAAAAAAGAGCATAGCACTACTCACCAAATAAACAGAATTAAAAATCAAATAATCACCAATAAAACCAATAAACGTTCAACGGGTCTAATATTGTTAGAAATTGAAAAAGCGTTTGACACCGTTTGGCATAATGGCCTAGAATTTAAACTTGATGCAAATATACCAAAATATTTATGCAAAATTATTTCAGATTTCATTCACTGCAGAAGCTTTAAAGTTGCGATTAATAATGAAACATCATCTCCAAAAACCATTATCACAGGGTTACTTCAAGGATCAGTGTTGTCGCCATTGCATTACTCGATATATACATCCGATTTTAAAGCCCCAAAATATATGCAAATTGCTTATTATGCAGATCATACTGCGTTAATATTTTGAAACAAACTTACAAGTGCACTCCTGAAGAAATTGGAAAGGGGACTTGTTAATTGCAGTAAATATTTTCACAAATGGAAAATCAAAATTAGTCCAAACAAGGCCCAAGCAATAATTTTTCCATTTAACAAATCTCCCAAAAGACTGCCAAAACGTCATCTTCTTATTGGAAATAATACCATAAATGTACTTAACGATGTCAAATATCTCAGAGTTGTCTTGGACAAAAAGCTTACATTTAAAAAACATATTATGGCTACGTGCCAAAAAGCTATAAAATCATTTAAAGCATTATGGCCGCTACTAAATAGGTCATTTCTAAACCCCAAAAACAAAAATCTACTCTTCAAAAGTGGTATAAGGCCAATATTAACATACGCGTGTCCTATTTGGAGTGACGCTGCCAACTGCCACCTAAAACGCTTACAAATTATACAAAACAAATGTCTTAAAATGATAAATAAAAACCCCTGGAGGTATCCTACAAATCTTCTTCATGAAGAAACAGGTTATGAAAAAATTATCGATTTCATAACAAGAACTAATAACAATTACTTTGCCTAAATTGAAAATTCCTCTTACCCACTGATAAGAGAATGTAGAGAAATAACGTAAAATTAAAAAGAATTCACCAAATTGAAAATTATATGTTCATAGGGTCTATTATTTCTAATGAACCTATAAGCATATGAATATTTTCAGATAGTATTTGAATATATTAAATCCCTTTTTCCTTTAAAAATCATTAAAAAATTAAATAAAAACTATTTAATATCTTTAGATCCGAAATATTATTTGTTGCAATATCCATATGTAATGATAAGATCTCATATGTAAATATCAAATTTGTTAAAATATGCAAATAAAGGAAGAATATATAATTGAAAAAAAATTAAAACCTCATTAAAAACAGTGTTCATTGTATTTTTAGTTATACACTAGTAAATGCACTATAAGCCGACTAAAAAACTAATGGCAACTCTACAATTGACAACTTCATGTTTTGGTAATACGTTGCTCCCTCTCTCTCTCTCACACAATTGCTTCATCAAATTGCAATATAAACATAGCAAAAACACTGTATTTTAAAATGTGTGGAGAAAAAATATATTAAAATTATAACGAGAAAAACCTCAACAAAAAAATATATAAAAACTTACATAAATATTGTAAATATATATGAATTTAATTAATAAACACGATAAAAATAAATGGAAAATATTGCTTACAAGATTGTTTGCGAAATGTAAACTTTTCAAAACAAAACGTTGAACAATACACACCAAATTGGTTGGTAATGTACTCTTTTTCCACCTCCTTTTTTAATGGAGAAATAGATTATAACAGCAACAAAATTTTATGTAAATGTAAATCAAAAATCACCAAAAGCACAAGCGAATGTTTTTTTTTACACGTATTTTCATATAGACTATTTTGTTGTTTTTGTTGGTATTTTGGAATATTTCATGTACATTTGAATTTTTTTTTTAAATATACGCGAGAAACACATACACAAACAGAAACATGTAGAATTATAAACGAAATATATTTGTACCAAAATATTTAAGTAGGCCGCCACTTTAATGAAAAATTACTTGACGTTCTAAATACGTCTGCTAATTTCAATACGTGTTATTTATTAATTGCAAAAAAAAAAAGCACAAACGAAAAAGGTCACATTTATTGCACAGGATATTTAATAAGAACTAAGATACACGGCTGTTTTGCGACACGATTGTTTTTCCGGTTTTATTTCTATTTTTTTTTTTTTTTGCAAACTGCACGAATTTATGAATGAAATTGTTTATTCTCTCGTTAGGAGCCAATTACATTTAACTTATTTGACGTAGAAATATTAAAAAAAACGAAAAAATTAGGAAAACCGACAAGTCAAATTGGAAAAATGAAACCGTATGATCGAAAACGGCATTAAACGCCTTGTTTAGCACAAAATTAAACAAAACACAACCGCACCGACCGTACAAAACACACAAGCGCCGATGCCAAAATGACAACTGACAGCTGTGTAAAAATATGTTGGTAGTAAAAGGCGAAAACGAATACTGTGTAAAATGAAATTGATAAGAGAGCAACATTGATGTCAACTTTTCTTACAATAAAATATAAATCGCTAAAACGTTTAAACATTATTTCCGCTTAACCAATAAAATTTGTACTTTTGTTTAAATATCTGCTTTAGCAATTAATAAAGCAATTGTTGATTATTGTAACTGAGTTGTAAATTTATTAAAAGAAGATAAAATATTTACTTCTACCCTGTAAATATACTTCGGGTAACATAAATATACATATACGTTCTCAGTAATTATTGAGAATATTTCCTTTATATTATGGTTGCTATGCATTTTAAAAATCGGTCCGAATATAACTTAGCAGCATTAAAAGAAGAAATTAAAAAATCATGTGAGTCCGATCACAGGGAAGATGTGTAAACATCTAGTAATTAAAATTTTTTTAAAATCAAACAGAAAGCGTCACCTATGTATCACTTATAGCAAAAACTGTTTCAGCTAATTCAACAACCCTTTGCTGTAAAACGTTAAAAATATCCCAATATAAACGTATATAAGTGATACATATGACGCTTTTAAAAAAGTGGCATAAAAAACAATGTTATATCATAATTTTTTCACCAATGCAATCATAAGTCACACAGCGTTATCTGCTTCAGCTCACACCGATATGAGTTACGCTGTTTTTGTGATTGTATTGTGAAATAGAAATTTACGCCCCTGCGCGTATAGATGTTTACACATCAAAAAAAAAATCATGTGAGTCCGATCACAGGGGAGATGTGTAAACATCTGGTAATAAATAAAATGCAGAAAACAGCGACAAAAAGTTTATTACATATCAAAATTATTTCACCAAACAATCATGTCACACCGATTTGTCTTAATGCTTATATGTTACGCGTAAGATCTTACACTCACATATTACGCTGTTTTTGTGATTGTATTGTGAATTAGAAATTTACCCCCCTGCGCGTATAGATGTTTTCGCATCAAAAACAAATATATAAAAAATGAAAAACAGAAAACCGCTAGCTCTGTGTGTAAACTCTTCAAGTCGGCAACAGTGAAGAAAAGAATATTCGTTTAGAACAAAAGAGCAGCGTTATATTATTAAGTAAGCAAATTTAGAACACTGTTTTCATTTTGTTTTGAATTAAAAACCGTTACATTTTTGATAAAATAAATAAGTTGCAAGACAATCGTATTCATTATCTTTCTAATAGAAAATGCTTACCGAAAAAATTAATATTATTTTAGTTTAAATGTAACAAATGTAACAATTTATGGTGTGGATCAAGTGAGCGTAGTTGAAATTTTAAAATTTTTGTATAATAATTTGAAAACTACAGAAAGGTAATACAGTTCTTATAATTAAGTAAATATTAAGGGCCGTTTGCAAAAAAATTAAAGTGTACTTAAAGTAGACTTTATCAACAACTTTTGTAAGAAAAACATTCAATAAAGTCTACTTAAAGTACACTTTAATTTTTTTTTTCATATGGCCCTAAAACTTTAAGCAGCTCACATGAAGCAATTTAATTGAAATTCTCCAAAAACATAACAGTAATCTCGATACCCGGTGTTTGCAAATGTTGATCCCGATTGGCTTCCCTAGTGTGTAGTATAGAATAAAAATTTTTGTAGTTTTTTTTTATGTGTAAACATCTATGCGCTCAGGGGGGGGGGGGGGTAAAATCCAATTTCACAATACAATCAAGAAA
This sequence comes from Cordilura impudica, assembly GCA_963682025.1. Taxonomy (NCBI): domain Eukaryota; kingdom Metazoa; phylum Arthropoda; class Insecta; order Diptera; family Scathophagidae; genus Cordilura; species Cordilura impudica. The sequence goes on along the minus strand of OY821518.1, from coordinate 40,133,368 downwards.
ACAGCGTAAGGGAAAAACGGCGTGTGGTATATGTAAGTGTATTGGTGTATTTAGTAAGCAGAACCACCGAGTTCGCTGTATGTTTAGCAAAATCACAAATCTTTTTCATTAATTTTAATTATTCAAGCTATTGACCGCTAGGTGTGCTGTGAGTTTAACATGTTCACAAACTGACAGAGTTCTTTTTTTTTAAAGATTCAAGTATATATTCGCTATTGACAGAACTTTTTTAGTAAGCAGAACCGCTAGGTGTGCTATGAGTTTAAAAAGCTAAATACTAGGAAAATTTTGAAGAAGTCGAAAATATCTTTTTCAATTGTATTTCAGAAAACATCAATTGAATTTCAGAAAGCATCAATTGTGTTTCAGAAAACATCAATTGATTTTCAAAAAGTATCAATTGAATTTTAGAAAACATCAATTGTGTTTCAGAAAGTATCAATTGTGTTTCAAAAAACATCAATTGATTTTCAGAAAATATCAATTGTGTTTCAGAAAGTATCAACTGTATTTCAGAAAACATCAAATGAATTTCAGAAAGTATCAATTGAATTTCAGAAAACATCAATTGATTTTCCGAAACTATCAATTGTGTTTCAGAAAACATCAATTGATTTTCAGAAAGTATCATTTGTATTTCAAAAAACATCAATTGAATTTCAGAAAACATCAATTGTATTTCAGAAATTATCAAATGTATTTCAGAAACCATCAAATGTATTTCAGAAAATTGTAAATGTATTTCAGAAAACAGCAAATGTATTTCAGCAATTATCTAATGTATTTCAGAAAACATCAAATTTATTTCAGAAAATGTAAAATGTTTTTCTGAAATTATCAAATGTATTTCAGAAAATATCAAATGTATTTCAGAAAACATCAAATGTATTTCAGAAATTATTAAATTTATTTCAGAAAATATGAATTGAATTTCAGAAGATATCAATTGAGTCTCACAAAAATTGTCAGAACGCTATATAAAAATATATTTTTTTTAAGTATTACACTGGGTTTGTAATATATCTTGAAAACTACATATCGTCACCTAAAATGCAAAAGGCCGTAACTAATATTTTTATTTTTTACAGGAGAAGCAAAAAACATCATAAAACAAAAACTACTTTAAACTTAATACCCAAATTTTAGAATCAAGCTGAAAAATTAAGATGGATTCTTATTTATGAAAACAAATTTATGGTAAAATAGTAGTTTTTAAGTGAAAGGCCGTAACTGCAACACAAAAAGTCAATTTTTAAGTTTTTGTTAGTTACGGCCTTTAGCATTTTAGGTGACGATATAAACGTGTTTTTTTTTTTTCAAAATGATAACTACAAAATCGGTCTAAAATGTATCCTTGTGTTTATATTGTAGCTGATTAACAAATGAAGTCCTCATCTTCTTTCGATTAAAAGGCAGCCCTTGATAGTTTATTTTCCAGTGCATACAAATAAGTCCAAATATTGCTAAACATTTTCTGCGACTCCAAATCACTAATAGAAACAATAATAACTTTTCGGTATTGTAGGGTAAACTACGTTTTAATTCGGATTGATAATTCGATTGATATTCGATTGATATTCTATTGAAATTCAATTGATATTTTCTGAAATACATTTGATAATTTCTAAATTACATTTGATGTTTTCTGAAATATATTTGATACTTTCTGAAATATATTTGATATTTTCTGAAATACATTTGATACTTTCTGAAATACAATTGTAAAAGGGGTAGATGTTTACACATCTCCCCTGTGATCGGACTCACATTAATTTTTTTTTTTAAATAATTTATTTTTCTATTTGCTGCAAAAATTTTAAACAATAAAAGAGTTTCTGCTTAACTGAAACTGTTTACTTTAAATGTGTTTCTCTCGAAACCAAATCTTCAAAACTAAATTTCCGATTTCTGTCTGTTTTTTTTTTCATTGTAGCTGAAGTCCTTTCCATATTTTATCTTAAGACATTTTTAATGGGACACAGAAGTTGTTTTTTTTTGTGCATTTTTTGAATTTTTGACATTATTTTAATAATAAACGAAAACATCAAAATATGGCCACGTGGGGGACTTCATAATTTAATGGTCCTTTGAGCTTGGTTTTCTTTTGTTGATCAGACAATTTTTAAAGAAGGTACAGTTTCACCCGGAAATGGCCTGTATAAAAACATCCAATAAAATATCTCATATATATTTATTTTAGAGCTATGCAAATTTTGTAATTTTCGGCGTTCTGTAGTACTAACCCCTCTTAACTTTTATACAAATTTATTATACCTTCAACACTGTAGATATCAACACCTTGTGAACCAGCTTGTAAGTTTTCCAAATTAAAATCAAGACCCCATATAGTAAACTTCATACATACGGTGAGTGACTTTACAATGGAAACTTTTATCAAAACATATTTTTGACAACTTGAACGGCCAATACCAAAAATTGGGTCATAAAACTTAAAACTATTTTATTATTTTAAAATTGTTTATGTTTTATAATTACCATAATATTATAATAGCTATTCGGCGTTCTTTAGTACTCACCCCTCTTAAATGTTTATAAAAATTTGTTATTCCTTCAACACTGTACAGATCAACACCACTTGTAGATCCGGTTGAAGCTTTTCCAAATTAAAATCTAGACCCCATAAAGTATACTTCAAACATATAAGTGAGTGACAATAGAATGAAAACTTGTAACAAAATATATTTTTCACGACTTGGACGGTCAATACCAAAAAATTTGAAAATTATTTTATTAATTTAAAAATTTATAAATATAAATTTATATTATATATAAAAAAGAAAAAACATTAACATAAAATAACTTCAGAAAAAATAGCAAAACTTAGAAGAATTAATTTTTATGCTGCTGACAAAATATTGCAAACCTTTACTGCACAATAATTGAAAACTTTCCCTCTATTTTTGAATTCAATATTTTGTTGCGTAGCTATCATTTTCTAGTACTGCTTCACAACGCCGTGGCGGCATGTAGTCAATTAAATAATTGATGATATCCATTGAAATTTTTTGACACTCGTGTCCGTATTTTCCGATCTACAATTTCCCATTCTATGGCCATTCCAAAACAAACACTAACTGCATTAGAACGTCGACATTCGGTTATAACTTTAAAGGTGTGTTGTCATGTATGACTACATCACGTCATTTAGAATTTGCTTGTATTCAATTCCAGTTTATTACATGTATTGCACCCATTCCTTGGCTCAAAAAACTACCCCATACAATAATATTACCACCGCGAAACTTAAAACTTATATTTCTTATATTTTAGGTCTAGTTTATTTCCCTTTGTTTGTCGTGCAAGCGTTCTTCCATCATGGCCTCTTAAATTAAACTTATGCTATGTTCACACGGACAGCAAGATTCGCGCTTCGCTCTCTCATTCACGGTTCGCGCCCGAATCATGATTGAATCTACATTATTCGCCATACAAAATTTTGAGAGCGAATCTACTTGGTTCAAAATGAACCTAGTTGTGAACTTGGAAACATTGAGTGTCATCTCCAAGTTTGATAATAAATTATCGCTAATTTATCTGAACTAGCTGTCAAAAATATATAAACAAAGAAAAACAAAAAATTAATTTGTGCATAAAATAAATAGAAACATTTAACAAATAAAAAGTATATATTTACATATATATATTCAAATAAAAATGGAAAAAATTAAATAGTGAAACGTAAAGTGTAGAAGAATGTCTTCAAATATTTGCACAAAAAATATAAACGTCAAAATGAAACAAGAACACTCGTCTGAACACCAAGGTTCACAATCATGATTCAGAGAGCGAATCAAGTGGTTCACTTTGCCGTCTGAACATGCTATTAGACTCTTCTGAAAAGGGAACAGTATTCCAATTCTGTCTTCACTAGTTCATGTGTTCTTTAAGGCCCATTTACACGATACCACTCAGTCGTATGATTTTTCGAAATAAAAATCCGATGAAATTCATCGGACTCTCATAAAGTCGTACCGACATTATTTCTGCATACTTAGGCCATTTAAACCATCACACTCAAGTCTTATGAAAACAGCTGTTTAGAATAAGAAACAAATTTATTTTGAAATTTATATTTTATTTCTACTGTCTTTGTTTTTGTTAACCTTTGTTTTAATATTACCAAAAAAACAACTCTGGTCCGATGAAAATGGCAAGTTTTTAGAAATGTTTCTAAATTTTAGAAACATCGGACTTCGAAAACAAAATCCCACAGACAGTCAATTTCATAACATAAGCTTTTTACATGATACGACTTTTTCATAATACTCGACTTTTTGACAGGTCTTATTACAAAGTGTGATAGTGTTAACTGGCATTTAGCAATATTTATGCGAGGATTTTTCTCTGATATTAGAGGTTTCTTCACAGGCCGATAACAACCAAGATCAGCCTCAATTACTCATCAGATTGTTAGTCATCTCTTGAGGTACCATTTTTGGACATTTTTAAATTCTCTTGCTATTAAATTATCTTGTCTGGCTAGTTTTACGGGGCCTGCCGCCTAAATGTTGAGTCATCACCGTTACTCTTTCACGATATTTCTTGATAATTATTTAAATTATGGATTTTTTGATAGAATATTTGTGACAATTTATCTCTGGCTTTAGGTCAGTAGTTCTATACAATATTCCGATTTTTAACTCTTCACAAAACTTTATTCTTGCTATTATTTTACAATAATTAATTATAAGATTAAAACACTGAAAACTAGAATTGTGTTTAAAAACCGGTTGAAAGAAAACGTTATAAACTAGAAGTATTTAAATAACGGTTAAGATTTTGTACCTCTTTTTCATACCGTCTTCTATTTTTATTGTTTTAATTAACTCTGGTACAGAAGCTTAAAAGCTTTCATTGTTTTTGTATCGCTAAAATTACTTATTTTCATTTATCTATTTTCTTTTAAATTGTATTTTTGCAACATATATGTTGTCTTCCGATAGTGAACACACCAAACAGTGATTTCGCAAAAACATACACAATTTTAGGACTTAACCCAAAATTATTAAAAACAAAATTGGAAATTTCAGAATTTTGTAAAAGTTTCCAGTGTATTGCCACCTACTGGATGTATATACGATTGAACTTTTAACAACCTGATTTTTCTTTGATTGCATCAAAATATTCTTACCAAACGGCTCACTTTTGTAGGACTTCATCACACAAAAAGTTTTTTGTTTAATTTTATCAATTAAAACTTACACGTTAAAATTAGGAAGAAAAATCTTAATGTATCGAATTAAATTTTTTTGTTACTTAACAAAGTTTTTTTACATTAATTTTTGACGACGTTCAAAAGGTTGTAAATTATTAACCATACGAATAACTGCGAGCCCACATGTAATCATTACAAAGTTATTATTTTTACACTTGTGCTTGGAATTTAATTGAAACTTACAGTAGTTATAAACAACTTTCAATTAAAAATTAAATCTATACAAGTGGTAATGTTTGCAGTTTTGACTTAAATGCACACGTACATAATTGTTGTATTATACTAACAATGCAGGATTTAACAAAATAGCGATGTTCTTTTTCCACCCAGAAATCCATTCCAAATGAATTTCTAGTTTAAATGTCGTACTATGAAATACATTAAAACCTCAATACCACACATCCTTCGGCTGCACGAATACAAGCAAACGAACTCATATAAACTCAGTCTTACACGTGCCGGTCATTTCATTGTATTTGCTGTTGTGCAGTTTTATTAACCCTGAACTTGAATGTGAATGCAATACAGCAACAAGACATGAATTACCATAAAATGCAAACAAACAATGGAAAAATATATTTCTCATTGTGAAGGCATTGATTTTTTGCTCATTACGTCTGCAATGGCCAATAAGAAACGTTTAAAGTAATAATAGAAGCAAAATCTTTCACTGCTGGGTCCTTTTTTAAAACAGTCTGCTTTTGTCAATTTTTAAACTCTTTCTTTTAACTCATACTCTCTGTCCGTCTGCCTGTCTGTCTGTCTGCCATGGGGCAACCCAATTCCCCCCCATCCAATTGATCTGAAACTTGGCCCACAGTCACAGTCACGGAGTGCCTTAAAACCCATTTCTCCTTATCCGCTCGGTCTGAAACTTGATCGATAGACTTGCCGTGAAAAAAGATTAACTTTGACATAGTCATGCACAGTCACGGAGAGATTAAAATCTCACTTTCTCTAATCCGATCGATCTGAAACTTTGTCCATAGACTTGTTGTGGCCAAAGATTAATTTTAAGATAGTCACACACAGTCACGCATAGTCACGCACAGTCACGAAATGATTTAAAGCCCATTTGCCCTCATCCTATCAATCTGAAACTTGGTCCATAGACCTGTTGTCACCAAATATTAATTTTAAAATAGTCATGCAAATTCACTCATAGTCACGGAGAGATTCAAAACTCATATGCATAAGGAAAGAAAGAGTTTTAATAGAAACTTAGTTTTTATTGGTTAGATTATTAAAGGAGTGTTTACACTATGTGTATTTTCCATGTGTAAATTCAGTTTTACGATCCATACGTAATTCCGTGTGTGTGTCAAAATTGCCGTTTTACATATGATTCATAATTTTTGCGTTCAAACGTACATATGTATTTCCGTATGACATAACCTCTAAATGTAAACAACAGCTGATTTAATTTGTGAATTTACAAAAAATTATTGTTAAAAATAAAGTTATATATTTTATATATTTTTTAATTGTTAATTAATATTAAACAATTTATTTTTCTCTCAATATTAATCTTTATAAATTACTCTGTTTTTCTTTCGCCACAAGCAGTGTTGTATTTTCATATGTTTATCTTGCCAAAATAGAACCTGCTCTAATTGAAAATTTTACATATGTCTTGCAAAATGTGTTGTACATAAACAATGTTTGAAAGGGTTCACACTATGTGTACAAATTACACGTGCTAAAAAAATAAGAAAAACACGAGCAAAACACGTAGTGTGAACGCAGCTTAAGCAAGTACCTGGTTTATTTTGGACTATAAACCATATTTGACCGAGATCTGTATAATAATTTGAAACTTAGCCCAATTTAAGTCGAACTCATAGGGGTCATTTGTATAAGGAGTATATCTGAACATGCACCAATTTTCACCCATTTCAATACCGATCATCGTATGGGCAACAAAAACTTATATACAAAAATTGATACATTTTCATATTTTCGACCTGTAGTTTGATAATAAGGTCTACATGGATACAAAGACAGACAGACGAACGGAGGGATATTGCTAAATATGCTCAGAAAATCGTTCGGAGTAGACTAGTATAAAAAAATTTGGATATAGATTGGATATTTTTGGTAGTAACAGAGATCAGCACAAACTCATTTTATCCTGACCACAGAATATATAGGGTATACAAATACTTATAATATAAATAGATCCATTGTATGCCGTCTGTTGGGGCACTGTTACACGTTCAATATATATTGTGATATTTCGATTGCGATCCATATCGTAGAATGTCCTCCTATTGTTAAATCTATTAAAATGGATCGCGATTCATCAATACTGCATGCTACACGTTCAATAATATGGGAAGACAATATATATTGAACATGTAGCACCTAGCTGAATAACAATCTAAACCCAGCAAAAAACCACAACCACGAATGCATTTCCAATTGAAATACATAAGTTTTTATGTAACAGACTAAATTTGCCTAAAGTCACCTAAATTGGACCACTCAAAAAAAGAAAACAATTCTATTCAGCGATGAATACAAATTCAATTTAATAAACTCCAGCGTCGTCAAAGTGCATGACTTGATTCATGTAATTGCAAAATGAATTTTATGAATTATGGACTGGTTAGCTATTCAGCAAGGCGATGGAATAATGAATCGTTTTATGTACAGAGAGAGCTTAAAATCACAAATGATACATCATCTGACACTTCGTTGGGTGTTTCAATATTATAACAATCCGATACACACTTGGAAGATTGCCTAAATGGAAAAATCGCTATTTCTTATACTTGTGTTGTCCGGTTCTATTTTTATGCCCTCCACAACACTGTGCAAAAGGTATATATCAGTTTGTCATTCCGTTTGCAACTCATCGAAATAAATTCCTGAGACCCCATAAACAATATATATTTTTGATCCTTATAAAAGGAGGACTCTCCTGTCCGCAATAAGTCGAGTGGTAGTGAATTTGGTAGTGAATTTGGAGCCTCTAGACCAAATAGGTGAAAAATGACGTACGAAAATGTATATGTTCGTAACAGAACATGTGCATATAGATATGTATCAGCGATGCATTAACATTTTTGCTCGCTTGTTGTTTTTTTTTTTTTTGTACAAACATAAATGTGCATGCATCGCTGATAAACAAACAAACAAAAATGTGATTGTATGTGTTTAAATTTATAATCATTATGTAGTATAACCCGTTTAATTACCCCATGCTTAATTACCTCTCACGCTTATTTACTTCGCATTCTGAATCCCCGGTTGTTTTTTTCTCACTTTTTCTAACAAAACCCCATTGTTAATTAACTTTCGCTTAATTACCCAATTCGGGTAATTACCTCAAATATTTTATCTAGAAAATAAAATTTCCACCAAATTTCCTTGGTTTAATTACCCAAACTACTTATTGGCTCACGATATGGTTTAACCAGATGCGCCTGAATAATATTGTAATATCTAGAAAATTTATAATGAGTAAAGCAAAGGAGTTTGCTACAAAAATTAATTCCGATTTTGAACCGAACAGTGGTTGATTGTGGAGGTGGCAGAGGAGAGAAAACATAAAATTCACAAAGATACATGGAGAAAGTAATGAAAATGAACGTGCATGTGCCCGATATTTTCTGGAAAATAGCAATTTTACCCCAATTCTTCAAAATTATGCTCCTGAAAATATATTTAATGCTGATGAGAGTGGCCTTTTTTAAAAAGTTGTGCCAAGTGGAACATTAGCTCGAAAAGGGGGACCCAGTCGAAGGCAATAAATGTCAAAAACAGCGTCTAACATTATTATTTTTGTGTAACTCTGTGGGAACATGCCAATTTATGTTACTTCTTTATGTGATAAATATGAATTATTTTTATTTAATAAAATGTTTACGTTATTGTAATAACCCTGTTTTACATATGTTCTGATAATTGCATTTTTTAAGTATTTAAAAGTATTCGTCTAATTAAAAGTATTCGTGTAATTAAACATGTTCTTTTAAATGCTTTCCCCGCATAATTACCCAAAATTCTTGTTAATTTTTACGAGGTAAATAACCGGGGATTACTGTAATTTGAAATATAGCCTTTTTAGGCTCGTAGTGTTGACAAACTTGGTTATAATATTGTGTTTAAAAGATTAGGTGCAGCCGAATTTAATACTCTTACTTGTTTGTAGATAAAAAAAAAAATCAATGTGAGTCCGATCGCAGGGGAGATGTGTAAACATCTACATCTTTTCCAATTATATTTCAGAAAGTATCAAATATATTTCAGAAAACATCAAATGTATTTCAAAAAAATCTCAATAGAATTTCAGGAAATATCAATTGATTTTCAGAAAATATCTATTGAAGTTCAGAATTAAAAAGTAGTTTACCGTACAATACCGAAAAGTTGTTATTGTTTCTATTAGTGATTTGGAGTCGCAGAAAATGTTTAGCAATATTTGGACTTATTTGTTATGCACTGGAAAATAAACTATGAAGGGCGGCCTTTTAGTCGAAAGAAGATGAGGACTTCATTTGTTAATCAGCTACAATATAAACACCAGGATAGAATTTTTACGATTTTGAAGTCATCATTTTGAAAAAAAAAAAACACGTTTATATCGTCAACTAAAATGCAAAAGGCCGTAACTACAATACAAAAAGTAAAATTTTACTTAAAAACTACTATTTTACCACAAATTCGTTTTCATAAATAAAAATCCATCTTTATTTTTCAGCTTGATTCTAAAATTTGAGTATTAAGTTTAAAGTAGTTATACCCTATACCACTATGTGGTTTGGGTATAATGACTTTGTGCTGCTGTTTGTAACAACCAAAAATATTTGACCTAGACCCATCTTTAATTATACCGATCGAATCAGAATCACTTTTTGAGTTGATTTAACAATGTCCGTCCGTCCGTCCGTCCGTCTGTGTGTCCATGTAAAGCTTGTAATCAAACTGCAGGTCACAAATATGAATATATTTTGATGAAATTTGGTATATAAGCTTTTATTGGCCATGGGATGAACGCTATTGAAATTGGTGAGAATCGGTCCATGTTCAGACCTAGCCCCCATACAAATTACCCATATGAAATCGACATAAATTGCCAAAACATCCAAATTGTCATATAGATCTTACTCAAATTGGGTTTGTATGCGTTCATTACATCCACTAATGAGTAGTCCAAAAATGATCCCTTTGACCCCATATAGAGCTGCTTCCCATACATATTTTTGCAAAATACAAGAGACTTTACCAAACATGATTAGGATCGGTCCATTTTTGGACCTAGTCCCTTTATAGATATAGTATCCGATATGAACTTTTTCATATCTGCAGCCAAAAAAATTAATAAAAATCCCACTCAAATTTGGTTTTTGCTTATTTTCAATGTCCAGTTAGTTGGGCCTAAGAGAAAGGGTTTCTAAACGCATGGTATAGGGTATCGTATAGTCGGTCTAGACCGACTATAATTTTCTTACTTGTTTTTGTTTTACGATGTTTTTTGCTTCTCCTGTAAAAAAATAAAAATATTAGTTACGGCCTTTTGCATTTTAGGTGACGATTTGTAGTTTTCAAGAAACATTACAAACCCAGTGTAATACTTAAAAAAATATATTTTTATATAGCGTTCTGACTATTTTTCTAAGACTCAGTTGATATTTTCTGAAATTCAATTCATATTTTCTGAAATAAATTTAATAATTTCTGAAATACATTTGATGTTTTCTGAAATACATTTGATATTTTCTGAAATACATTTTATAATTTCAGAAATACATTTTATGTTTTCTGAAATAAATTTGATGTTTTCTAAAATACATTAGATAATTGCTGAAATACATTTGCTGGTTTCTGGAATACATTTAAAATTTTTTTAAATACATTTGATGGTTGCTGAAATACGTTTGATAATTTCTGAAATACATTTGATGTGTTCTGAAATACAGTTGATATTTTCTGAAATACATTTGATAATTGCTGAAATACATTTGATAATTTCGGAAATTCATTTGATATTTTCTGAAATACATTTGATAATTTCTGAAACTCAATTGATATTTTCTGAAATTCAATTGATATTTTCTGAAATAAAAATGATACTTTCTGAAAATCAATTGATGCTTTCTGAAACACAATTGATTATTACTGAAAATCAATTGATGTTTTCTGAAATTCAATTGATATTTTCTGAAACTCAATTGATATTTTCTGAAATACATTTGATAATTGCTGAAATACATTTGATAATTTCGGAAATACATTTGATATTTTCTGAAATACATTTGATAATTTCTGAAACTCAATTGATATTTTCTGAAATTCAATTGATGTTTTTTGAAATACAAATGATACTTTTTGAAAATCAATTGATGTTTTCTGAAATACAATTGATACTTTCTGAAATACAATTGATATTTTCTGAAATACAATTGGAAAAGGTGTAGTAATTAAAAAAACACCTAAGTTCATTTTCGACTTCTTCACAGTTTTCCTAGTATTTAGCTTTTTAAACTCACAGCACACCTAGCGGTTCTGCTTACAAAAAAAAGTTCTGTCAATAGCGAATATATAGTTGAATCTTAAAAAAAAAAATCATGTGAGTCCGATCACAGGGAAGATGTGTAAACATCTAGTAATTAAAGATTTTTTATGTCATTTTTTGAAATCAAGCAGAAAGCGTCATCTATGTATCACTTATAGCAAAAACTGTTTCAGCTAATTCAACAACCCTTTGCTGTAAAACATTAAAAATATCTTAATATAAACGTATATAAGTGATACATAGATGACGATTTTAAAAAAGTGGCATAAAAAACAATTTTATATCATAATTTTTTCACCAATACAATCATAAGTCACACAGTGTTATGTGTCAGCTCTCACCTATTACGTGTTACACTGTTTTTGTGATTGTATTGTGAAATAGAAATTTACCGCCCTGCTCGTATAGATGTTTACACATCAAAAAACAACTCTGTAAGTTTGTGAACATGTTAAACTCACAGCACACCTAGCGGTCAATAGCTTGAATATTTAAAATTAACGAAAAAGATTTGTGATTTTGCCAAACAGACAACGAACTCGGCGGTTCTGCTTAAGGTGCTATTACACGAAGTGTTTTTTACATATGTACTGTCACTTTTTTATCCATATGAAATTCCTCATGTCTGTCAAAATTGTCTTTTACATACGATTCATAATTTTTGCTATCACACGTGCATATATATTTCCGTATGACATAACCTCTAAATGTAAACAACAGCTGATTTAATTTGTGAATGTACAAAAATTTATTGTTAAAAAAAAGTTATATATTTTTGAATTGTTAATTAATATTAAACAATTTATTTTTCTTTCAATATTAATCTTTATAATCTACTCTGTTTTTCTTTCGCCACAAGCAGTGTTGTATTTTCATACGTTTGTCATGCAAAAATAGAACCTGTTCTAATTGAAAAATGTACTTGTGACTTTCCTCATGTATTGTACATAAACAATGTTTCATATGTATCACACGATGTGTACAACTTTTGTTGTGGGAAAATTTGACAGCACATATGTAAAAAACACATCATATAATAGCACCTTTACTAAATACACTAATACACTTACATATACCACACACCGTTTTTCCCTTACGCTGTTTTTGTAATTGTATTGTGAAATTGGATTTTACCCCCGCTGAGCGCATACATAGATGTTTACACATCAAAAATATAAAAAAAAATTAAAAAAACATGCAAAAAAATATTGTCGGTAAAGGCCGACATACGGTCTTAGATCGAACTTTTTTGAGATCATAATTGGATATAGAAAATAAGAATAAACCAAGTTTGAGTGGGATTGATATTAATTGGCGCCCTCCATATATGAAAAAGTTTCTATGGGGATCATATCAAAAATTTGACATAACATACACATATTGCTATAGGGTATACATTTCACAGTTGTTTTAAGTGCACTTTTCTGTCCATATTTTTATTTGAGTTCATAAAAAATATGAACCACAATACTATTTACAAAAACTTTCGTCAACTATTTTTTACTCCTTTCGGAGTCTTCCGTTTAAAAATGTATCATATTGATTGCATTGAACGATACATTTTTGTATTGCAATTGAATCATTATCGATTTCTGCAGCAAATAAAAAAATGACTAATGAGGGTTATTATACTTTAACATACGAGTATGTATACACAAATTCGAATGTTACTATGGTGCAAATGGGGAGTTAATAAACAGAAATTGAAGGTTAATTGTAATTGGTAAAGAACTGAATTTTGTCAGTAGAGTTAACTACCAATAAAATTGAATAAACATGACCTTTGACAATTCTTATGAGCGACTGTTCCATGTACACTTTGTAAATATGAGAAACCGGAAGAGGCCTTAATTGCTGATATGTACATATGTACATACATACCTACATATGTGTAAAGTTTGTCTTATTGAATATTACTACAATGTTTCTAAGCTCACTATTAAATTGCTAATACTTTGAACTAATGTCAAAAACAAATTATTATGTCATCTATTGCGTGAGGTTTGTTATTTATTTTATAGAAAAGTGATTATTACACATATACCTACATACATATGTATGTATGTAATTTTTATAACAAATATTGCTTGCAAATACCGACAAATATTTATTTGAAGGACATTTTCAAGCATTGATTTAAACATCCCACACACAAAAAATAACAGACAGGACTCATCATTATTCTAATGTTACAACATTAGAACAATAAATTGATGGCCAAGTACGAGGACAAAACATTAAAAAAGAAATGGCAACAAAGAACAATGACAAAACACCAAACCAAAAGTATCATAAAATCAATTAAACGAGACAAGATGACTTGCCAAAAGTCACACACACACACACAGACATTCACAGAAAATAACATCCAAAAAATATTTTATTAAAAATATGTATACCACAAAAAAACACTATTATATAAATACAAAAACCAAAACATTGTTATTGTAGTAATTTAAAAAGAAGTTACGCAAAAATTTGTGTACAAAATTTTATGTTTTGTTGTAGTGTGTTTATTTGCCATCTTAAAGGCGGCAATTTAATGTTCTAAAAGAGTACAATTTTGCGAGAGTTTAATAGTGATAGTGTTCTCTCTTCTTGCCGCTAGTTTTTATTATTGTCTTTGTTGTTTAAATAACAAAACTAACGGCATTAAACATATGATTTTTGTTTTGATTTCCAAACAATGTGTTTTTGTTGACATTTTACTGTGCAGACAAATTGTAATGAGAGCAAGCTTGAGAGAGTCATGATAATTATACTCTTTAAATGTCATATTTTAAGTTCATGCGCTATATGTGTACCGTTATGTGATGTAAAGCTTTCTTATTATACATTTTTGTTATTCTTGTTTTTACTATTTCCTTAATAAATGTTAAGAGGTTACATATAAAATTGTGTAAATCAGAACATTAAATGAAGGGCTTTGTATGTATGTATGTATATGTATGTTGTAACTCCTAGATTACTAAATTTAATACTTATTGAATTCATATTCTTAAATTATATAACAGAAACGTAAAATGCAGTAATTTTCGGCTCCAGAACTTCTAATGTCAATACTTCAATTGGTTGCACTACAACTGTCGTACTTATGTATACATATATGTAAGTACATATCTTTTATTTGACACCCCCATATTTCATGTATACAAAATGTTACAAAATCATCTTATATATGTATAGAAAAGGGAAAATATGAAAAAATTTTGGAAAAAGAATTACCTTATTTGTAACCAATAAAAATTATGTAAAATGTTTTGTGACACCTTTAAAATTCAGCCATATTAAACATATTTTCTTTTAATTTTATATATTTTTTTATACTAAATTTTTTTATAACTGTATGATTTTTTTTTTTGTATTTTTTTTTAACTTTTTACACAATGTTATTTGTTGGGCATGTTTTATTTTTATATATTTTAAACAATTTTACTTTTTGTGTTTAAAGTGATCTTTTGAGCACATTTGCATTTTGCATTAAACTCGCTCTTTTCATAAAAACAGCATATAATTTTATATTATTTTTATGAAAATTAATTAATATATTTTCATAAAATTTACGCGCTGCCATTTCTTTCTAAGGACGTCTTTAACAATGACTGAATTTTTCTGTACTGACTGAAAATTTTTTCAACCATCAAAAACCTGGTCAAACCTTTTCCTTTGTTTGAAGGATTCTTTGCAGATTTTTGGGATACAAAAATTGTATAAGCTTTAAAAAGCTTATGAAGAGATCGTTACTTTTTAAATGGTTTTTAAACTATATTTACATAATATTTAGTTATATTAGTCCAAACTTTATTATAGCTTTATGTTATTCTTGTTTTGTGGGATATGTATATGCATCGGAAAATAGTTTAAAAACAAAAACATGTTTATAAAAAAATTCATCCAATCTATTTTTTCTTTGGCTTTTTCACATTAAATAACGACACGCAAATGTCATGTTAACTGTCCCATGTACTTTCTACCTATTCGAATCAGGGTCCTAATATCCGCAATGGTGATCGAGTTAAATTCTAGTCGACCGTTCGAAATTGATATTTTTGTGATTCGATAGAGTAAAAGATATCGGTATCTCTCGACAGCAGTCGAAATTTTATATTACATTTGAATAAACTTTTTCATCGCGCATGTTTTATATACATATACAAAAATTTACTGCGTTGCCAACTTGACAAAGGCATGAACAACTTTTTACGTGATAATTTGTAATTATTTGTACAAATTATCACAACATTCACTCGTTTACTTCAAAAACACAGTAAAAGAGAACAAATGAGAGCGTAAAGTGACTGTTCATTTTCTGAAAACTTCCTAGTTTTTAGTGGATATATATTTGCCAGTAAGAATTTGTAAGCAAAAAAAAAAATGCTTGATAAACATATGATTGAATTTTGTGGTAAATAAAGCAAAAATACTATAATTCTATTCTTGTGCAAAAATTTTAAATAATTATTCGGAGGAAATTAATGAAGGAAGATGTAAGTAAATATACACATAACCAGGATTCATTAATTTTAATCTTTTAAAACCGGTTTCTGCCAAAAAAAAAAAAAAAATATGTGTATCTGCCAATTTCTTTCATACTAAATGTTTATTTTTAAAATTAATAGGTAATGATATTAGTTGCAATGAAAATTTTACATGTTAAATAAAATAAATTCTTCTAATTAAGGTATATTTTATTAATGTATAGTTTCACTTCTTCCTCACTTTCAAATGTGTTTACAATCAGCTGTTTCTTACAAATTGCTGTTCGTTTACTATTTTGGATATTTATATTTTTGATAACTAATTTTTCTTTTCTTTTTTTTACTGGGAAATTAAGCGAACAGAGCTAAAGTAAACGAACAAAACTAATGACTTTGTCAAGAAGAATATTTTTGATGTTTAAACTTTCATTTCCTCTTTCTTCGTTCTCCTTACAGAGTTGAGAGCTTTTAAAAAGTAACAAATAGTCTTTATTTATAAACTTTTATTTTAAAAATTTGCTTTGGATTGAAAACCATTAGAAAACATATCGATCATTTTATAAAAGTTTTACTGTTTACACAAAAAAAAAAACTATTTTTTACAACTATGTGTTTTTAAATACATTTCAAATGACCTTTATTTACAATTTTTGTTTTTCCATATAGAACCGTTATCTGTTATACTTTTTAGTGAGATAATAATGAGCAAATACGAGTGTAATTAAAATATAAAATTGGCGTAAAAGTACATAATATTTGTTTGTGTTATGATTTCATTTCGCATAATAT
This sequence comes from Cordilura impudica, assembly GCA_963682025.1. NCBI lineage: Eukaryota > Metazoa > Arthropoda > Insecta > Diptera > Scathophagidae > Cordilura > Cordilura impudica. The sequence continues at coordinate 40,116,345 of OY821518.1, read as the reverse complement.
AGAAAATGCTGTTCCATTTTACTTAAAAAAAAATTCATAAAATTTTCAAAATCTATTAAACCTAAAAACTTATAAACAAAAATTATGGCTGCCGTCTTATTTATTGTCACCATACCAACAGAGGCTGAAGAAGAACGTTTAAAACGAGAATTTATTGCTAAAAAATTTGACTTAAAACCAGATCAAGTCGATAATACCACGATTAGTACATTGCCGATAAAAGCTGATAATAACACAACACCAACCACTATTTATAGAAACGGTCAAATTATCAATGACAATGTAGACAACGTAAGTGCTACCACCCTTGATGCTCAAAATTCACCTTCAATGTTAGCGGATGATAAACCCGATGGAGGTGGTGGAGTACTTGGTACCGTACAATATGGTACATATCCGAAAAGAAGAAGAAAATCCGAACAGCATATAAAACTTTTGAATGATTTATCGAGCCGTCTTAAAATTCAAGATGTAGGGGGTAGTTTGAAGAATGTCGACATTAACACAACGGTAAGTTTTTGTAGATCTAGCTAATTGTACGAGAATTTGTATTAATTGTGTTAATTATGTTTTTAAGGATAGACCAACTACTGCCAAGTCGTTCGATGGCTTTCGGGATTTTTTGTCATCGACTAAACGTAAAAATCTAAAAACTAAACAAGAACAAAACCAAGATATGGAATTAACCCAAAACACTTGTATGGAAATTGTTATAAGAGAGATTCTAAAAAAATTTCAGATACAGAGTGCGATATGGTCAAAAGATGCTGCAAATCGCATGCATCAGGTGAGTTGTGTTGAAATATTTGAGAAATTGTAACGCTCAAAAAAAAATTTATCATTGAAAAGTGACATTTGAAACAGCTGGAGAAACTAAACCTTGCCAAGAATCGAAAAAGACTTATTTATAAAGCATACTATTTTCGTAATTTCTTAACAACTTGAAAAAACGTTTTAATTATTCAGCAAAAGAGTTTTTCTAATATTTTATGTAAGAGTTTCATCTGTTATCCCATTATGGTTTTGGAATTAAGTCACTCATATTTTACTTCGAAAAAAGAGCAAAGAGATTTTGATTTCCGATAAAAAAAATCTTTGAAACTCAAAATAAATTTTAACTCAAAAATAGTAATTTTATTAAAGAGTATTAAGTTCGGCCTACACCTGGTTGGAATTTATTTTAGATTCAGAAAAATTTAACAAAATTTCAATACTCACTCCAACTACTTACAATTGGATTTAATGTTAAAGTTATAATAGGGTTTAGGATTTTAAGACGGGAAATAGTTGTGCAATACCATAATAAACAGCTAAAACGTTAATACGCAAGAAGTTAAGAAACCCAAAACTTTAAATGAAAAACTCAGAATCATTTTCTGAGTCGATCTGAGTCCGTCTATGTGTAAACCTTATAATCAAACTACGGGTCGCAAATATGAATATATTTTGATGAAATTTGGAATGTAAGCTTTTATCGGTCATAGGATGAACGCTATTGAAAATGGTGAAATTCGGTCCATGTTTAGACCTAGTCCCATTACAAATGACCCCTATGAAATCGACATAAATTGCCATAAGATCCAAATTATCATATAGATCTCAGTCAAATTGGGTTTGTATGTATTTATTATATCCACTAATCAGTAGTCCAAAAATAATCCCTACAGGACAATTCTTAGTCATAAGCTCCATATAGAGCTGCTTCCCGATCTTCACTTAAATCTATAAAAAAAAAACAAAAATATTGCACAGATTTTTCTCAAATTTGGTTAGTATATATTTTTTCAAAATATAAGTGACTACTAAATATGGTCAGGATCGGTCCATTTTTTTACCATCCCCATATAAATATAGCACCCGATATGAACTTTTTCATATGTATTTGCAGCCAAAAAATTAATAACGATGCCACACAAATTTGGTTTATGCTTATTTTCTATATCGAATTAGTTGGATCGAAAGATAGGGTCTCTAAACCATGGTATAGGGTATCGTATAGTCGGTCTAGGACGACTATAATTTCTTACTTGTTTTTATTGAATTTATAAAGTTGTCATTTCGTGAAAGACGCACTTTTTGTTTTATTTCTAAAACTTGAAAGATGGGCCGATTCAATATTTTTCGGTATCAATTTTCGTTCAGAAGTTAATGTACGATAAAGTTCAATTTTTGTCTTGCATCAAATAAGCTGACACTAACGTATTTAAAAGTGAAAATTTGCTTGTTTGTTTGTAGCTTATATGAGACTAAACCCATTGGATCTCCCTGAAATTTTTACAGAGTCTTATTGTGTAACTGGATGGAACTATAGACTATAAGTTTTTTCCATATTTTTAATGGGCGTAGCACCTCTCATACAAAGTAAATTTTTAATATCATATGTATTGAGTACTATGACAGGGAGAGCTTTGCAAATTTGTGTGAGTCACCTATTTTTGATGTTAGTAGCCATGTCGAAAATGAGCGGGATCGGATAAGAGGGCGTGACACCTCCTATACAAAGTAATTATTCAATATAACATATCTCGAGTATTTTGGCAGAGACAGCTTTGCAAATTTTTCTGAGGTCATCTATTATTAATGTGAGTAGTCGGCACCCTCCAGTGATTAAGCAAACAAAATATAAGCGTGACGGGAGCAATGGGCGTCGCACCGCCTATACAAAGTAAATATATAATATCATATAACTAAAGACATAAACGGAAAATCCTTGACACTTTGCATTAACTCATCAGATATTAAAGTGAATAGTCAGATAAAAAATGGGAGGGATAGGATTAGTGGGCGTAGAACCTCCTATACAAAAAGATATGAAGTACAATGAAGGCGGCTGTATTTAAACTTTTAATTACCAGTGTGAAAAGTCGTGGAAAATATGGGCAAAATCGCCAAAGTCAAAAATCTCCAAACCGAAAATCGCGAAAAACAAAAATCGCAAAAACAAAAATCTTCAAATTCAAAAATCGCCAAAATCAAAATAAAAACTGTCAAATGATATTCTAAATTCAAGGCCAATCATTAAGTGTTGTCAGCTTTAATTTTAAAAATCCATATTTTCCTCATGGGCCGAAAAACTTGCATCATTTTTGCATCGAATGAAATAACAAAAAATATTGTATAGCAGCAAACATTGGAAAAAAAATGAAATAAATGAAATAAAATGTTTTAATTGTACAATACAAAATTCTAATGAAAATTGATTATGAAAACATACATGTCAATAAGTCGCCAAGCGCGACAGGGCATACTAGTATGTTTGATTATTATTTGTTAAATCGTCTGTTGAATCAGACTGGGATAGTAAAACGCATAAGATTGGTTTAAGAAGATTTAGGTTTGATAGACCTAGTAAAATGCTCTAGTTTTAGAATGTGTCACACCAATTAAAAATACCCAAGGTTTAATTTATATGACGTCAAAATCAAAGACATTTGACGGACCTTTTTAAGATAATTTTATAGCTTTTATTATAAACAATTATCTAAATAAAAAACAAGTAAGAAAATTATAGTCGGTCTATACCAACTATACGATACCCTATACCATGCGTTTAGGGTCTCTAATTGGATATAGAAAATAAGCATAAACCAAATTTGAGTGGCATCTTTATTAATTTTTTTGACTGCAGATATGAAAAAGCTATGTCTATATGGGGACTAGGTCCAAAAATGGACCGATCCTGACCATGGTTGGTAAAGTCTCTTGTATTTTGCGAAAATATATACAAACAAAATTTGAGAAGAATAATGCAATATTTTTGTTTTTTGATAGATTTAAGTGAAGATCGGGGAGCAGCTCTATATGGGGCCTATGACTAAGAGTTGTCTCATAGAGATCGTTTTTGGACTTTCAAACCCAATTTGAGTAAAATCTATACAACAATTTGGATCTTATGGCAATTTATGTCGATTTTATAGGGGTCATTTGTATGGGGACTAGGTCTGAACATGGACCGATTCTCACCAATTTCAATAGCGTTCATCCTATGGCCGCTAAAAGCTTATATACCAAATTTCATCAAAATATATTCATATTTGCGACCTGCAGTTTGATTACAAGCTTTACATGGACACACAGACGGACGGACATCGTTAAATCGACTCAAAAAGTGATTCAGATTCGATCGGTATAATAAAAGATGGGTCTAAGTCAAATATTTTTGGTTGTTACAAACAGCAGCACAAAGTCATTATACCCAAACCACATAGTGGTATAGGGTATAATTAACCTCTAGAGACTCTCTCCATTGTTTAGCATTGGAATTATTATAACTAGCAGATTCCAGCGCGAAATTTGAGTGCAATTTCTAGGCAACTTTATTTTTCAACTTAGCCAATTCACAAACCAACACTTTTTTTGGTTTATTATTATTGTGAATGAAGATAGCAAACTCATTAACAAACACATTAACAAATTTAATAAACACACATATAGCATATGTATAATTTTATGTATGTGTTAGTAGCAACTTTAAATGAAATTTACTCAAAATAAAGGAAAAAATTTAGAAATCTATAAATCTGGAAATACCTTTCAAATAATATACATACGTTTGGTCAAAATCTGGATAAAACGGTAGAACAAAACATCGGTCACAAGAAATCGCCTAGCCTATTAATATTATAGATAGATAACCGTTGGATTTCTTTTTATAAAATATTTTAGATTATTTTCACCGTTGAGTTCAATGAAACGTATGAAAAACTATTGGATAATTTTAACGAATGGGGCATTGGAGATCGTGAAGGTTCCACAGTATCGGTTATGAATTGTATTACATCTAAAACATATACACACAAAGAAGATAATGATTTTGAAAGTGACTTAAGTACAGAGTAAGTAAATATCTATCTGCTATATAATGTATACAGATAAATAATAAGAACATTTTTTTTTTTGGAAACAATATCAGAAATAACCTGGCTCAGAAACAAAGCGCCTGGGAGCGTTTTATGAATTCCGTACGAAGCCGCTTAAATGTGGAAAATATTATTAGAGATGTCCGTCAAGATGCCGCAATAACATTTGATTTTGTGGTCTTAGTAATATCGGCTGCGTAAGAAGATTTTCATATTTTCAAATATAATATAATAAAATAAAATTATAAATTTTCAGCATCTTGGCTTCGTTTGGTTTGGTGGAGGATAGTACAATATTTTTAGCTTCTAGTATGTTGATATCGCCCTTAATGGGTCCAATTATAGCTGCCATTTTTGGTACTGTTATCAAAGATCACTCGTTGGGTAAATTAGGTTTAAAGAATGAATTGTTTGGTATACTGCTGGCCGTACTTGTGGGTTTCCTATTCGGTATGGTTATTTGTACTACGGACGACCGTTATAGTATTGGAGATGGTCTGACTGATGAAATGATATCACGTTGTGAATTACATTCATTGTTAGTGGGTGTATTTACGGCCATACCATCGGGGGCAGCGGCAGCTATTGGTATATTGGGTGGTAATATTGGTTCATTGGTGGGAGTGGCTATATCGGCTTCTCTCTTACCGCCAGCTGTGAATTCGGTAAGTATATCTTTTTTTAAGATAATTTACTTTGTAATTTTGTTAGTTTTACAATGTTTTCTTCGAGACTTGCTTTTAAAAAATATCTTAAACAGTGACGTGTATCTTAAAGATTGTCATTCCTTTTGTAACATTCCGTTTGTAACGCATCGAAATAAATTCCGGAGACCCCAAAACCATATACATATTTTCTTGATCATTATAACAAGGGAAGTTGATTTAGCGATGATCGTCTGACCGTCTGTCCTTCTGTCTGTGGAAATCACGATCACGCCATTAATATCTAAGCTAGATCGTTCGTTTTTGTATAAAATCGCGTATTAAAATCCCAAAGGAGTTTCTATTTAAAATCGTCAAAATCGGTTTAAGGGGTTACGAGTTATGAATGAAACTTTGAAAAACTCTTGAAAAAATAAAATTTTTCAGTGTGTTTGTTGTTTTTCTTAAGATACTCACTCGTATGTTGTATACGAGTATGTTGTAATTTTTCTTATTGTTGGAGTCATTGCAGTTGTATGTTTATTAACACTATACATGTCACATTAGCCTAAGCAAGTTTTAACACATATTTTTTTATCGTTAAAATTAATTATTAAAAATTAAAAATAAAAATGAAAAACGGAAAATGAAAAATGAAAACTGAAAAATTAAAAAAGAAAAATGAAAAGTTAAAAATTAAAAATAAAAAATTAAAAATTAAAAATAAAAAATTAAAAATTAAAAATTGAAAATTAAAAATTAAAAATTAAAAACTAAAAATTAAAAATTAAAAATTAAAAATTAAAAATTAAAAATTAAAAATTAAAAATTAAAAATTAAAAATTAAAAATTAAAAATTAAAAATTAAAAATTAAAAATTAAAAATTAAAAATTAAAAATTAAAAATTAAAAATTAAAAAATAAAAATTAAAATTAAAAAAGAAAAATTAAAAACGGAAAATGAAAAATGAAAAATGAATACTGAAAAATGAAAAACTAAAAATGAAAAATTAAAATTAAAAAATAAAAATTTAAAATTCAAAATTAAAAGTTAAAAATTGAAAATTAAAAACTAAAAATTAATAATTAAAAATAAAAATTTAAAATTAAAAAATAAAAATTAAAAATTAAAAACTAAATATTAAAAATTAAAAATTAAAAATAAAAAATTAAAAATTACAAATTACAAATTAAAAATTAAAAATTAAAAATTAAAAATTAAAAATTATAAATTAAAAATTAAAAATTAAAAATTAAAAACTAAAAATTAAAAATTAAAAATTAAAAATTAAAAATTAAAAATGAAAAATTAAAAATTAAAAATAAAAAAGAAAAATGAAAAACGGAAAATGAAAAATGAATACTGAAAAATGAAAAACTAAAAATGAAAAATTAAAATTAAAAAATAAAAATTCAAAATTCAAAGTTAAAAGTTAAAAATTAAAAACTAAAAATTAAAAATTGAAAATTAATAATTAAAAATTAAAAATTAAAAATTAAAAATAAAAAAGAAAAATGAAAAACGGAAAATGAAAAATGAATACTGAAAAATGAAAAACTAAAAATGAAAAATTAAAATTAAAAAATAAAAATACAAAATTCAAAGTTAAAAGTTAAAAACTAAAAACTAAAAATTAAAAATTGAAAATTAATAATTAAAAATTAAAAAAGAAAAAGGAAAAGTTAAAAATAAAAAATAAAAAACTAAAAATGAAAAATTAAAATTAAAAAATAAAAATTAAAAATTCAAAGTTAAAAATTAAAAACTATAAATTAAAAATCAAAAATTAAAAATTAATAATTAAAAATTAAATATTAAAAATTAAAAATTAAAAATTTTAGTTTCATTCTTAAGTTTTTCTTACCTGTTTTAATTTTTTTTTTTGTATTGAATAAAATTATTTTAAAATTTCCTTTTTAATATTACTAATTTGTAGCCAAGAACATTCGATTTTTTTTTAATTATCGTATGACTTCTCAAAACAGGCTTATGGGATCAAACTTTGGGTATTGTTATGAAGCCGGCTGCGTTAAATATTGAATTTCATTGGTGTTCTATGAAGTACTTAGGAGTTTTCTTCTCTGGTAAAAGAAAAATAATGAAATTTTTCAAATAGTAATTAATTCTTTTTAAGGATCATTGTTTTTTATAATAGAAATTGGCCAACAAGAAAACCAACTTTAAATTTAACTGTAATTCGGATTTAATGTTTCAGTATCGGCAACAGTTTCAACAGGAGTTAAAAATTAAAATTTAAAAATTAAAACTAAAAATTACAAATTAAAATTTTTAGTTTCATTCTTTAGTTTCTTACCTTTTTTAAAATTTTTGTTTTTTTTTTTTATTAAATAAAATTATTTTAAAATTTCCTTTTTTTAATGTCACTATTATTTTTTTTAATTATCGTATGACTTCTAATGTCTCAAAATAGGCTTGGGTATTATTATGATGCCGGCTGCGTTAAATAATGAATTTCATTGGTGTTCTATGAAGTACGTAGGAGTTTTCTAGTAAAAGAAAAATAATGAAATGTTTCAAATAGTATTTAATTCTTTTTAAGCATAATTGTGTTTTATAATAGAAATTGGCCAACAAGAAAACCGATTAACTTTAAATTTAATTGTATTCGGATTTAATGTTTCAGTATCGGCAACAGTTTCAAAGTGGTAGCCATACCCAATATTGGGTGGAGGGTATCAAAAATTCGGCACAGCCAAATTTAACACTCTTGTTTTTTTAATTCAATTAACTCTTTCCAGTCCGAAGTTAAAAAAAAAATATTTTTAAGCAAAACATTATAAAAGCACTTGTTTATTACAAAAAATATGATCAGGTTTTTATACCCCCTCAACACCACTATGCAGACGTTTGATCTTCATAACAACTCGAGTCGATATAGAGATGACCATCTCTCTGTTTGTAGGAATTATGCTCATTCACAAAATAAGTCATTTACCTTGGTAAACTTTGGATAATATTGTTTGTCATTATTTCGAGCAGGTTGGTATTGAAAATGGGTAAATCGGCTATCATTGTGCCAGTGTGTTTGTTGTAATAATTTAGTATTAAGTTAATCGAATTATTTACTTTTTCAAATATTTTGATTACATTTCTTATAAATAAAGCAATAAGTCCATATATTTATGTAAACGCAAAACCTAGGTGGAAGGTAGTAAAGATTCGGCATAGCCGAATATATTACTTTTCATTGTGTTTTTATTTAATTGTAATGATTCCATTTGGAAAGGGTTAAAATTTTCACCAAGTCACTTTACGCTTAAACTTATTTTCTCATAAAATTTTTTTAGGGTCTCCTTTGGGCTTTGGCTGTTATTTATAAATTTTTCGAAAATGATGAAACCCGCTATAATCACGTGGTAAAAACAACTATATACTCGGATAATCAAGCTACTGAATTGGCCATTTTAGGATCCATTAGCATGTGTTTAACCATTTCAAATATTATCTGCATTTATATCATGGGCATATTGGTGTTAAAAGTTAAAGAAATCGCACCTGTTATATCACGTAAAAATAGAGAATTTTGGAAGCATGATATTAAAATCGCCCGAGATTTTAGACGTAGCGGTTTTGATACCGACACAGCTATTATCGATGAATTTGCTAATTTGCCAAAAGAAGATCAAAAGGCATTGGGTATAAGTTATGATTTACTGCGTAATATTCAGATGGATGAGGCAACCTATCAAAATACCTGGTCTCCAATTGGCGGTCGTCATCCGTTCGAACCATCTTTTGAACCGATTAGGGAGAATTATTTAACGGTACATCCTATTGAGCGATTATATACAACGATAACAAGACAGCAGTCGATCAAAGAGAAAAGGTATGGATGGATCAACAAAATTGTTTTTGTAAAATTTGATTATTTTTTAGCGAGTTTTTTAGATGTCAGTTAAACTTGTTTTAGTTAAACTGAAAATTTTTGGATTTAACTAGAAAGCTATATTTAAATAAAATTTTATATTTTTATATTTATTTTATATTTATAAGAACATTTGCAATTGATTTTCAGAAAAAATCAAATGATTTTCAGAAATTATTTATGGTATTTCAGAAAACATTCATTGATTTTCAAAAACATAAATTTTCAAAAAACAACTGATTTTCCGAAATTATCAAATGTATTTCAGAAAGTATTAAATATATTTTTATCAATTAAATTTCAGAAAACATCAAAGGAATTTCAGCAATTATCAATTGTATTGCAGAAAGTATCAAATGTATTTCAAAAAATTACAATTGAATATCAGGGGCCAAAGTGGTTGCTCTAGATATTTCCAAGGCATTCGATCGTGTGTGGCACGGTGCACTGATATCTAAGCTTATTGCATTTGGGATCGGTAATGACTTCTCTCGATTTATATCGAGTTTTCTCAGAGATCGAACAATGCGTGTTGTTTTTGATGGGGTCTCATCCAATGAGTTTCAGCTTAATTCAGGGGTACCCCAAGGTTCCGTTCTTTCTCCTTCTCTTTTCCTTATCTTTCTGAACGACCTTCTTGGTCAAACTTTTAACTCTATATACTCTTTCGCAGATGACAGCAGCATTTGTCATTCATTTTCCTTTAATTGTAGGCCAAGCCTCTTGGAGGTTGGGGGCAAAAGGCGGACAATGAATGACACACTCAATCAAGACCTGTTAACAATCTCCGAGTGGGGTAAAGCGAATAGGGTTGATTTTAATGCGCTGAAGACTCAATGTTGTATGTTGACCCATAGGGCCATGGATTCAACGTCATTGTATATATGGGTGGTATAGGTATTGAGGAGTCGGATACTCTTGATGTTCTAGGCATGGGAATTCAATGTGATGTTCGTTGGAACGAGCATATTTTTCTAGTGTCGAAAGAAGCATTCAAGTGTCTTGGTTTTCTAAAACGGTGCAAAAATTACTTCAATCCTTCTGATCTCCTTAGAATCTATACCACTTACATCCGACCGAAAATGGAATACAACTCCCATATATGGGCAGGAGCTTCAGTCTATTTTGGAGCTACTGGACCGTGTGCAAAGGAGGGCGTTGATGCTCATCAATGACAGTAGGGTATCCAATTCTATTGACTCATTGGAACATCGTCGGAATGTGGGTTGTGTATCACTGTTCTATAGATACTACCATGGGAAATGTTCTTCTGAGATTAGCGAACTTATTCCAAGTGCCCGAGTTTCGGTTCGCTCTACCCGCTTCTCTAGTAGATCACATCCGTTTGTAGTTTATTGTCGAGTTGACCGCGCAACGCATTACAGAGAGATTTCGTTTATCAGTCGAACTAGTCGTATGTGGAATGAACTCCCCGCAGAGGTCTTTCCTGACAGTTATAATCTAATAAAATTTAAGTCAAATATCCACAAACACTACTCCCTTTTTCCTTCTTCCCATGACCTATTTTCCTGAGATCAACACAATGCACTGCATCTGTAGGGAGCATCCCCTGAGTGTTGTTTAATAAATAAAAAAAAAATCGTCGCATTCGATATCGAGTCAAATCAATCGATCGGTTAATCGTCAGACCTCGTTTCACTTTTACTAATAACTATGGACTAAAACTCGTTTGCTGTGACAGAGTAAAATTACTCTTAGTATTTTATTTTGAAAAATAAAAAAATAATTTAGATCGAAAAATTTCGATAACGAATGCGACTATATTCGACACCAGAAATTATCAATTGAATGGCAGAATCAAAAACCTGTTTACCATACAATTCTGAAATTCATTTAATATTTTCCAAAAATCAATTTATGTTTTCTGAAATACATTTGATAATTTCTGAAACTCAATTGACGCGTCCTGGAATAATAATTTAATAATTTAAAATTTATTGAGACTTTTTTGCAAATAGTAACAAAAAAAAAACTTTACATAAAGAAAATTTAAGATTATATTACAATATAAACTATGAAAGTGTAATTTACAGTAACAAACTTGACAATAAGGGTATGATATTGAATGAGAAAAAGAGAAAACCATAACGATAGAGTGAATCTCTTAAAATCGTCCTGGAATACATTTGATAATTTCTGAAAATCAATTATTGTTTTCTGCAAATCAATGAATCATTTTTTGAAAATCAATTGATGTTTTCCAAAATATAATTGCAAAATACAATAATTTAGAATAAGAAAATTTTCGGAATCTAGAATTTTTTATATTTAAAATAAAATTGGTAAACGTTTTATAATAATAACTGATTTTCCTTAGATTTCTGAAATAATATAGGGGAAATTTCAACATTTTTTTTTTAATTCTAATCAGTTTCAGGAATAGATTTAGTTTGGCACGTAGACCCACTGGACGTACAACTGACTTTGGTACATCTTATAAAATTTTAAGTGAAAATGTAAGTGATTATTTTAATTATAAAAATTCGAACTAAAATTTATTCGATTCCTACAGCTGCCACGTTGTTCAACAATGCCCTCAAAAGGTATTCGTCCTAGTATAAGCATAGTTGAACCAGAAACTACGACACACTCTTCTGTTAGTGGTAGTAAATATGCTTCGGACACAAATACACCCACTGGCATGACCGATGAACGTAAACGTCGGAAGTTTATTGTTACACCCGCTGAAGAGGATCCGTTAAACCCTGTTGATCGTTCGGATGATGTTGATGTTTAGTTTTTGTATTATTGTATGTATAAAATATGTTAAGGCGGGGTGATGCTAAAAATGATATAAATATCAAGATTCCTAATAAAAAATTTCAAATTCATCTATTTGAATTAAGTTTAGAGTAATGCCAGTCAGCTAGTATGCATGCACCCACCCGGCCTTAATGTATATTTTGTATTGTTATAGTTTTAATATTGAATATTAACACACCAATTTGATAATTTAATAACAACTTTTCGTATTTTGTATACTCACCTGTTTTATTTTTTTTTTTTTTGCATATTTCTTCATAAATGTTTAGATAAGGATTTTGTAAGCCTTTGAATAAATATATATATAAATTGTACACATTTGATTGTGTTTTGGTTTTATTTTATAAATAACAGTTGATTTGAAGTTATAATAATTATTTTTCAGTTATTTTTCTTAAATGATTTGTTTAAAAGTCAACACCCGACGGTCCCTGGCGATCGGCTTTAACTTGTGCACGTTGACGTTTAATAAATAGACGTTCTCTGGCGGATCTCTCTTGCCTTAAATAGAGAAGGAAAAAATTATTTAAATAATTTATAGATTAGAAACTATATATTAGAAACTATTATAGAGAAATGGCTTTAAACTACACCGACCAGTTTGGATAGACATAAATTAAAATTATTTTCAAGTCATAAGTTGAAATTAGTTTTTGGTGGAAGGGGCTATTAACCCCTTCGATCCCAATCGCCTTGACCATAAAATATTTGCGTTTCTTATCTTATATACTTAAGAAATTTGTGAAAACTAAAGTCAGTCCGTCTGGCCGTTCTATCTGGCCGATTTCCTTCATTTTTTTTTAATGAAAGGTATTTAGACACAGATATTTCATCAATCATTGAAATTTACTCAACTCCCACCTTACTCAAGGTATACTCGAACGCGATTCTTCCCTGTACATTTCTTATGGGACACATTCACTCAAGCAATTCGAATTCTCATAGCTCCTCTTCTAATAAATGGATCTTGATCGTTTCACTCTCAGAACACTCAGTGGATCAAGCTCTTTCTTTTGAGCTATTAACTGCTTAAATTCGTTGAGATTGAGAAAATCAACTTTACATTAAATTTTTTCAATATTTTTTTAATATTTTTCGTCACTCAAACCTCTATAACTAGAGTTCTAATTAACGTAGGCTGTTGACACAAGTCTAGGAACACTCAGTGGATCAAGCTCTTTGAGCTATTAACTGTTTAAATTCGTTGAGTTTGAGCAAAGTTATGCGTGCACAATCAACTTTACATTATGCAACACGAAAGTTAACGTACAGATTGAGGAAAGTTATGCGTGCACAATCAACTTTACATTCAATTTTTTCAAAATTTTTTTCAATATTTTCCTTCACTCAAACCTTTATAACTAGAGTTCTAATTAACGTAGACTGTTGACACAAGTCTAGGAACACTCGCTGGATCGAGCTCTTAACATACCTTTAGGCTCATTTAAATATTCATAATTTTTAGACATAAATTAAAAAACATTGGAAGAAAAAATTTAATGAAAAAAGATTTCTTAGAATTTGCACTCGAATTTCGAGTGCTGGGCTATACTAGTATAAATAAATTAAATCAAGCGTAAATGGAAATAAAATAATCTTACCCATAAAAACATAAATTTTTTATTAAAACTCTTTCTTTCCTTATGCATATGAGTTTTAATCTCTCCGTGACTGTGCGTGACTTTGCGTAACTATTTTAAAATTAATATTTGGTCACAACAAGTCTATGGACCAAGTTTCAGATAGATTGGATGAGGGGAAATGGGGTTTAAATTACTCCGCGACTGTGTGTGACTATCTTAAAATAGTGTTTGGCCACAACAAGTCTATGGACAAAGTTTCAGATCGATCGGATGAGGGGAAGTGAGGTTTTAATCTCTCCGTGGATGTGTGTGACTATGCGTGACTGTGCGTGACTATATCAAAGTTAATCTTTTTCCACAGCAGGTCTATCGACCAAGTTTCAGATCGATCGGATAAGGGGAAATGGGTTTTAAATCACTCCGTGACTTTGCGTGACTATGTAGAAGTTAATCTTTCTTTACAGCAAGTATATCGACAAAGTTTCAGATTGATTGCACGAGGGGAAATCCGTTTTAAATCTCTGTGTGTGACCATGCGTGACAGTGCGTGACTAAGTCAAAATTAATCTTGTATGGACAAAGTTTCAGATCGGTCGGATGATGGTAAATGATATTTAGATCACTCCGTGAATGTGTGTGTGACCATGCGTGACTCTGCGTGACTAAGTCAAAGTTAATCTTTTTTCACAGGAAGTGTATGGATGGACCAAGTTTCAGATCGATCGGATCAGGGGAAATGACATTTAGATCACTCCGTGACTGTGCGTGACTATGCGTTACCATGCGACACCATGCGTGACTGCGCGTGACTAAGTCAAAGTTAATCTGTAGTCACAACAAGACTATGGGCCAAGTTTCAGAGCAATTGGATACGGGGGAATGGGGTTGCCCCACGACAGACAGACAGAGAGTATGAGTTAAAAGAAAGAGTTTAAAAAACAGGCATGACATTTAAACTCGCCGAAAGTGAAATTATTGCAAAACTAAAAAAAGAAAATGATATACATACATACCGTATAATAGCGAGTTAGCGGTATTAAAATTATTTGAATATAACAGGAATCGAATAATATATACATATAGTGCGAAACTTAAAATAGATGATGACTCCTACATAAAAGTAATGAATGTGCAAAAAGTGAATATTGGATATAGAATTTTCGATGGTAAAAATAAATCCGCAGATGCAAAAAAACAAGAGATATGCGTTAAATGTCATGGCAACCACAAAACATTTGAATGCAAGAAGGATATGATAACTAAATGCATTAATTGCATAATAATGAATAATAGATTTAACCTAGAATTAGATAAAAAACCACAGCACCACAAATCGAGAATGTCCGGTTTATCAAAATAAGCTGAATGCAAAAAAAAGATGAATTGGTTTGATAGCATAACAATCATGGCATATTTATATACAAATATACAAGGAATAATTAATAACTATAATCAATTATAAATAATCTCAAATATAGGAGAGGCTGCTTTCATTATCAGAAAGCCATTTGTTTCAACAAATTTAAATTTGTATTTCGTTCTCAGCTGATTCAAATTTAAAAGACTCGAAAGTTTTCATTAAACACTTTGTAGTATCACTTTTCGAAAATATTCTTATAAAGTGTTATCCGTTTAATACTTTGAATATTTTCAATCTTTTTATAAATTCATTCAAGATTTTTTATATTGAGAATACTCCAGTTCTTTTCCATCGTTAAAAATAGACCATGATTAAAATAAATTTGACAATACTCTTCTATTGTCGTTATAACATCATGATTTTTTAGGTCTTTTTAAATGCGACCAAATACTCTATCAGCTTACTGGGAATGATATTTTGTAAACGAGCAGGTGATTTCGTTTGGAACCAAAACAGAACAGTTCTCACTATATGAGAATTCTTGTTTTGACCACCACATCACATCCATCACAAAAAAATCTTATATAATTAATATCCTTTAAACTGACAGCACTTTAACAATGAAGTAAGGCAGAGCCAATTTCTGAAGATGCTGGACCAGTCTGGAATTCAGTCCAGCAACAAAATGATGGATTTTTACTATCAACGCCTACAATACACAAATTGTAAAAACCAATTTGACGAGAGTAATAAACTTCTTGAATAGGACATTTCGGCAACATTTGAACATTTTGCATATCAAAAACTAATGTCAGTGTATTTTCCAGGGCTGTGGAGTCGTCAAAAAAAAAGTTCCAACTCCGACTCCGACTCCATCCGCTGAAATTTTTAAGGCACGACTCCGACTCCTACTCCAAATCTGACTCCGATGCTAAATGTATATGGGAATATTTATAAAAACAGTGTTAATTATAAATGAATTTAATATTTTATCTTTCAAGTATTTTATTTATTTTTATTATCGGAAACTTAAAATAACAAAACTTCAAATGAAATTTCTAAAACAAAAAATTACTCTGCACTTTAGATATAGGACAGGTTCAAAAATATTTGGGTTCATTGATGCTCTCAAATCGGATCTGATGATTCTGAGTGCAGAAAATAATCGTTCAACGGAGACTTGTGTAGGTGGCAATGCCGCGGCGAGTAGAGCAGCATCATGGATAATCTCAGGGTACCTTGGATTGCATCTTTTATAGATAAATTTGAAGAACTGTCTGTATTAAGTTCAGCCCATTGTCCTGTTTCAACATTATCTTTGTCTATTGGCTCAAAGTTATCAACACGTTTCGGAATTAGTGATATTATTGTATGTTTTTAAGCTTAGCAATTTCCAATTTTTAGTTTATTTTTTATTATTGAATGTTAAATTTTTTATTTTTATTTAATTATATTTTAATACATAATAAATAAATAAAAAATAAATCGTGTTTCATTATAATCAAGTGTGACTAGTTAACGATGGTGTATATATCCATCAAGTGTGATATATATTTTGGATAGCTTTTGTAATATTTAATTTTGAGATAATCGAACACCCGGTTTACTTCAATGTTATATATCTATATCACTATTTTCCTTTAATTGTTTAGATATTTTTTCTGCTACAAATTTTTTGTTTTTTTTTTTTTTTTTGTTGTAAAAATGTGATAGAAAAATTTTATTTTTTATTTTCTCGGAGTCAGAGTCGCGATTCTTTGTAGCGTCTCCGACTGAGGCAGAAACACCGCGACTCCGACTCCACAGCCCTGGTATTTTCTGGTCTCTCTTTCATTATTTCTTGAAATACATTAGCTCTAAGCTTATGAATTCGTAAATCTGTCATAAGCTTTACTTTCTTCTGAGGATTAATCTCAGCTTTAGTTTTATTTCGTGTCTGATGCCGGTGATGAAAATCCATATTAAATTTGTTAGAACAAATCTGATGAAACAAAGTTTGACTAACTTTTAAACTAGCATCAACAGATTTGTTGTACATCGAAAACAATTTCGCAATTTTAAAACTATTCAAATATATACGTTTGGAGTTAGATCGATTATGAGAACGATGATCTCCACCTCTTCGCTAAGTTGGAAATCCACCATTAAATGTGCGTTTAAGAAGAAAATCTAATCTTTTTATTTTTTTTAGTTTTATGGATACATGGATTGCATCTTCCATTGAAGCAAAAGGTGCAACTGCACGATAAAGTGACAAAGACTATGGAAAAATTACGTTTTGATAAAAAAAATTTAAAAAATACGTTTTGTTATGCCAATTTTTTAAGAATCCATTTTCTTGGTTTAAAAAAAAATATGTTTATTAGATTTTTTTACAAGATTTCAACAAAAATATTACAAAAATGTAAAAAACCAAATTGTCAAAAAATGCAAATAAGTACGTTTTGTTCTGTGGCTCCTAGAATATTAAAAGTATGTTGAATAATAATGGTAATTAAAATTTCAATTAGTAATTAAATGAACAATAAAACAAATTTTTTCTAGGAAGTGTCCTTTTGGAGCTTTACCAATGCGAGTACAATAAGATAGTAAATTGTTAATATACTAATTAGAACTCTAAAGCATTAAGCATATTATTTTTTTATAATGATGTAACGAAAATAGATCAACAGAAGATTTTGTTTGTAATTTATGCGAAAAATGGATGAAATACCGCTATATTTTTTGGGCTAACATGAATATAAAATCTTTCTAAACACTGCGAAGTACTGTAATCGAATAAATAATACATAGGAATGTTATCGCATTATTTGGTTTCCAAGAGAGTGATCTCTGATCAAATAGGTTAATTTGAAGTATATTTAAAAAAAATATGACCATAGATAAATTTTAACCCTTACCTTTTTCGAATTTTTTCCAAAGTTTCCTCAGAAGTAGCAGGAGCCTCAAATTCAAAGTCTCTAATGACCGTTCTTAATTTTTCTAAGGCATCAGCAAGGTTCATTTGCTGGGAACGCGTCAAATCACTTTTGATTACATAGTAACCGTCTTTAGTAATTTTATTTTGTAACTAAAAAAATCATAAGACTATCAGTTTATATCCAATATAATAACGACTAATACTTACACCATCCAATAGTTTCTCTCTAGTTTTATCTGGTATCCAATCGGCTTCGGCTAATTTAAAACGTACATCCACTTTGGTATTCACTGTATTCACATGTTGACCACCGGGCCCAGAACTGCGACTGTATGTGATCTCTAACTTGTTAATAGGTATATACCCCGAAAATTTATCACCTTTGCTAGAAGGCTACTCAAAGAAATATAATTAATCTGGCTGGAGTTTTATGTTCTTACAACACACTTACCGGTGGTGGTGTGTAAAGTTGAATGCGACTATTAGGATAGATTTTATCCAAGGACAAATCACTTTTAAATGATAAATTCCTGCCTATAACCGCCGCTGAAGTGTATGTTTTCTCCAAGTTAGTATGGCTAAGTAGTGAAATAAAGTTTCTACAAATTTTATCCATCTCAGCAGATTGGAGATATATAAGAAAAATTGAATAATATTCTAAAACGTTCACTAACCTAAAACCTACATACAGCTGACTCTGAAGGTAGGCCAGAATTTTGTAATTTTGACAAAAAAATAAATAAATATGGTAACTTCAAATAAATGCGTTGCCAAATTCTCATATTGTTCTAATCACAGTTTACGGGTCACTGCTGGAATTATTAAAATTTATGTTTTAAATTGTATGAAACATGTTTATTCTCTTAAGGCCGCTAGCGATGATCAAATAAAGTTTATTCTATGCCATAGAGCATAGCATAGCACATTAAGAAGTGGTGATTAAACCATATTTATTCTTCAGAGATGCCATATTATTTTATATTACAGTTTAAAAACAACTCCATTTATAAACAAGCAGCTGTGCGCAAAACGTGGGAAGGCTAAGTTTTGAATTGTTTTTAAACAATTTTGTTAATTTTAAAGTACGAACATGGACGTAGACAATGAAACGCCTAAGGTAATAGATATCATTGATCCTAATAGCAGATAATAATCCATAATATTTGTAGGACATCAGCAGTAATCCGATTAATAAAATAATACGTGAACGTTCAGCCGAAATAATTTCTGGAGGCAATGTTTTTTACAATCCAGTGCAAGAATTCAATCGCGATTAAAGTATATCAGTGCTAAATGTCTATTTTAAACGTTTAATTAAGGAGAGACAAGAGAAAGATTTAAAGAAAATCAAAAAATCTAAGAATGAAATAGACTCGCAAGACGAATCAAGTGTTATTGAAAAAGAATATATAGCTGGTACTAAATATGATGATGGTTTAAGAATTTTAGAAGCTCTTTCAGCTACTGGCCTGCGTAGTATACGCTACGCCAAAGAAATAGCCGGTGTAAAAGAAATCATTGCCAATGATTTGTCGAAACAGGCAGTAGACGCCATAAATGAGAATGTTAAACATAACAATGTGGAACACCTGATAGAACCAAGTCAAGCTGATGCTATGTAAGTTTGTCTTTAGAATTCCTTAGATTTGTTTCCTTTCTAAAGTGTTTTTTTAGGGCTCTTATGTATTTATCCTCCTCAAAAGACAAACAATTTGATTGCATCGATTTGGATCCTTATGGTTGTCCGAATCGATTTCTAGATGGTGCTATACAGTCTATAAACGAACGTTATAGGCGAGCCACTTCGAACATTATATGGCGATCCTGCAATCTTCGAACATTATATGGCGATCCTGCAATTTTCGAACATTATATGGCGATCCTGCAATCTTCGAATATTATATGGCGATCCTGCAATCTTCGAATATTATATGACTTTTAGTCGATCCTGCAATTTTCTGATCCAACCGAATTGCTGATAGATATAAAGCAACAAAAATTAAAAAATACAGCAATTTAACTTTGCTAAATTAAATTTTGCTTAATCTGGAAGCAAAGGAAACGAGACAAACATAGCTTACGCTTAGTCTTGATCCTTTTTGGTTTTAAGGATAGCAGAAAACAAATTTGAGTTAATTTCAGAAAAAGGATCCTTTGGATGACAACAGCTAATGATGATATACATACTGATAATACAATAAAAACACCACAGCAACAGCAACAACCAAGAAAAGCCAGCCTAACTGCACGGAACAGCAATACAAATAACAACAGTTACATGGGCGAAGAATTACAACAACTATGGCAAAAAGCAGAATAATGATATAAATAAAAAACCTGCCAATCTTAACATCGACCTCAGACCAACATTTATATAGGAAAATGAATTCAACAGCACCAGAACTACAACATTTCCAGCTGCTGAACCAGAAGTAATGAGGAAATATTTTGAAGCAAAATTAATTTAAAAGAAAAATTTTAAAAGAATATTAATAGAGAACATAAAACAAATTGAAGTTAATTTTATAAATTATGTAGTGTACAAAATATTTGGAAAGAAAGGAAAATTTCATAATGGGCAGTACACAGACTAAAATAAAGGAAGTAGTGACAACAACAGAGAAACGCTCCGACAGCAATAAGCATTAGTTTTAAGGTCATGATACTAATTTGTGCTATTACGACTATCACAGTATTAGTTAAATATATAAAGAAATTCGTAAAGAAGCAGATACATAGGCAAGCTGTACATAACACGGCATAAATAACAGAATTTTTTTTTTTTTTTTTTTACAGATTTATATAAAAATAAAACAAAAATGTCTAGTAATAGGAACATTCCAATAATCGTCGAAGATGGTAAGGAAGATAACATAAAAGAAGGGACAGACATGTTAGACAGACTGGACGAAGAAATCCGTAACTTCGACTATGAGAAATATTTTGGTAGTTTCGACAAACAGAGAAAGAAAAAGATAGAAAAGAAAATGGATAAGGCTACACTAGAAAGGAAAGTAGAATGGTTAACCAGATTATGGAAAGGAATAGGAATGAAGGGAAGACCGACAGAAAAGGACATTTTGCGACCATCGACTACTGAATTAGAGACCATTTTGATGATAAGGAAATATGCGAACTAGTAGATATATTTCAAAATGACGAACATTTTTTTTTTTATATATAAACTTGAAAATATAATAAAATAATTTTATAAAATAAATTACAATTTGATCAGATTAAATAATTATTTGTAATCTTTAATTAATTGAAATATGTACGTTACTTATATTTGTCCAATTATATGTACATAGGTTAAGAATCATTTTTTGATAAAATTGTTAAATAAGATTTAATATCGAAGAAGAGAATACACTACATACATTATAAGAAAAATTTCTTTAGAAACAAGATTCTATGAAAATTTTAAAATTACATTATAATCTATATCGTAAACAAAACTATGGAAATAAAATTTAAAAATTTACAAATATACAAAAGAAAATACTATAAATTAAAGAATGAAATAAAAAGCATAAAGAAGCATAAAAAGGGAAAAATGAAAACAAGAATGCTAATAGAATAAATTAAATTATACACATATATAAATAGAAGTTTGTTAGACATAAACGTTAAATTAGTGCAACAATAAATTTTGTTATATAACATTTTTTTTTTCCTCTCGAGAATTGAAACAAATTTTAATAATGGGTAGCAATAGAAATAACAATAATAGAAGATATCGTAATGTGAATCAGATACAGAACCAGGGAAACTCCCAAATTCCGGAGATGATAACATCCCAGTCTTCGGAAACAGCACAGTGGAAACCATAAAGATATACAGTATAGCATCGAACCTTAGAAATTACGTTGGATTGAATATTGATGACACGGACAGGGAAATTACATTTTTGATAGATACAGGTGCGGACATATCGCTTGGTAGACAGAAAGTTTACTGTAGTGACTGACCATCGTCCATTAGTCGCATTGTTTTCTCATAAAAACCCGAATTCCAAATTAACAAGAATTAGACTAGAACTATCGGATTATGATTTCGAAATAATATTTAAAAAAGGCACAAGCAACACAAATGCAGACGCATTGTCAAGAATAGAATTAAATTCTGACATATTGAAAGCTATGGTACCCAATAAAATTGACGAATTAAGCAAAAAGACGCTGGTGATTACTAGAACAATGAAAAGGAAAATGATACAAAATGAGGTAAATAATGATAAAATTGATAATGAGGATAAATATGAAATTGAGGAAAAGGATGAATCATCTTCTATTGAGCGTCATGAACTCAAAATGTGGGGATGTACATCCATGAAAGATATAAAACGTGCACGAAAACTAAAATTTATATTAACAAAGTCGACAAAGGAATACTTACGAATTGAAGACAATCATTCTTTGAACCACACGATCGTAAAATGTAGTGATAATCCCATTTATCTAGATAATATGTTGGAGAAACTATGTTTCAGGTTAAGCAGATTGAACTATGCTATATTCGCACTGGAAAAAGGTGACGAAATATTTGATATTATAACCCATGGGAAATTAAAAGAAAAATTTAACAAGATTAAAAATAATAATGACGTCAAAATTATACTATATACTAAACCTCAGAACATAATAGACAGCGAAGAGAGAACAAAATTAATTAAATTGTATCACAACACACCATGCGGAGGTCATTTCGGGATAAGAAAGACTTTAATAAGGCTTAAACAAAAATATGTATGGAAGAATATGCACAAGATGGTAAGAAAATATGTATCAACGTGTGATCTTTGTCAAAGGAACAAACAGATAAGGCACACAAAAGAACCATTCAATATAACGGACACACCTGTGAATAGTTTTGAGACCGTGGTAATTGACACAGTAGGACCGCTGCGTCCATCAGGTTTTTACAGATGCATACTGACAATGCAGTGTGAACTGACGAAATATATTATAGCAGTTCCTATGGAGACAAAAGAAGCCAAATCAGTAGCAAAGGCTATGGTTGAGGGTTTGATAATAAGATATGGGACATTTAAAACTTTAAAATCTGACAAGGGTACAGAATTTACAAACGAACTTTTAAGGGAAGTATGCAATTTGTTAAAAATAGAACAGAGATTCTCAACGCCGTACCATCACGAGACTTTAGGTACAGTCGAACGGAATCATAGAGTCCTAAATGAATACTTTTTGTCTTTCGTAGATGAAGATAATTGGCACGAATGGATTTCATACTACGCATTTGCATATAACATAACACCACATATCGATACAGAATTCTCCCCATTTGAATTAGTTTTTGGAAAATTACCAAACGTACCGGGTGAAAAATTAACAGGCAATGACAAAATATACAATATAGATAACTATGCAAATGAGCTCAAAATTAGGTTAAGAAAATCATTAGATTATGCTAGGGAAATAATACTAGAGGTAAAGAAAAACGTAGACTTAATTCATTTAATAAGGAAAACAGCATACAATTAAAAATAGGAGATTTAGTACTAGTTAAAGCAGAAAATAGAAAAAAATATGAAGCTCCATATAGAGGACCATATGAAGTAACTAAAATTGATGATTTAAATGTCACTTTGAAAATTAAAGATAAAGAGAAAATATTACATAAAAATTTATTAAAGAAATATAATGAAACAAATTGACAAACAAACAAAATGTATAAAAGAAAACAATATGCACACAAATAAACAAAAACAAATAAATATATAAGTTAACACGCTTTGATTCTGATCTGCCTAATCGACAACATTTAGTTCATACGTAGCTTAGTATTGGTGCTGCGTATAGTTGACACGCGCCGTTTTAGATTTGCATGATCAGCTACTTCGATTTTATATTTTACGTTTTTGCTAATTTAAGTTATATGTTTGCGTTGCACTATGTAGCCAACGCAAACTTGGTGGTAGGAAATAAAATTTAGTTTAAGACCCTAACTCACAGAACACAGTCGTTTTACTTATTGGAAAGAGGTATCCAACGAGAAGTCTACCAGAATAAATACGATAGAGATTTCTTCACTGGCGCCCAACAGGATAAGGAACCGTACATTTCATCAGGAATATCAAACTATAACTTCAACAACAGCACCACCACCACCGCCACCAACACCAACACCAACACCAAGTCAAACGGAGAATTATATTAAGAAATAAAAAAGAATGTAAGTAAAGTTTCCAATTTTCATAAAGTGGCTTTAGAAGGAAAAAATAAAAAGAATATCAAAAGTGAAAATAGTGCTATCGTGCTAACGGTTTTAATTATCAGTGTTTTGACCTTTTCTATCCAGCTAAAGTGAAAGTGTGTTGACGGTTTTACGAAACTAAAACTATATTTTTTAATTTATGAGTGATTTGGAGGACTTGTTTGACAGTTTAAATATTACGGGAAATAGAGAAAGGATGTCACAGGAAGAAGTACAAGCTATGATTAACAGGGCCGTAGTTGCGGCAACACAACATCAGTCTAGATTGTTTACAGAAAAAATTAACGAACTAACTGAGAAAATAGCTAGTTTAGTTGGTAGAGTGAACGTAGAAGAATTTAGGGAAACTGCCATAGACCCTTCAGTGGTATGCAACGAAACGCTTGACTTAGTAAAATCATTACCGGAGTTCGACGGTAAATTAGAACAATATGTCTCTTGGAGACAGGCAGCACATACTGCATATAAGGTTTATGAGAATTTTGATGGTAGTTCTAAACACTACCAAGCAGTGGCCATTCTGAGAAATAAGATAAGGGGAGCGGCAGATGCCGTTCTGGCCTCATTTAATACAGTGCTAAATTTTCGAGCTATTATTGCTCGCTTTGATTTTACATATGCGGATAAACGACCAATATATTTAATAGAACAGAAGTTAAGCACGCTTAGACAGGGTAATGGTTCTGTTTTGGATTTTTATGATAGCGTTGAACGAAAGCTTACATTATTGACGAATAAGACATTGATGACGTACGACAGTGACGTCGTACATGTGCTAAATGATAAGTATAGAAAGGATGCACTTCGCACCTTTATTTCAGGTTTAAGAAAACCTCTATGCGACATCTTATTCTCGTCACGACCTGTGGACCTACCAACAGCATTGGCACTCGCACAGGAACTTGAATCCAACCACGAGCGGTATGTTTTTGCAACCACATTTGCTAATAGAATCAACGAGAATAATAAAATTAATGCTAGGAAATTCCCCAATCAAAATCAACCTAACGAGAAAAACCCATACTATAATAGGGTCCAATCTCAAAGGCACCCGGGTCAAGTCAGAGGACAAGATATTCCAGAACCAATGGATATTGACCCATCGTCTTCAAGGTTCAGACAGCACACGAGCGGTCGAAACCAAAATTTTCAACCTACGGAAAAACAACCTGGATCGGACAGACAAACGGGATCCAGGATTCAGAGGATCAACCATGTGACAAATGAGGTGGAACAATATTCCATCACAGCGGACGATGCGGTTCTAGATATCGAACAGCATGCTAACGATAATGATTTTGAAAGCATTAATTTTTTAGGGCATGCTCCCAGCTACCATTCATAGAACGGGTTCTTGCTGGGGAGACAATAAAAATATTAATAGACACCGGGGCATCGAAAAATTATATAAAACCATTTAAACAACTTAAAGGTATCAAGGATACCGATAATCCCTTTACAGTTCATTCGATTCACGGAAAAAATGACATAAATAAAAAATGTGTCGTAAATTTGTTTGGGAAAAATTCAACTTTTTTTGTGCTAGAGAATCTTTCAACATTTGATGCAATTGTGGGGTTAGACCTTCTAAAACAGGTTAATGCCAACATTGACCTAAAAAAAGGGACAATTAATTACGCGGCAGGCTCGGAGAAAATTTGTTTCATGAAGTGCAAGGATGTGAATCATATTATAGTTGACGTGAAAAATGTACCAGAATCCGTTAGAACCAAATTTAAGAATATTATTAACAATAACAACGAAGTATTTTCAGACCCAAAAAAATCACTGCCGTATAACACAAATATAGTAGCGACGATCCGGACTCAAACCGATGAAGCAATATATTCGAAATCGTATCCATACCCAATAGGGGTATCGGACTTTGTAAACGAGGAAATTAGACAACTTCTGGCAGACCACATTATTCGACCATCTAGGTCACCCTATAATAACCCAATTTGGGTCGTAGATAAGACAAGCATGGACGAATTAGGAAACAGGAAGAAACGAATGGTGATAGATTTCCGAAAGCTTAATGAAATTACTATTAACGACAAATATCCTATCCCGAATATGTCGGTAATTCTATCAAACTTGGGAAATGCTAAATATTTTACTACCCTGGACCTTAAATCTGGTTTTCATCAAATTGAACTCGCAGAAAGAGATAGGGAGAAAACTTCTTTCTCAGTTAACAACGGAAAGTACGAATTCTGCAGACTACCTTTTGGGTTAAAAAATGCTCCAAGTATCTTTCAGAGAGCTATCGACGACATTCTTAGGGAACAGATAGGAAAATCATGCCACGTTTATGTCGATGACGTGATTATTTTTTCGGAATCAGAAGATGACCACCTTATTCATGTCAACTGGGTCCTCACGAAGCTTCGGGAAGCAAATATGTGCGTTTCCGTCGAAAAGTCAAAATTTTTTTGGACTAGTGTGGAATATCTTGGTTTCGTGGTGTCGACGGAAGGCATACGGAAGTCTTCAGACAAAATTGCGGCGATTCTTAGATTCGTTCCACCTTCTAACCTGTTTCAATTAAGATCTTTTTTAGGACTGGCGAGTCACTATAGATCATTCATTAAAGATTTTGCGAGAATCGCAAAACCATTAACAGACGAGCTAAAGGGCGAAAACGGGAAAGTTAGTGCAAGTCAGTCAAAAAAGGTTATAATAACACTTAACGAAAGTCAATTGCTTGTTTTCAGTAAACTAAAGGAAATACTGACTTCAGAAGACGTTATGCTTACGTATCCAGATTTTAAGAAACCATTCGACTTAACGACAGATGCTTCGGCATTGGGCCTAGGTGCAGTCTTATCCCAAGATGGTAAACCGATACAATTTATCTCTAGAACATTAAAAGACCCCGAAATGCATTATGCTACGAATGAGAGAGAGCTTTTGGCAATAGTTTGGGCTTTAAAAACCCTTCGAAATTACCTTTACGGCGCGAAAACTCTCAACATTTTTACGGACCACCAGCCGTTAACATTCGCGGTTTCAGACCGAAATCCAAATGCGAAAATCAAACGTTGGAGAGCTTTTGTTGATGACCACAACGCAAAGATTTTTTACAAACCTGGAAAGGAAAATGTAGTTGCGGATGCGTTATCCCGACAACAAATAAACGCTACGGACAACGACCCAGAATCAGACCATGCTACTGTTCATAGTGAGGCGTCCCTTACCTATACTATTCCGAGTACGGATAACCCGATTAATTGCTACAGAAATCAAATAATTATTGAAGAGGCTGAACAAGCCTCATTGCGTACCTTTGTAATATTCGGAAAGAAAATAAGACATAACATCCAATTTAATGAAAAAAACGAACTCTTTGAAACGGTCCGGGATGCAGTTAACCCAAATGTGGTAAATGCAATATACTGCACTCTCCCAAATCTGGCATTCTTGCAACATGACTTAATCAGACAGTTTCCAGGTACTAAATTTTGGTACTCAAAACTCTTTGTAACAGACATCTATGACCTTAATGAACAGAGAGAAATTGTTGCTTCTGAACACAACAGAGCGCATAGAGCTGCCCAGGAAAACGTAAAACAAATATTACAAGACTATTACTTTCCGAAAATGTCAAAACTTGCTAAGGAAATTGTTTCAAATTGTAAAATTTGCTCTAAGGGAAAGTACCAGAGGCACCCGAAACGGCAATTCATTGGAGAAACACGAATTCCCAACTATGCGGGTGAAATCCTACATATAGATATTTACTCCACTGACCAAAAATATTTCCTTACTTGCATTGACAAATTTTCCAAGTTCGCTATAGTTCAGCCAATCCAATCCCGTACCATCTTCGATGTTAAAATTCCAATACTACAATTAATGAACTTTTTCCCTCAAACTAAGACAATATTTTGCGACAACGAAAAATCCCTAAATTCAGAGACTATAAGAACATTATTAGACTCGTATAACATACAGATCGTTAATTCACCACCACTTCATAGCACGTCAAATGGCCAAGTGGAGCGTTTCCACAGCACCCTCTCAGAGGTCGCGAGATGTCTGAAACTTCAGAGAAACATCGAGGATACCGTCAACCTTATTTTGCAGGCCACTATTGAGTACAATAGGACAATCCACTCTGTTACCGAAAAGCGTCCTATCGATATAATCCATTCCGCTCCAAATGAGCTAAGAACGCTCATTATGGAAAAAATCTTAAGTGCACAAAATCAAACCCTGGATAATCACAACAGGGGTAGGACAGATAGAAAGTTCGAGGTAGGAGATAAAGTTTTTATAAAATCCAACAGGAGATTGGGAAATAAATTAAGCCCTTTGTATGGAGAAGGAACGGTCGAAGCTGATTTGGGCACGACAGTTCTAATAAAAGGAAGGGTGGTCCATAAGGACAATCTGAGATAGCATGGCTCTAAACAACTTTCTTTATTCTAGGTTTCTAAACATCTTACTTACGGTAATTTTACCGATAGCAGGCAAGATCATCGACTACTCTCATTCAAACTACATCCCGATATATGATGGCGATATAATTATTTGGGATGATTATGGTTACCTAAAACACTCTTCCAACTTGACTTTACACGACGGACTCATTAAGGAAACAACCGAATTGTCTGATCTCTTCCCACAATCTCATATGAAAAAAATTTTGGAATCAGATATTAACCATATGGCTACATTGCTCTCAGCCCTACGAATCCACCACAGACATGCCAGAAGTTTAAACATCTTAGGAACTGCCCTGAAGGAAGTAGCAGGCACTCCTGATTTCGATGACTTTGAAGAGAGCAAGTTTAGACAAGAGCAGCTGGTGGAAGCAAACAACAGACAAATAGATATCAACACTAGAATCGACCAACAACTTCAGAAACTGACGGACACGGTAAACCAGGTAATCGCAGCTGAAAAAGAAAAAGATAGGATGAACACTGATAAATTGTACGAAACACTTTTAGCCAGAAATAGAATTTCGATTATAAATTTGCAGAATTTAATTTTATCTGTTAGTTTAGCGAAGGTAAACGTTATAGATCTCGCAATACTTGATAGCGAGGAAGTGAAGTAACTGGTGAAGAATGGAAGCTTTACAGACACTAGTGTGTCGGAAGTTATGAGTATCAGTAGCATTAAGATTTACCAAAATAATGATATTTTACAATTTGTTATTAAATTTCCTAGACCCAAGCAGCTATGCAAGAGAATAGATCTGTTCCCTGTCTCCCACCAGCAAAAAATAATTTCTTTCGAGGGAGGCAACAAGGTGGCAAAATGTGGCAATCAGGTACTCTCAGTCGAAAGCTGCAGGACAGCAATCTCGTCCACTTTTTGCAAATTTCAAAACGTTACCACTTGTGCTCAACAACTAGTATTTGGGACATCTGCCGAATGTAACACTCAGTTCGACGATCTTAAGAAAGTAATGGTAGTGGATGATGGCATTATCATTATCAACAATGCGATCGCAGAGGTGATTGAAAATCACGGTAACAGCCAACTTGTGAATGGCACTTACCTGGTTACTTTTGATAGTGAAGTTATCATCGATGGAATCACGTACGTGAATAGGGCTGGGGTCCCAGGGAGTATTCCCGAATTGCCAAACCTTCCCATGATAAAGGTTACAGAGCATAAACAAGTTCTCAGTCTACCGTTTCTCCACGACATGCAAATTAGAAATCTTCAGCATCTCGATGAGTTAAAGAAAGAAATCACTGTGAAACCTATCTTGAGCACCTCTGTGATATTGTGTTGCATCGCCTTGATATATCTGGCTTACAGAATGATAAGGGGCTGGAGAAAGAGAAGATCACTAGTCAACTTGAAAACTACGTTGGAAGAAATCTTGAAGAAGACCGAGGACGGCCTTCATTCAAAACGGGGAACAGTTAACACGCTTTGATTCTGATCTGCCTAATCGGCAACATTTAGTTCATACGTAGCTTAGTATTGGTGCTGCGTATAGTTGACACGCGCCGTTTTAGATTTGCATGATCAGCTACTTCGATTTTATATTTTACGTTTTTGCTAATTTAAGTTATATGTTTGCGTTGCACTTTGTAGCCAACGCAAACTTGGTGGTAGGAAATAAAATTTAGTTTAAGACCCTAACTCACAGAACACAGTCGTTTTACTTATTGGAAAGAGATATCCAACGAGAAGAAGTCTACCAGAATAAATACGATAGAGATTTCTTCACTTATACAAAAATATGTACGTTAATGAATTTGTTAATGTAGAAATAAAAATTGTAACACTATATAGAATAAGAATTTAGTTCAATAAGTTTAATCATTTTTTTTATTTTTACTGTATAAATTAAAATTTCAATCTACACAACATGTACATTTCTATCCATGACTCAACCAAAACTTCAAAACCACACTTAGTAATATGAAGATTAACAAAATACATTAAAACAAATCAGATTACCGAATATTTTTTCAAGAGTCCAAAATCCAAAACAATTAAACGAAAATTATTATAAACATTAACCAAACAGTATAAACAAGAATGAATCATATTGTACTTAAAACAAAACCCATTCAATTCAAAGACACCATACTACATTTTAAAAATCAAACAACTTTTATTACAAACAGTTGTAGGATTTTTTTTTTAGAACCAGGGTGTCGTGTATACATGACGTAGCGTACGAATGTAGGGCAAATGCTAACGTACAGCGTCATGTATACAAACAATGGGGTGGCTCTCATTTCTATAGCACGAGTCATACACATATACTACATATGGTCAATGTACTGAATGGAATGCGGCAGCACTTGTATTCTCAGTGAGTAATAATGAAACTGAGAGTGAAGCCGCGCGCCACTAGACATTGATTCAATGAGTATCCATTTTTCCAAACTAAGCCACACCCCATTAACTAATTGAATGTAGAATTAAATTATCGAGAGCATGTTAGAACATCTCTCTTAGTATTAAAGATTATAAACCACACCTCGCTAAATAATTAAAGATAGACTTAAAATTATCGAGAGCATGTTAAGAGTACTTTAGAAAGTTCTCTTTAGCGAAGAAGTCTAGAACTTCTCACAAGTTCTTTATAAGCAGGGTTATTGTTAGTAAATAAAGCATTGGCGCTTTAGACTTACAAAGAAAAACAACAAGTGTCTTTAATTTACGTCGAACGTTATAGGCGAGCCACTTCGAACATTATATGGCGATCCTGCAATCTCCGAACGATCCTGCAATCTTCGACCATTATATGACGATCCTGCAATCTTCGAACATTATAGTAGCAATAAACTTTAAGAGCGATGATCTCCACCTCTTCGCTAAGTTGGAATTCCACCATTAAATGTGCGTTTAAGAAGAAAATCTAATCTTTTTTAGTTTTCTTAGTTTTATGGATACATGGATTGCATCTTCCATTGAAGCAAAAGGTGCAACTGCACGATAAAGTGACAAGGACTATGGAAAAATTACGTTTTGATAAAAAAATTTAAAAAAATACGTTTTGTTATGCCAATTTTTTAAGAATCCATTTTCTTGGTTTAAAAAAAATATGTTTATTAGATTTTTTACAAGATTTCAACAAAAATATTACAAAAATGTAAAAAACCAAATTGTCAAACAATGCAAATAAGTACGTTTTGTTCTGCGGCTCCTAGAATATTAAAAGTATGTTGAATAATAATGGTAATTAAAATTTCAATTAGTAATTAAATGAATAATAAAATAAATTTTTTCTAGGAAGTGTCCTTTTGGAGCTTTACCAATGCGAGTACAATAAGATAGTAAATTGTTAATATACTAATTAGAACTCTAAAGCATTAAGCATATTATTTTTTTATAATGATGTAACGAAAATAGATCAACAGAAGATTTTGTTTGTAATTTATGCGAAAAATGGATGAAATACCGCTATATTTTTTTGGGCTAACATGAATATAAAATCTTTCTAAACACTGCGAAGTACTGTAATCGAATAAATAATATATAGGAATGTTATCGCATTATTTGGTTTCCAAGAGAGAGATCTCGGATCAAATAGGTTAATTTGAAGTAGTTTTTGTATAATTCGAATACTATATTTAAAAAAATATGACCAAAGATAAATTTTAACCCTTACCTTTTTCGAATTTTTTATGTATGTGATCTCTAACTTGTTAATAGGTATATACCCCGAAAATTTATCACCTTTGCTAGAAGGCTACTCAAAGAAATATAATTAATCTGGCTGGAGTTTTATGTTCTTACAACACACTTACCGGTGGTGGTGTGTAAAGTTGAATGCGACTATTAGGATAGATTTTATCCAAGGACAAATCACTTTTAAATGATAAATTCCTGCCTATAACCGCCGCTGAAGTGTATGTTTTCTCCAAGTTAGTATGGCTAAGTAGTGAAATAAAGTTTCTACAAATTTTATTCATCTCAGCAGATTGGAGATATATAAGAAAAATTGAATAATATTCTAAAACGTTCACTAGGAAGGCCAGAATTTTGTAATTTTGACAAAAAAAAATAAATAAATGTGGTAACTTCAAATAAATGCGTTGCCAAATTCTCATATTGTTCTAATCACAGTTTACGGGTCACTGCTGGAATTATTAAAATTTATGTTTTAAATTGTATGAAACATGTTTATTCTCTTAAGGCCGCTAGCGATGATCAAATAAAGTTTATTTTATGCCATGGAGCATAGCATAGCACATTAAGAAGTGGTGATTAAACCATATTTATTCTTCAGAGATGCCATATTATTTTATATTACAGTTTAAGAACAACTCCATTTATAAACAAACAGCTGTGCGAAAAACGTGGGAAGGCTAAGTTTTGAATTGTTTTTAAACAATTTTGTTAATTTTAAAGTACGAACATGGACGTAGACAATGAAACGCCTAAGGTAATAGATATCATTGATCCTAATAGCAGATAATAATCCATAATATTTGTAGGACATCAGCAGTAATCCGATTAATAAAATAATACGTGAACGTTCAGCAGAAATAATTTCTGGAGGCAATGTTTTTTACAATCCAGTGCAAGAATTCAATCGCGATTTAAGTATATCAGTGCTAAATGTCTATTTTAAACGTTTAATTAAGGAGAGACAAGAGAAAGATTTAAAGAAAATCAAAAAATCTAAGAATGAAATAGACTCGCAAGACGAATCAAGTGTTATTGAAAAAGAATATATAGCTGGTACTAAATATGATGATGGTTTAAGAATTTTAGAAGCTCTTTCAGCTACTGGCCTGCGTAGTATACGCTATGCCAAAGAAATAGCCGGTGTAAAAGAAATCATTGCCAATGATTTGTCGAAACAGGCAGTAGACGCCATAAATGAGAATGTTAAACATAACAATGTGGAACACCTGATAGAACCAAGTCAAGCTGATGCTATGTAAGTTTGTCTTTAGAATTCCTTAGATTTGTTTCCTTTCTAAAGTGTTTTTTTAGGGCTCTTATGTATTTATCCTCCTCAAAAGACAAACAATTTGATTGCATCGATTTGGATCCTTATGGTTGTCCGAATCGATTTCTAGATGGTGCTATACAGTCTATAAATAATGGCGGTTTGTTGTTGGTCACAGCCACTGATATGGCTGTTTTGGCCGGCAATGCTCCAGAAGCTTGTTACGTTAAATATGGTTCAGTACCATTACGCATGAAATCATGTCATGAAATGGCTTTACGTATATTATTGTATTGCATTGAAACACATGCTAATCGTTATGGAAAATATATAGTGCCTTTACTCAGCATATCGGCCGATTTTTATGTTCGCATATTTGTACGTGTATTTAGCAGTCAGGCAATGTGCAAATTTAGTATGAGCAAAAAATCTATGATATATCAATGTTGTGGCTGCGACACATATACCCTGTATCCTTTGGGTACGATAAAACCAAATCCAACTCCATCAAATCCTAATCAAGTCAAATTCGGCATTCCCACGGGGCCGCCAGTGGACAAGAATTGTGAACATTGTGGACACAAACATCATGTAAGTTAATAAAAAAAAATATTTCATAATTTTTATTTTATTTCACTTTCAGTTGGGCGGTCCCATCTGGAACAGTCCCATTCATGACAAATCATTTGTACAAGACCTACTAGACGCAATCGAAGAGCAACCTTTATGCGATTTGGGTACACAGAAACGCCTACTTGGTATGTTAACTGTAGTCCAGGAGGAACTGGAAGATGTGCCACTTTACTACACACTTGACAAACTTTGTTCTGTTCTCAAATTGGAAATTGTACCAATATTAAAATTTCGCTCAGCTATTTTACATGCTGGTTATAAGGTGTCCTTTTCACATGCTTACAAAAACTCTATTAAGACAACAGCACCTGCCTCCGTACTATGGGACATTTTAAGATGTTGGAATAAACATCGTCCCGTTAAAGAAGAACGTATGCTAGACGGAAGTCCTCTCAAAGCTATTTTGAGTAAAGAATGCACACAGGATTATAAGTTTCATGATATTCATCCAGAAGCCAATCCAAAAAGTAGAAAAGATGCTTTGTCACGCTTTCAGACAAATCCTACAGCTCATTGGGGACCAGGAACTAGAGCTACAATAATGTATGACCACGTATAGTGCATATAAATTAAAAACATTAATTTAATCATAATTTTATTGTAGGGTGGGAGAAGATAAAGTGGCCAAAAGTTTTCGTAATCAAAATAAAAAGCAAAAACATAAACCACATGATGATGTTGTAATCAAAGACAGCGAAGATGTCGAACAACAACAAAAGTGTAAACAAGCTAAAATTGCAACTGCTGAAGACGACGGTTGATCCGTGAATTTTTAATGCGGACACAAATATAACTCAAAATTTTTATTTTGTAAACATTTTTTATAACTATAAAAATATATATGTATGTATTAATAACGGAAAAAGTTACCATCGGCTGGTTGACGTGAGAAACCGTTATTTACCAGTTGTGTATGCGGTCCACTGTTAATTAATTTAACACTGTGAGGCGAAAACTTTTCTTTAATACCACCTATTAATAAAAAAAAAATATCAGGTAAATTATTTAAAATATTTTATTACTAATTTTCGACTTACCTATCTTCAATGGATGTCCAATTTTTTCGGGCAATTCGAACTTTGCATCCCTGGTATTTCGTAAAACGCGAAAAGTCTTTGGTACCTTCTGGCAAGTTTCCAATTGCAAAACATAATCCACCATTTCGGAGAAACATTCACGGGAGTGTACGTAACGTGATTGCAATTTAAAATCTAACGAATCTTTAGGTATTTTTGATGTTGGTATAAAACGTTTGCATTGCCTCACCGATGCCAATGTTTGATGATAAAAAAGACGTTCATGGGGCTTTAAATTTACAGACCAATTCGGATCATTAGAGTCGACATTTGGAGGACTAGGCATGGGACAAATTAATCGTCCCTCCCTTTCCAACTGTGGAGCGTAGGAATAATTTCGTATTCTTAACATAGTCAATTGTTTTTAGGAAAAGTGAATTTTGTAGTGTCGTTGATTGAACAAAAAAAAATATAATATTGAACAAATTTGTTAGACAGCAATAAACAACTGATAAAAATGTTGCTAGGGTATGAAATCAAGTCTAAAGTTATCGATTATTTGAAAAGTTAAGTTGTAAAATTTGATAACTGGGTTAAGAGTTCCTCAGTTCCTCTATCATTCGATTCGAAAAAGCTTTCGATCAGAATTTTCATTACGTACAGATAATAGCACAGTAGTTAAACTAATAAGAATAAAACGTAAAACATTTACGAATTCGATTGATTTATTAGAATCGTTACAAAGTAAACCTAGTTTTGTCTATGAAATAAATGCATAATAAATTTGTAATTTATATTATGTATTTAGTTTACATAAATATTTGAAAAAGGAAACTATTTGACAAAGTTAATACTAATGCCGTTTTCTTTTCTGACAAAAAATGTCGCATTTTATTTTCGAAAAGTTTATTTTTTATGTATTCTAAATTAAGAACAACCTTATTTTATACATCAATCGAAAGGTCTCAAAGTCACTTTTCAAAAAATGTGCAAATAAAATGCAACCTTTTTTCTCAGAAAAGAAAACGGCATAAATATTACAACAAACGCACTGAATTTTTATCATTTTTTAGGGGTAATCTAATGATATACAAATGTATATAGAATAAATTAAATTTTGTCTGGTACTGGCTGGATTTAATATTTAAGTTTTAATTTTAAGATTTGAATAACTTACTGTTAGTTCAAAAAACTATGTAAAGATCCAACAAATAAAGAATTACAAAAAAAAATGTAGAGGTGTCTCCATATGTTAGGGCATATCTTAGCACAATGATGCCCGAGATTTACCCCATTTTAAATACGAACCTGCTTGAATTAATATGACAAACAATATTTACTAAGTTTACCTAGGAAAATGATTTATTTTGTGAATGACAAACTGATGTATACCCCCTGCACAGTAGAGTGGATGGTATAAAAATAAAACACTGCTTGGTTGCTCATCAACAATGATAGGTAATATCCTAAAGCACCAACTGAAAGCCGAAAATCGTGGACGGCATCCTGCAAGTTCAGCTAACTTGATAAATCTAGTAGTTAGATTCTCCGAAAATAACCCATTTGCTCTGCAACATAGATAAAAGATAAGCTAAATGTGAATCCGAGTATCGAAACTACGCATTATGGACGACGAATCATACGTGCTTGGCGACTTCTCACATCTACCAGAGGTGGATTTTTACTAAAGGGAATGTCCGTGAACAATTTAAGACAAACTGGTACGCTTAATACCCATTTTTAACATTACTGAATACTTGCAAAAAGAGACTACTTCCATTCTTATAGCAGCAGGTGGTATTTAAGTTTTACTGGACTGATATGGCATCAAATCATTACAGTAAAACGGACGTTGAAAGTTACAAAAAACAAAGAGTGATGAAGAGCACAAAGTCGTAAACAGTAACACACTTTTTGCTCGGATATGATCTGTGTCCATTAAAAGGTTTATTGAAAGTATTATAAAGGTGCTTGTGGGAGGTATTACTGAAAACTTGAAATAACATATAAAATGTTAATTTAAAAAAAAATTCCCATCAATTATTTGCATTTTTATAACCTCCATTCCAGCGCTCGAAATTCGAGCCAAGAATGAATCAAGCCAATTTTTTAGTCAGAAGGGGCAAGGTCTGTATAAGGCGGGTAGGGTAAAACTTCCCATCCACTGTTTTTTAAATAGTTCTTAACCGGAATAGCAATATGTGGCCGAGCGTTGTCATGTTGGAAAATTATTGCCTCGTGTCTGGTCGCATATTCCGGGCGTTTTTCGGTTATTGCACTTTTCAATCGGATTAATTGTGTTCCGTAGGGTTCTCCATTAATGGTTTCACCCTATTTAAGCAGCTCATAATACAGCACAACCTTCTGATCCCACCAAATACATAGCATTATCTTCGCGGCATGGATATTCAGCTTTGCCGTTGATTTGGCTGGTTGGCCGGGTTTCACATATGATTTTTTTGCGCTTGGGGTTGTCGTAATGGATCCATTTTTTTATCACCAGTAAAAATGACTTCCTTTTGTGGCGTTCCAGCAGCATTTCGGACATGCAAAACCGCCTTTCAACATCTCTCGGTTTGAGTTCATGTGGAACCCAATTTCCTTGCTTTTGAATGTATCCGGCTACTTTTAAACGTTTTTAAACGGCTGCTTGAGTGACTAGTAAAGATTCTGCGAGCTGTTCTTATGTTTGACAACAGTCTTCATCAAGTAATGCTTCCAGCTCTTCATCTTCAAACTTTTTTGGCTGCCCAGGACGTTCTTCGTCTTCCAAGCCAAAATCACCACTTTTAGATCGTGCAAACCACTTTTGGCACGTTCGCTCAGCTAGAGCATGTTCACCATAAACTTCCACCAAAATACAATGATTATCGGCAGCAGTTTTCTTCATATTAAAGTAATGAAGAATTCCCCGCAAACAATGATTCAGGCACAAAGATCGACATAAAAATTATTGTTGTTTACGCTTCAAATGAATGACATATACTGAAAAAGACGCACGACAGTAGCATATGTAAATAGTTTTTAATTTGTTTAATAAACACCACCAAACTGTATACACAAACAAGTAAGAAAATTATAGTCGGTCTAGACGATACCCTATACCATGCGTTTAGAGACCCTATCTCTAAGGCCCAACTAACTGGATATAGAAAATAAGCATAAACCAAATTTGAGTGGGATTTTTATTATTTTTTTCGGCTGCATATATGAAAAAGTTCATATCGGATGATATATCTATATGGGGACTAGGCCCAAAAATGGACCGATCCTGACCGTGTTTGGTAGTCTCTTGTATTTTGCAAAAATATATACAAACAAAATTTGGGAAGAATCAGTGCAATATTTTTGTTTTTTGATAGATTTAAGTGATGATCGGGAAGCAGCTCTATATGGGGCCTATGACTAAGAGTTGTCCAATAGGGATCATTTTTGGACTACTGATTAATGGATGTAATGTATACATAGAAACCCAATTTGACTAAGATTTGTATGATAATTTGGATCTTATGGCAATATATGTTGATTTCATAGGGGTCATTTGTATGGGGGCTAGGTCTGAACATGGACCGATTCTCACCAATTTCAATAGCGTTCATCCCATGGCCGATAAAAGATCAAATACCAAATTTCATCAAAATATATTCATATTTGCGACCTGCAGTTTGATTACAAGCTTTACATGGACACACAGACGGACGGACGGACATCGTTAAATCGAATCAGATAGTGATTCTGATTCGATCGGTATAATTAAAGATGGGTGTAGGTCAAATATTTTTGGTTGTTACAAACAGCAGCACAAAGTCATTATACCCAAACCACATAGTGGTATAGGGTATAAATAAAAGGTATATTTTCCAGACAATGCAGTAGCCTGTCATGAATGAGCTAAAATTTCAATTTTCAAAGAGTGGGAAGCACTTGATCAAGGTGTTATGAAAAATTAATAAATTCTATGAAAAAATTTAATATTTTATTGCAAGGGTGGTGTTACAAATTATTAAGATGATGTTATTTTTTATTTTGTTAAAAAAAATTAAGAAATTGTTTATTTTTGTCAAACAGACTCCGTTGCATTTGTGCTATACAACATTAACGCTTTAATGGTTATAATTATTGCGATGTAAGAGTTTTTAGTAACGTTATTTCTAATTAATGAGTTTTGTGTAATATTTTTAATTTTAATAAAAGTTCCATAGAGATGAAAATTATAGCACCCATAGTTGAAACTTTATGGAACATTGGTTCATAAATGTGCTACCATTTATGCACGCACTGTAGACCTCGAAGGGCCGCAAATTTATTAGATTTTATTTTACAAATAAATTTATAAAAATATAAGTGAAAAACCACAAGGTAACTGGACCATATGTGCTCCTTTTTAACAAAAACCAGTACGAAAATTATAGTCGGTCTAGACCGACTATACGATACCCTATACCATGCGTTTAGAAACCCTATCTCTTAGGCCCAACAACTGGACATAGAAAATAAGCAAATTTGTAATAAATAAAAAAATTTGAGTGGTATTTTTATTAATTTTTTTGACTGCAGATATGAAAAAGTTCATATCGGATGCTATATCTATATGGGGACTAGGTCCAAAAATGGACCGATCCTGATCATGTTTGGTAAAATCTCTTGTATTTTGCAAAAATATATACAAACAAAATTTGAGAAGAATCAGTGCAATATTTTTATTTTTTAATAGATTTAAGTGAAGATCGGGAAGCAGCTCTATATGGGGCCAAAGGGATCATTTTTGGACTACTCATTAATGGATGTAATGAATGCATAGAAATCCAATTTGAGTAAGATCTATATGACAATTTGGATCTTATGGCAATTAATGTCGATTTCATAGGGGTAATTTGTATGGCCGATAAAAGCTTATATACCAAATTTTATCAAAATATATTCATATTTGCGACCTGCAGTTTGATTACAAGATTTACATGGACACACAGACGGACGGACGGACATTGTTAAATCAACTCAAAAAGTGATTCTGATTCGATCGGTATAATTAAAGATGGGTCTAGGTCAAATATTTTTCATTGTTACAAACAGCAGCACAAAGTCATTATACCCACACCACATAGTGGTATAGGGTATAAAAATACAAACTGAATGTGAAAAAATAAGTATTTAAAGAAATTTCTTTGAGTGAATGAGAAATTTAAATCAAACATTTAAAAGTAGAGGTAATAAATAAAAAGGAAATGAATATTTGCTCTAAACATCACGTATGTATATTATGTTTTTGTAGACACCTAAGAATTGTTGGAAAATAGTCACTCCACAATCAAGGATCTCTTCCAGCGTGTGGCTCATTTTAGGCCCTTATTATGAGTTGCATTCGATATTCGATCTTGGCTGGCTATCGAACGTCGACATCGTTGTACAACGAATTTTCAATCGAACACAATTTTGCTTTCGATGCTTGATGGCTCTTTGTAAAACTTAATGAAAATATAAGTTGTAAATTATTTTAATTTCATGACATTGATCTGCCTCGTTTGCATTGCCACAGCAGTTCATCTGTAGTAGACAGCAATTCCACAAACGCCTCCTTGCAGTCGAAAATTTGCTATAAATCTGTAAAAAAAAAAAATGGTACCCTTGTTAAAACCCATACTCACGTAGTGGAACCCATTTCCAAAATGTTAGAAACATCTCTCATGACGAAG
Source organism: Cordilura impudica (assembly GCA_963682025.1). Lineage (NCBI taxonomy): Eukaryota > Metazoa > Arthropoda > Insecta > Diptera > Scathophagidae > Cordilura > Cordilura impudica. The sequence goes on along the minus strand of OY821518.1, from coordinate 40,075,344 downwards.
CATTCATCTTCATCAGACGATCATAGAACCATAATTCCATGTTAACAAATAATTATTTTTTTCTTTAATAAATTTGTAAACAAACAATATTTATAGTGCCAGCTGATAAATATGTACTATTGTGAATAATCAAATTGAGTGAAATTCACAATTGCGCTATTTTATCCAAACGTGTGCCATAATACCAAATGAAAATTCGTTCGATCAGTTAATTCGACCACAATCGAAAGTTGCTCATAATAGGCACCTTAGATTCAGGGCAGTCTGTTAGCATATGAGGAACAGTATGACATCACAATAACTACATTTTGGGGGTTCTGTTTTCTCATAGTAATGCTTTGAATTAAAAAGGGCTTTGACCACTCTAAGCCAGGCAAGCATAATACACTGGGATCTCGTTAAATTTCCGTTGTACTTAGGCCCTTTAGAAATTACGTTTCGTTGTGCCAGTATTTTAAAAATTAATCGTACATATTTGGCTACACATTGCCTCTGAAAATCATACCCACACTTTAAGTCGTTTAAAGCATGGATCGTCAGTTTTTTAGTTTCGACTAGTTATTTTTGTGCAAATATATAAATCAAAAACAGCAAAATAGTATGCGTTGAATTTTTTTATTGACAATATTAAATGACCACAAATTTGCCAATTTTTTGAGTGGTTAATTTGTATTTATGCTCGAAAAAATAAAAACCGAAATTATAAGCAAAACATTTTCTATAGTACTAGTCCACAAGGGCCAAAATTTTATATTTGAATTCTTTGACAAAAATTCCGAATTAACCGTTGTTTACGGTATCTATTTTTAGTGCTGTTAAAGCTAATTGAATTCAAATCTATTGAGTTTAACAATAATTCTGTAGTGCGCAATAGAGCGTTTTAAAACTGCCTGAAAAATAATATAGAGTTAAGATTCAAAATTCCGACTAGATTTATTTAGTAAACATCTCATAAATTCCACAATATCTTTAGAAACTTTTCCGTCAGAAAATAAAAAAAAAACTTTTTTTATAAAAAAAATAAACATATTTTTATTAGTTTCTTTTTATACAAAAAGCCAAATTAGTTAAAGCTGTAAAAGAAAATATAATTAGTACAATTACATTTTTACTTACGTTTTTCCAAATCAAAATGCAGTCATCCTCCTTCAACATTGTCCTGTAGCTTATTCCTGCTTGACGCATTCAAAAACCTGTGCTATATTTTTTTTTTATAAAAAAGTAAAACCATCGAAAGCGAACAGCTAACACCCGAATACAGCAAACAAGGATAACATCCTCGAAGAGAAATTAAATATTTTTTGACAAAACTGGAAACCTGCTACTGTTTTTCTTTAGTAAATGATGAACAGCAAAGTCTAGCTAATATCAACCAACATCAACACCAATACACATCACCATCACCACCACCACCACCACACCACCCAATAGAGTGACTAGGATCTGTTGTGCAAGTACGGTGAAACGCACGAAATAATAACACAGCAGTCAGCTACCGGGAATATGTTAATTAACCTTAGGCGGCGGGCATGTGTTTTCTTTGCTTTTTTTTTTAAACAAAAAGACGAAAAAATAACACTGCTTTTTGTTGTTACTTAATAATAATAAATCACAAAAAACTGCTGCCTGACTACTTCTGCATAATGCTGCATACTAGGGGACGATAAATTTTTGTTAAAATTGGAAGAAGGAACAGCAAATGATATGTTCAAACCGAAAAAGATGAAATGGTGGGTGGATAGATAGGTAGTTACTTAAACAAGTTGCAGCAAACAACAGCAACCGCTTCAGAAGATCTAACAGGTTTGTGATGCAAAAAGTAGCAACAGCAGCTGGCAGCAGCAAAAAACTCGAATAAGCAGCTAAATCATTGGCGAACAAAACAGGTCTAAGCAGCTTACTTTCTGCTCCTCCTCACTTACTCTTTTTTCTGTCTATTTTTATACTGGCAAAAATTTTACATACACATATCATTCAGTCTGCCTTTTATCTGCTTAAAACAACAGCCAACAAACCGCTTTAATGCCTGCATTATATAAAATGATTAAAATTATTACATTGATTTCAATTTAAATTTTTTTTTATATGAAAGAAGAAGCAAATAAAGTATAAATACAAAATATATATAGATATAAAAGAAAAGGCATTTTAATTTAATGATTTCCTATCAAGTTTCTAAGAAGCATTCTAGCTCTCTCTGTCTGTCTCACTATCGCAAAAAAAATACTGTTCTAATTTTCGAGTAGTTAAAAACTTGATAATTGTTATTTTTGGAAATTTTTATTAATTATATATATAGTCCACTAAAACTCTACTAATATATGTATGTATTTATTATTTCAATTGCAATCTAATGACACAACTGCTTGATAAGGATGATATCAATCAATAGATTTCCTAATGTGAAGAATACAAAAAGTCTGCTTTTTTCTTTTCTTCTTTTTTCTTAGTAGTGAAAAAACATCAAAAGTGTTTGAGAGAATATATTATTATGACAAAATCAATTTCACCAATATTTGGGCGAATTATCGTTATAATATTGATATTGTTAAAACATTAAGGAAAAACTAAATTATTTATTGCTGACACTTACAAATAAGAATGTAATAAATGTGAAGTGTGTATGAATGATACAAACATTTACAGCATATTTTCTTAATTTCTTTCAAACAAATTTTGCTTTGTTATTCTCATATTTTTTTTTTTATCAAGTGTGATTTACGAAGTAAATTAAAAGTTAAAATCTAAAATTAAAGGATTGTTGTTATATACCTGCTGCTGATAAAACAGCACCGTATTGTGTGTTAAGTGTTAATTACAAGTCCCAGCAGTAAAAAATAGTGTACTGAATAGAGACCTATAAAAGATGGAAAGAAATCATAATTGAAAGTAAAGCTATCGAACTTGAGATAACGAATTAAGAAAACTTACCTTAGTTGGTTTTTCCATTTTCTGGCAAAAGATTTAAATGCTGTCCCTTATTTATGATCTACTACGGCTACGCGATAAACTCCGTGCGGTACCACTACCAGCAGCCGGTAAACCATTTCGACTACCACTACGGCTGAGAGAACGTCTGATAATAGGGCTACGCGAAAATTTAGTTCTCCTTACGGGCGAGCGACTTTGCGCTGAACGTGAGCGAGAATACGAACGACGACGTGGACTGCGTGAACGACGACGCATGGGAGAACGTGATCGCCTTCGACCACCACCACCACCACCACGACGATTGTTGTTACGTCTATTATTATTGGAAGGTGATGTCGGACGACCATAACGTGCCATTTGTACACGCAACTCCCTACCGTCTAATTTACGTCCATCCATAGCCTCTAAGGCTTCTTCGGCATCACGTTTGTCATAGAATCTGTAATAAATTTATATATTTCTCTTAGGGCACTGTTACACGTTCAATATATATTGACCGTGATCCAAAAATCACAACATATATTCAACGTGTAGCATGCAGTATTGATGGATCGCGATCAATTTTAATTGATTACTAGGCCATTTGAGATATGCATCGCGATCCAAATATCGCAATATATATTGTACGTGTAACAGTGTTCCTAATGTTTTACTACATTTACTCAACGAATTCGAATTGAATATAAAAATTAGCAGTGAAATTTGTAACTTTCGTACGTATGTGGTCTAACAAAGATTCGTAGACAACTATTGCAAATAAAAAAACTAAATTTTTATAATTTTTTCTTTTTTTTTTTGTAAAACATTCTTCAAAAATTTTAAATAAATGATGTTGTCTTTAATTGAAAATGCCAAATATTGTAAATATTACAATAAAATTCTACGAATGCTTAAAATTTTGTCATTTGCAAATAGAAAAAAATAAGAAATTATAGTCGGTCTAGACCGACTCTACGATACCCCGACACCCTATACCATGGTTTAGAGACCCTATCTCTTCGGTGAAACTAATTCGATATAGAAAATATGTAAGCATTAACCAAATTTGAGTGGCATTATTAATTTTTTTGGCTGCAGATATGAAGTTCATATCGGATGCTATATTTATATGGGGACTAGATGGTAGTCACTTTGAAAAAATATATACAAACCAAATTTGAGAAAAATCTGTGCAATATTTTTGATAGATTTAAGTGAAGATCGGGAAGCAGGTCTATGAATTGTATGGGGCCTATGAATTGTCATATTGGGATTATTTTTGGACTACTGATTAATGGATATAATAAACACATACAAACCCAATTTGATTGAGATCTATATGATAATTTGGATCTTTTGGCAATTCATGTCGATTTCATAGGGGTCATTTGTATGGGAACTAGGTCTGAACATGGACTGAATTTCACCAATTTCAATAGCGTTCATCCTATGACCGATAAAAGCTTATATACCAAATTTCATCACAATATATTCCATATTTGCGACCAGTAATTTGATTACAAGGTTTACATAGACACACAGAAGGACGGACGGAAATCGCTAAATCGACTCACAAAGTGATTCAGACTCGCTCGGTATAATAAAAGATGGGTCTAGGTCAAATATTTTTGGTATTTACAAACAGCAGCACAAAGTCATTATACCCAAACCACATAGTGGTTGGTATAGGGTAAAAATATCTATTAAATTTCACAACTTAAGGCCAGTTTACACTATCACACTTTGTAATACGACCCGTCAAAAGGTCGAGTATTATGAAAATGCCGTCATATAAATAGCTTACGTTATGAAATTGACAGTCTGTAGGATTTTATTTTCGAAGTCCGATGGTTTTAGAAACATTTCTAAAAACTTGTCATTTTCATCGAACCAGAATTGTTTATTTTTTTTTTTTGGTAATATTAAACAAGTAAGAAAATTATAGTCGGTCTAGACCGACTATGATACCCTATACCATGCGTTTAGAGACCCTATCTCTCAGGCCCATCTAACTGGATATAGAAAATAAGCATAAATCGAATTTTAGTGGGTTCTTATTAATTTTTTTGGTTGCAGATATGAAAAAGTTCATATCGGATGATATATCTATATGGGGACTGGATCCTGACCATGTTTGGTAGTCTCTTGTATTTTGCAAAAAAATATATACAAACAAAATTTGAGAAGAATCAGTGCAATATTTTTGTTTTTTTGATAGATTTAGGTGAAGATCGGGAAGCAGCTCTATATGGGGCCTATGACTAAGAGTTGTCCCATAGGGATCATTTTTGGACTATTTATTAATGGATGTAATAAACACATACAAACCCAATTTGACTAAGATTTATATGATAATTTGGATCTTATGTAAATTTATGTTGATTTCATATGGGTCATTTGTATGGGGGCTAGGTCTGAACATGGACCGATTCTCAATAGCGTACATCCTATGGCCGATAAAAAGCTTATATACCAAATTTCATCAAAATATATTCATATTTGCGACCTGCAGTTTGATTACAAGCTTTACATGGACACACAGACGGACGGACATCGTTAAATCGAATCGGACGGACGGACATTGCAATTTCGACTCAAAAAGTGATTCTGAGTCGATCGGTATAATAAAAGATGGGTCTAGGTCAAATATTTTTGGTAGTTACAAACAGCAGCACAAAGTCATTATACCCAAACCACATAGTGGTATAGGGTATAAAAAAAAAGGTAAATAGAAACAGAGTGGAAATAAAATATAAATTTCAAAATAAATTTTTTATTATAAACAGCTGTTTTCATGTCTTGAGTGTGATGATGTAAATGGCCGAAGTATGCAGAAATAATGTCGGTACGACTTTAGGACAGTCTGATGAATTTCATCCGATTTTTATTTCGAAAAAATCATACGACTGAGTGGTATCGTGTAAATGGGCCTTTATTTGTAAAGTAATGTTGAACCGATATTGCAGTAAAAAACCCTCCATTATAAAACTCAATCTTTTATCATGTCATTAAAAAAATATATATATATTTTTATTTTTCATTTTTATGTATTTAAGCAAATTTAAAAATCAAATCTAGACAAAATAAATGTGAGATCTCCCACATTAGACCTACATATGTATGTTTTCTTTAGTGTAAATAAAATTGCATTTATTTTACAAGTTTTTCTCGACGTTTCGTCAATTATTTAACATTTTCAAGAGACGTAAAGCTTCGTTGAAATTTTTAATTTGGTATTAATAAATATAAAATGCCAACGAATTTGGAACTGATTTTTTTTTTTTTTTTTGGCAAAATGGTTCTTTTATTTCAGTCCGAAAAAAATAAAAATTATGAAATAACTCTTATTTCTGCTCTAAAATGTCACAACTGCTATTTTCGGTCCCTGATCATGAGACTTGTTCATAATAAAATTCTAGCAACTAAATTTTTAAGAATTAAATTTTTGTATGAAAAATTTAGGAACTCTTTATGAATACGAGCCCATATGTTTAAACATGAATGTCAAATTAAATGTTGATATAAATGAGTAAGAAATGGATACAAAATGATCGAAACATTCCAAAGTTTAATGCCAATTTAGCAGAGTACAGTAAAAAATTACGATATTCACAACCCGATGGATTCCAAACAATTCGTAAAATTAGATTTGTAGCTTTCGTACGTATGTCGCCTAGTAAAGATTCGTAGACAACTGTTGCAAATTAAAAACACTTTTTATAGCATTTTTTGGTTAAACATCATTTAAGTATGTAAAAAGTGATGTTGTTTTTAATTAAAAATGCAAATATGGTATTGGTAAGATCTTGAAATTTGTTTTTATTAAAAAAAAAAAAAAAAAAAAAAAAAAAAAAAAAAAAACGCATATCAATTAAATTTGACTACTTTTTTCTAATTACAACTGAAATTATATGTATAATTTTTCAAAAAAATTTTGAAAACCAGACAGATATTTTGTACGGATAAAAACAAAATTACTAGTCAAAAAATTTAATAATTGAATAGTTACTATTCCCATAACCTATCTGATGATGTTTACTTTGTCATGTAGATACTTTACCTTAATATCAAAATCGTTTTAATTTTAGCTCAGTTCTTCAACTACACAAATAGCGCAAAACACCCCCAACCCCCATACATTACATAAACGCACTGTACAGTGCTAGAGTTGAGCACTGAACTTGTGTAGTGTATAGCCGGCATATTGAGTGTTATATTAGTGTATATAAGACGGTTTCATCCTAGATATTATGCAAGATGAACATTTATGCTTGCATTATTCTCATATTTAATGCCGTTTTCTTTTCTGACAAAAAATTATTTGCACTTATTTGCAATCGAAAGGTCTCAAAGTCGAGCCCTCTTAAATTGCTAAATATTGCAGCCATTGACTTCTTTCAGATCATAGAGTGAGAATATTTCCACATTGTTCCCCTTTTTAAAATATTTTCATCTTATTACTTCAGAGGATAATAATCATTACTTTTGAACACAGCACTTTGAGACATTTCGATTGATGTATAAGATAATGTTATTCTTAGTTCAGAATATATTTAAAAATTCACTTTTCGAAAGTGCCAACAAAATGCGACATTATTTTGTCAAAAAAGAAAACGAAAGAGGACACAAATAATATAAGCGTTAGCTACAAACTTGAGATTAAATGAAATAGTGGTGTGGAGTAATAAGATGTGTTTAAATGCTTTTGCGTTTTTTTTGTTTTTCATGTTTTATATGACTGTAAAATGTAAATAATATAGATTACTTCAAATACACATTGTAAGTTAAAACTAATTGGAGTACAAAAACGTAATTATATTAAAAATTTTTGTTTTTATATTAATAAATAGACAACCCCTGAAGAAGTAGACAAAAATCTACGAAACGTCGGGAAAATTGTAATAAAAGAATGCCTTTTTAATTACTAAACAATATCAGGTCTAATTAGCTTAATAAAAATTTAACTTAAAGAAACTACAATCGACCAAATAATTATAATTGAGATAAGATTTCATTCATCAAGAAAATAAAATCTGTATACAGAAGAAAATAATGCATACATAAAAACATAATTGATATGTCTCCCACTCCCAACACCCAGCTTATATACCAAAAAAAAAACCCCTAAGTAAAACGCAATTACGTAGTCAATCTATTAAAAAAAAAAAAAAGATGCGTAGTTCTAATTTCAAACCGGAAACTTTTTAACTTTATGACTATAATTTATAATCTACTAAATTATCAATCTCCCTACATGGCAAACTTACCTAACAAATGCAAAACCCCGACTCTCACGGGTATATCTATCGCGTGGGATGTATATGTCGCCAACATCACCGCAACGTTCAAAAACGCGACGTAGATCCTCCGGTGTAGTGCGATATGTTAAATTATCTACCTAAAATATAAAATTTGAAACATTTTAAACACGACTACAAAATTCTACATTTCATTTAAAACGTCGCCATTTTGTTTTTTGTTAGCTGGCGTCTATGCAGCTGATAAAAATTTTTCACTTTAAAATTTACTTACCTTAAGTGAAATCATTCCATCAATGCGTGGCGGAGGACGACCGCTGTTATTATTATGGTTCATCTTCCGGTTATTAATGTTGAAGCTTTATTTTTTTGTTTTTTTAGCCAATGATATATGTCTCGTGACTTTTCAGCAGCCTCAAAATATATCAAATATGGCGGATATTTTTCCTGTATACAGAACCACGCACACGTCAACACGACTACAGAAGTCAAACACAAATGAACGAATTCATCACGTTCAACTACTGGGTAGTTGTTAGTATAATTATTAGTTATTCAGCAGAGTTGTGTATAGCTAGTAATATAAATAGCGGCGCTAATAGCAAGCGAATCGCTTAAGGTGCTATTACACGAAGTGTTTTTTACATATGTACTGTCACTTTTTTTATCCATATGAAATTCCTCATGTCTGTCAAAATTGTCTTTTACATACGATTCATAATTTTTGCTATCACACGTGCATATATATTTCCGTATGACAGAACCTCTAAATGTAAACAACAGCTGATTTAATTTGTGAATTTACAAAAATTTATTGTTAAAAAAGTTATATATTTTTTAATTGTTAATTAATACTACACAATTTATTTTTCTTTCAATATTAATCTTTAAAATTTACTCTGTGTTTCTTGCGCCACAAGCAGTGTTGTATTTTCATATGTTTGCCATGCAAAAATAGAACCTGTTCTAATTGAAAAATGTACTTGTGACTTTCCTCACGTATTGTACATAAACAATGTTTCATATGTATCACACGATGTGTACAACTTTTGTTGTGGGAAAATTTGACAGTACATGTGTAAAAAACACATCATGTAATAGCACCTTTAGCTGGATTCACACAAGGCAATTTTTGTTATGCAACTTTTTTTCAATTCTCTTTTAAAGTTGCCTTAATGTTCACACAGAGAAATTTATTGCCGCAACTTTTCGTTTTCTTTTACTTTCAAATTCTTGCATTTTTGACAGTTCACTTTTTTAGCTTGTGTAAAAAGAATTTATTATTGGTCCAAAGTGAAAAATCTGTGTGAAAAATGGAAGTCAAAGAAAAAACGAAATAAAAAAAATAATAAATGAAATAATAATTTTTCACAGCGAAGTAAAGAATAAAAAGAAATGTGAAATAAGCTGTAGCTAACTTCGTGTTTATAACACGGTGTCTCGACTATCCATAATTCATGACAATGTTCAAGTCAATGGCTAGTGGAGACCGCTATTGTTCATGTCAGACTAAAAAATGCAACATTTTGCCATGACAGAAAGTCTGTCATAAACTCAGCCATTTATTTGAAGTTTCATTCGATTTTGACGTTTAAGTATATGAAAATGGCGCAACTTAAATTAAATAAAAGCAAAATTATTAATTTCATTCTAAAAAAGGATTCACTCAAAATCTCGTGCTTTTTCTTTCATTTTTTCTTCTTCAATTTATATTTTTAGTTTTTGTAACTCTTTTAAAGCATTGAGTACAATAACACATTTTTGTTGTTTACGGTTCAAAGACATTTTGGATATGAAATGTCTAAACATAATTTGCCCACTCCGCGTTTTCTCTCATTTTGTTTCTCTGACTTGAACATGAACATTGTCATAAATTATAGCTAGTCGAGACAGCGACTACGAGTTGCCGAGTACAAGCAACTCCGTGCCAAATACCACTCTTCTTTCCCCTCTCTCCTACAAACTCAAGAATTGCGCAACAAAAGTTGCCTTGTGTGACTTCGGACTTATAATACCATTCAATGTATATCTAGCGCCCGAGGATAACACACGGTTTTGAGTTTGTGCTAGAAATTTCTAATGTGTTTAGGTCAAAGCGGCGAGACACAAGCGGCTAGAAAAGTCAAACACAAATGAACGAATTCATCAAATACAGCGCAATTACATAAACATAAACAGAGTTGGTATTGACAATTAATTACACTGGCCACGTTCAAATAAATTCATCAATCAGTTCATATGTGTGAGTTTCGTGTGCTTGAAGCTAGCAATGTACAAATATAAACGTCAACCACCACTTGTACTTTGACTTCATAGCGTTCGCATCAAATCATGTCGCTTCGGATGATAATTTATTTTTATTATAATTTTAAAAATTTGAGTTGTTTGGTTTGGTACGGTATTTTTAAAATGAAGTTTTAATTATCCGTAAATTTTATAAATAAAAATTTTATAATTTTCATCAATTTATTATTAACTAAAACTAATTTAAAATATAAAATAATTAAATTTATATGTTAATTTTTGTATAAATTTTACCATATTTCTAAACTTTATAATAATAAATTGCGATAATTTCTCACCAACATAGTATATAAATTAAGTTTTATATATAATTTAAATTACGGAAACTCCATGCATAACAAATGTTATCTGAAACCAATTCCGTGCTTGGCAAATTCAAGCTCAATCTAGGCCTATATACAATTTTAATTTGTCAAGAAGTGAATTGATGCTAAACCGTCCTAGGGTTGGAAAAGCTATTTTCAACACTCAGCACTATTATAATAGCAAAGAGCTGGCAAAATGTATTTTTTGTGATGTTTTCCTGTCGGTTTCACATATTTTAACCGAATTTCCAAACTCCAAAATTGACGAAAGCCTGGAGAAAATCATCGACTATACTATGAACATAAATCTACCACCAATAAGAATCTGCAGAAATATTGCATTCAAGATGTGTAAATGTATCCATTATTCAATAATTTTTTGTAAAATTTTTATTTGTAACTCTCAATCTTTATTTTTAACTTGTTAAATTTAAAAATAAGAATATAGAAGTAGTCTGCTTTCTTCGGACGCACATGGTCTAGTTACCCGGCGTCTCTTGTATATTCTGTAAATTACTTTATAGAATACAGTGTAATTAAATAAATAAATAAATATATAATTTAACTATAAGTATAGACTTTAATCAACGAAAAATCAAAAGCAAATAAAGTATCATTGTCAATCAAGACTGACAAAGATCAAATAAGTAGCCGTCCAGTAAAAATATCAAAATTTTTAATTTTCATCAATCATTACCGACAACGTGCACGACTGTACCTCGGCGTTGATGAATTCTTTGACGTGGCCAGGGCGCTTACTAATTTATTTAACAACCCGGCTTTTGTTATGTTCATTTGTGTCACAAGAAACTTTGTTTCATAATTTGGCAGCACTTACCTAAACACAAAGTTTGTGTTCACGCAAGGCAATTGTTGTTGCGAAATTTTGAGTTTGTTAGAGAGATAAGAGAAAGAAGAGAGGTATTTAATACGGAGTTGCTCGGCAACTCGTTTTGTAGTGCCATTCGTAATTATAAACATGAAGTTAGTTGCAGCTTATTTTTTGACATTTCTTTTTATTCTTTGCTTCGCTGTGAAAAATTATTACTATTTAATTTATTTTATTATTTTTTTTATTTAATTTTTTCTTTGACTTCCATTTTTCACACATATGATTTTTCACTTTGAAACAAAAAAAAAATTTTGTAGACAAACTAATAAAATGAACTGTCAGAAATGTAAGAATTTGAAAGCAAAAGGAAACAAAAAGTTGCGGCAATAAATTTCTCTGTGTGAACATTAAAGCAACTTTAAAAGAGAATTGGAAAAAAGTTGTGCACAAAAATTGCCTTGTGTGAACGCAGCCAAAAAAGATATCGAGATGCGGGAGAAAGTTTGACGTTTTGCTTTACAGCCATTTTCGTTTTTAAACTTGGCATCACTGTATCATTTCTTTACCTGCAATCAATGACACGCGGAGTTACACAACAATTAGCTTGTGTATATGTTACTAGCGGAGTGCCTAAAGGTCTAGTTAGCCACACGTTGTTAAAATGTAACCGTACCCTAAATGTAACGTTGGCATTTAGTGCAATTATTGAACGTAAAAAACGAATCAGCATGTTGCTGTGTAAAATTAACCAAACTGTTCACAAATTCCACGTACGAACGTAGCAAAAATCTATTTTCAACAGATTGGGGCGTTCCAGTTGAGTTCGGTAACTTCTCTAAATGCTTTTCATGTAACAGAAAAAACAGCTGACACGTTTGGTTATGGTTTCGTGTGCCTAACTAGGCCTTTAGCCACACGTTGTTAAAATGTATCCGTACCGTAAATGTAACATTGGCATTTAGTGCAATTATAGAACGAACCAGCAGGTTGCTGTGTAAAATTAACCAAACTTTATCAGCTGTTCGCAAAATGTTGGAAAATGCAACTCTAATATAGCGCTGTGTAGCGTTGTATTTCTCAGCTGCTTGCGTCTCGCCGCTTTTACCACAAATACATTAGAAATTTCTCGCAGAAATTGAAAACCATGTCTTTTCCTCGGGCGCTAGAAATACATTGAATGGCATTGTAAGCGACTCGCTTGCTACCAGCGACACTATTTATACTACTAGTTAAACACAACTCTGCCACTACTAGTTAGTATAACTGTGCACTGCGTGCGTGGCCATTTTAAGTGATTGGGAAGCGAATATCGTGGTTTACTTTTTTAAATTGTGTTCAATAATTTTTATAAAAATTCCAAAAAGGGGTCCTTTGGATAACCACATAGAGCACATAAATTCGTGTTTTAAATTTTTTAAAAATTCAAAAGCAATTGTGATAAATTTGTCACAGAAAAAAAAACGTAGGTACGGTTGAAATTCCTTTGTCGTCCAACTATTAGTGAAAAACGTGATTTTCGTGAAACGAGACAAGAAAAAAGAAAGCCCAAACATATATGAATAAAGAGTATATGTGAATAAAGAAAGAGCCAAAGTAAAAAGAATAAAAAAAATAGTTGAAGTGTGTGACCAAGTGGAATTTATTTAAGAAACGTGTCCGTCTGTTACAAAATCCATCTTAGAAATCGTAGTGGTGGACTTAAAAAAAAGTGTAGAAAATTCATCGAAGGTTATTTGGCTAACCGGAGTGAGAGAGAGAGCAGAGAGTGTGTGTGCGTGTTTTGAAAAGTAAGTCGACAAATAAAAAATAATTTAAATAAAAATCACAATGGCTCAGGATAATGCGGAAATGTCCACAAAATTCTCGACATTAAATGTAAACGCTGCTGAATTTGTACCCAGTTTTACTAGTTTCAGTGCTGCCGCAAGTACCGCTATAAATACTGATAACACACCGGCAGCTACAATTGCACCAATGGATACATCCAGCGTGCCAGCTTCTGCTAGCGGCACTCCTGCCACCACACCTAATTCTGATGCATCCGGTTCAGGTTCCACAAATGCTCTTAATCTGGCCGATGTACCACCAGTGGACTCACCTATGCAAACTTCACCAATAAAGACTGCGGCCACAGCTGCTCCCATAGAAGATATAAATACAGCCGATAAAATTGCAGCCATTATTGGTAAATATATATATTAACAATTTTTAATCATAAAATAGGCATCCCCTGTTGGTGTGCCAAATGCACTTAACTGATGTCATGACTACATTTAATAGTTGCTATCAGCGTCGTCGTTGTTGTGGTCACTAACTACTAGTTGTTTGCTATAACATTTCATTTAAGGAGTGTTAGAGTTTTCTATTTATTTTACTATAACATAACCTCAAATTCCATATTGGGTTGTCATTTAATAAAAGTACTTTTATTTGTATTGAAATTAATGCAATTTAATATAAGATCAAAATGAAATGAACTAATTTTGTTATTTTTATTATATGAATAATTTTTTTTTTGTCATAGTTTTATATATGTATGTATCTTTTTTTTAGACATTTATTGAACCTTCATTTTCCGTAATTGCAAGTTTTGTTGACACGTTTACTATTTTTGTCTTCTTTTTTGTTTGCGATTTATTAACCAATGTGTTTAATTGTTTAAACCTTTGCGGGGCAGAATATTGGCAAGTTATTTGCATAAGCAATTGTTTAATTTCGATTTTCTGATAGTATGTAGGAGATGAAATAAGACAATCTCTGCTAATAGATTTAAAATTGAAATTGTAAAATTTGTCAATGAATATGTTTTCCAAATTATTTAATTCCTAAAAATCGTGTAAATTTCAAAAAATTAAAAACAACTCGCCAATGACTCATCTAACAAAAAAAAAATATAATAATAAAGGTTGGGTACGAACTAGATAAACTTATGTGTATATATCAGATTGATATACTTCTCATAGAATATTGACTATAAATAACATGTAGTTAACACTTCGAACCCAGGTGCAAAATTTTGTAAATTTAGAATTCACCAATGAACTGCTAGCACCTAACAACAAAATAAAACAAGTAAGAAAATTATAGTCGGTCTAGACCGACTATACGATACCCTATACCATGCGTTTAGAGACCCTATCTCTTAGGCCCAACTAACTGGACATAGAAAATAAGCAAAAACCCAATTTGAGTGGGATTTTTATTAATTTTTTTGGCTGCAGATATGAAAAGTTCATATCGGATGCTATATCTATATAGGGACTTGGTCCAAAAATGGACCGATCCTGATCATATTTGGTAAAGTCTCTTGTATTTTGAAAAAATATATACAAACTAAATTTGAGAAGAATCAGTGCAATATTTTTGTTTTTTAATAGATTTAAGTGAAGATCGGGAAGCAGCTCTATATGGGGTCAAAGGGATCATTTTTGGACTACTCATTAATGATGTAATGAACGCATACAAACCCAATTTGAGTAAGATCTATATGACAATTTGGATCTTATGACAATTTATGTCGATTTCTTATGGGTAATTTGTATGGGGGCTAGGTCTGAACATGGACCGATTCTCACCAATTTCAATAGCGTTCATCCCATGGCCGATAAAAGCTTATGTACCAAATTTCATCAAAATACATTCATATTTGCGACCTGCAGTTTGATTACAAGCTTTACATGGACACACAGACGGACGGACGGACGGACGGACGGACGGACGGACATTGTTAAATCAACTCAGAAAGTGATTCTGATTCGATCGGTATAATAAAAGATGGGTCTAGGTCAAATATTTTTGGTTGTTACAAACAGCAGCACAAAGTCATTATACCCAAACCACATAGTGGTATAGGGTATAAATAGCCTAAAATACGAGTATCATAAAATAAAATAATAATTAATTTTCAAAGGAAAAAAGTTTGATCGCTTCGGAATTGAACTGATTTAAAAATATAACAACTACGTGGCTATCTTTTATTATACCGATCGACTCAGTATCACTTTCTGAGTCGATTTAGCGATGCCCGTCCGTCCGTCTGTCTGTGTGTCCATGCAAACCTTGTAATCAAACTACAGGTCGAAAATATGAATATATTTTGATGAAATTTAGTATATAAGCTTCTAGGATGAACCATATTGAAATTGGTGAAAATCAGTTCATGTTCAGACCTAGTCCCCTATGAATAGACTTAAAAGGTCATAATATCCAAATTATCATATAGATCTCGGTCTAATTGGGTCAGTGTATGTTTATTATAGCCCCCATATAAAGCCGCTCCCGATCTTCACTTAAATCTATCAAAAAACAAAAATATTGCACAGATTTTTCTCAAATTTGGTTTTTATATGTTTTTGCAAAATATAAGTGACTTTCCCAAATATGGTCAGAATCGGTCCATTTTTCGACCTTAGTCCCCATATAAATATAGCATCCGATATGAACTTTTTCATATCCGAAGGCAAAAAAATTAATAATGCCACTCAAATTTGGTTTATGCATATTTTCTATATCTAATTAGTTGGACCTAAGGTATTGTATAGTCGGTTTAGACCGACTATAATTTTTTTTTTGTTTTTATTATTTTGTAGCACATCAATCTGTAACGAGCCTTTAGACATGGCTTTTATGCCTATTTAGGAGAATAATTTCTATTGGAATTATTTGTGAACTTGTAGAGGACATCTTTTTATTTTTTATTTTTTTTATTTATTTATTTATTTATTTAGCCACACTGCTATTAATATAAAATTAAATAATGTTACATTCATGGATTTTCTACGTTAATACATTTGTTTTACGTACATTGTAATTTTTCGTTTATATATAAAAAAGTTTTTTGCATTCTTTAATTCTGATGGAATTTCATTATATAACTTAAGTCCATTATAAAATAATAAATTTTGGTAAACATTTTTTCTTCCAAAAGTTAACCTAAAATCGTTCATATTCCTCAGATTGTATGGCTGTACATCTGCTACATAAACTAGTTGCTTTCCCAAGTAGTTTGGCAATATTCCATTTTTCATCTTAAATATAAATATTAGAACATTCATCACCAGTCTTTGATTTACTGAGAGCCACTGCAATTTTTGTAACATGTCACTTATATGTGTTAACCTATGACATCTTAGAATACATCTCATACCCTTATTTTGAACCTTTTGAAGTCTTTCTTTCATTTGTTGACTCCCAAGGAAAAGCAGCGTTGAACAATATTCAAAGTGGGGTTTAACTATTGTGTTAAATATTCTTATAGATGTAATTGTTGATATATTATTTCGAATTCTTCTGAAGAAAGCTATTTTTTTTTTGCAAATATTGTTAAAATGTGTATTAAACTTAAGGTTTTTATCTATAATAACTCCTAAATATTTAATTTCTTCAACCTCCTCAATTGGTACACCATCGATAATAATGTTTTCATCTGCCGTTCCATTTATCACCATGTATTTAGTTTTATTTATATTTAGTTTTAATCTATTCATTTTTAAATACCTGTCAACTTCTCTCATTCCAGTATTTAAATTTCGAACACAACCTTCTGGATTTTTTCCAGTTATATACATATATAAGCGCATCGTTCGCAAACATACATACTTTTGCTTTTTTAATGACTCTTTCCAAATCGTTTATATATATTAGAAACAGCAATGTTCCCAATACTGCCCCTTGAGGCTTACCTACATTGATGTTTTTAATTTTTGATATCTCATCTCCGCATTTTGTTTTTTGAGTTCTATTTTTTTATTTTATTTTTTTAGCTTTTAAACCATTTTTCTAACATTATTTCCCTGTTAATTGTCTCAAACGCTCTTTTGAAGTCTAAGAAAACAGCCACAACGCAGTTTCTATTCTTCATTTCAGTCTTCCATTGAGTTACCACTAGATTCAACAGAGATTCACAACTATGATTTTGTCTGAAGCCTGATTGTGTTTCATTTAATAAATTTTTATCTTCGAAGTATCTATTTAATTGGGCTTGTACAACTTTTTCCAAAATTTTACTTATTGTTAGCAGCATATTTACTGGCCGAATTTCTTGTGGATCTTTTGTGTGTTTTATTTTTTGAATTGGAATAATACAAGATTCTTTTAGACAGTCAGGCAGTCAAATACTGGCTTCAAATATTTTTACACTTTCAATAAAATATATATGTACATATGGAAATAAAAAGTGCAAAAAATATGTAATTATCTGCAGAAGTGTAAAGATTTGAAATCTTTGTAATCCTTAATAAACATTATAATAAAATGTACAGTAATTTTTATGGGATAATGATCTGATAAAATGTATTTTTTTATGAATAAACTAACGGGTGATTTTTTGAGGTTAGGATTTTCATGCATTAGTATTTGACAGATCACGTGGGATTTCAGACATGGTGTCAAAGAGAAAGATGCTCAGTATGCTTTGACATTTCATCATGAATAGACTTACTAACGAGCAACGCCTGCAAATCATTGAATTTTATTACCAAAATCAGTGTTCGGTTCGAAATGTGTTTCGCGCTTTACGTCCGATTTATGGTCTACATAATCGACCAAGTGAGCAAACAATTAATGCGATTGTGACCAAGTTTCGCACTCAGTTTACTTTATTGGACATTAAACCAACCACACGAATGCGTACAGTGCGTACAGAAGAGAATATTGCGTCTGTTTCTGAGAGTGTTACTGAAGACCGTGAAATGTCGATTCGTCGCCGTTCGCAGCAATTGGGTTTGTGTTATTCGACCACATGGAAGATTTTACGCAAAGATCTTGGTGTAAAACCGTATAAAATACAGCTCGTGCAAGAACTGAAGCCGAACGATCTGCCACAACGTCTAATTTTCAGTGAATGGGCCCTAGAAAAGTTGGCAGAAAATCCGCTTTTTTATCGACAAATTTTGTTCAGCGATGAGGCTCATTTCTGGTTGAATGGCTTCGTAAATAAGCAAAATTGCCGTATTTGGAGTGAAGAGCAACCAGAAGCCGTTCAAGAACTGCCCATGCATCCCGAAAAATGCACTGTTTGGTGTGGTTTGTACGCTGGTGGAATCATTGGACCGTATTTTTTCAAAGATGCTGTTGGACGCAACGTTACGGTGAATGGCGATCGCTATCGTTCGATGCTAACAAACTTTTTGTTGCCAAAAATGGAAGAACTGAACTTGGTTGACATGTGGTTTCAACAAGATGGCGCTACATGCCACACAGCTCGCGATTCTATGGCCATTTTGAGGGAAAACTTCGGAGAACAATTCATCTCAAGAAATGGACCGGTAAGTTGGCCACCAAGATCATGCGATTTGACGCCTTTAGACTATTTTTTGTGGGGCTACGTCAAGTCTAAAGTCTACAGAAATAAGCCAGCAACTATTCCAGCTTTGGAAGACAACATTTCCGAAGAAATTCGTGCTATTCCGGCCGAAATGCTCGAAAAAGTTGCCCAAAATTGGACTTTCCGAATGGACCACCTAAGACGCAGCCGCGGTCAACATTTAAATGAAATTATCTTCAAAAAGTAAATGTCATGGACCAATCTAACGTTTCAAATAAAGAACCGATGAGATTTTGCAAATTTTATGCGTTTTTTTTTTAAAAAAAGTTATCAAGCTCTTAAAAAATCACCCGTTATTACATACAATTTATCACATAAATATTGATAGAAGATTGAGAAAAATTTTTCTATAAATTGAAACCTGCCGTATTTTTTAAAACATATAAATTACTTTTGATGTGTAAACATCTATACGCGCAGGGGGGTAAATTTCTAATTCACAATACAATCACAAAAACAGCGTAATATGTGAGCGTAAGATCTTACGCGTAACATGTGAGCATTAAGACAAATCGGTGTGACATGATTGTTTGGTGAAAAAATTATGATATGAAATAACCTTTTTGTCGCTGTTTTCTGCATTTATATTTATTACCAGATGTTTACACATCTCCCCTGTGATCGGACTCCCATGATTTTTTTCTTTACTTAATTCTTGGATTTTAAAAATAAATGAATTTAAATTACTTCCATGACTCATGTGCGATAACTTATCAAAAAGTTATAATTGCCTCAATTATCTTTCGAATGCTTTAAATTATCAAAAAGTTATAATTGCCTCAATTATCGTTCGAATGCTTTAAATTATCCAATTTTTTTGATTTTGTGATTTAAATATCCTGTTTGTAAATATCCTTTGTATGAATTTTTTTTATATAGTTGTAATATTTGTTGTATATTTAGCCATTTTAGAATGTCTAACATAAGATTTGTAGAAGTAAATCGATTACATTTCAAAATTGTACTCATAGTCTTATTTTGTAGTTTTCTTATTTGCCGCTCTGAACAACATTTGTATAACACAATTGATCCATATTCAAAATGGGGTTTAATTATTACAATATATATATTTATTGCAGTTGTAAAAGAGTTTATTTCTTATTCGTTTGAAAAATCCGATTTTTTGAACTATTTTTTTACATATGTATATATTTCAAGATGTTCCTTGATAAATTTTTTCCCAAAACCACAGGTTCGGAGCAGAAAAATTAGTCAGCTCTAATGCCTTTAATTCTTTAAAAATTCACTATCATAATGTTTCAGGTATGAGAACTAAATCGTCATTATTAAATCTGTTTACGGCCCAAAGTGATTTTGATGAACTCTGACTTCTATGATGGAGAATTCTTTATTCCGAAAAATTTTGTTGTGTATCGTAAGGATAGAAATGCTTTGAAAACGAGACTCACTAGAGGTGGTGGTGTACTGATTGCAGTTAAAAAAACTGTTTTGCATATTGGTAACCTTAACAAATAACGATTCTGTCATTGATCAACTGTGTGTTGACATACCTCCCAATAGTTCGTGTTTTTTATATGCTGCTCATTCTTCAAATTTGGTTCATCTAGTAGAAGGGCCTAAGGATGGTGTGAAATTGTGTTTTTTTTTTTTTTTTGGTGATTTTAAATTAAATGAAATTGTTTGATCGGAAATTCCAAACTCGGATTTATTTCTTCTAAGTAATATTAACACGTCTTATGAAATCAGTTTTATTGATTTAACCTTCAGTATAGACTTAATTCAGATAAAACAGTTTTTAATAGGCTAAATAAACTTTTAGATTTGGCTTTTGTAAGCTTTGATCTCAAATTCAGACTTACTGAATCCGCTTTTGCAATTTCACCTTCTACTGCTCATCACACTGCATTGGAAGTCGAAATTGAATTTTAAAAATAGTAGTTTACATGATTTTCATTATAATTTCTATGCTTCTGATTTTAATTTTCTAAATTACTTAATTAGTAATTCAAATTGCGATATATTATTAGCAAATGATATTGTTGCTGTTTGCTACGAGAATTTTTTATCTAAGGTGCTTAGAATATGTTATGAAAATATCCCCTTGGTTAAACGTAATGTTTATAAACTTCCATGGTATACCAAAGGGTTAAAAAAGTTGGAGAATTTTCGTAAAAAATATTATAAAAAATTTAAATCAAATAATGCCACTGATAAATTTAAATTTCTCCATTATGAAAGAGAATTTAACTTCCTTAACAAATTTTTATATAACACTACTCAACAAAATGAAAAAAATTTCATGTACTCCGGATGCGATAATTTTTTCTGTGTAGATAACCTTGACATGAGCTCGAAAAACGCAATAAAAAATTTTTTTTTCGTTTGTTTTTTTTTTTTTTTTTTTTTTTAAATTTAAAAAATTTTTTTTTGGTTAATTTGTTTCGTCCAGCATAACTCGGGAACCACTAGCCCGATTTAATTGAATTAAATTGTAAAAAATTTAAAATTACAATTCCCTTAATCTGTTTATATATTGTTTTCCTATACAAGCAACAGTTTCCAAGTTAAAAATGAATATATAAAGGAAAAAACTTATTTTTGCCTAAAGATTTAAATTTTTTTTTTTTTAAAAATCCATAAAAAATCCCAAATGAAAAAAAATGTCAAATCTTATTACTTTTACGTAAAGATACATAACCTATGAGCAAAATAAGAGAAAGATCATGAAAATCGATGCACGCGTTTCGCTTTTATTCGCAATTGAGTAAAGGTATGAATTTAAAAAATTTGCTCGACATATGCACAACTTTGTCTATGGTAAGGTTTTTTCTTTTTTATTACAAAAAAAATTAAAATTTGTTGGGTGACAAAAATATATGACTTTAAATTAAAAAACAATTCGATATATGTACAAGAAATTATCCTAAGGATATCAACATTAATTAATTATAAAAAAGTTTTAAAAAAAAATATCTAAACACAAAAATAAAAACCTTCAAATTAAAAATAATTATGTGCTTTTGTCTTTCTTTTATATTGTTGTGGGTCTGTTTCTCTTATTAGGAACCAGATATAGTCCCCCATCATAGCTTCGTTCCAAAATCCTTGGTATCGGTGCTCAATTTCTTTCATTTGCTGATGAAAACGCTCACCATGCTCGTCACTCACATCGCCCAGGTTGTCCGGAAAGAAGTCCAAGTGCGAGTGTAGAAAATGTATCTTAAGCGACATATTTGCTCCAATTTTTTTATAATTTTGGAGTAGTTGTTCGACGATCTCTCTGTAATTTGAGCTTTTGTTGTTTCCAAGAAATCCGGAAACAATTTGCCGAAATGAGTTCCAAGCTGCAGCTTCATTTGGTGATAAAATGTGTTCAAACTGTTGGTCTTGCAACAACTTTTTAATTTGCGGACCGTCGAAAACGCCTTCCTTAATCTTTGCCGATGAAAGGTGAGGAAAAATGGTTTTTAAATAGGCGAACGCTTCGCCATCTTTGTTGATAGCTTTCACGAAGTTTTTTATGAGTCCGAGCTTTATGTGAAGAGGTGGGAGAAAAACATTTTCCTTTTTTATGAGTGGTGTATATTTCACGTTGTCGCTGCCGGGGATGAAGTTAACTCTTTCTGTCCAACTCCTCCTGGTGTAATGATGTTGACGATCGCGGCTGTCCCAAAGGCAGAGAAAACAACAGTACTTTGTGAATCCACCTTGTAATCCACAAAGGATACCGATAACCTTAAGGTCGGCACAAACTTTCCAATCGTGTTTCTCATAGTTAAGGCACTTTAGTATATTGTCCATGACTTCGTATGTTTCCTTGGTGTCAACGGCATGAGCAATTGGAATCGAAGGTTTCTTGTTGCCGTTGTGCAGTAAAATTGCTTTAAGGCTCTGCTTGTTGCTGTCGATGAAAAGACGCCACTCTCCTGGATCGTAAGAGTACCCGAGTTCACCAAATAATCCGGGAATGTCCTTACAAAAACAGATGTTGTCTTTTTTTGTGTAGTACCTTGCGTATGGTTCATGACGCTTCCTGTAGATTGTTGTCACCACACCAGGAGCCAAGAAACCGAACTGTTTCATGCGCGATGCATGCAACTCTGCATCTTCCTTGGAGAGTTTCAATTCTCTAACCCAATCGTTCAGTTCTGCTTGGGAACATAAGCGTTGACCTCCATGCAATGTATATGTTGACTCGCATTCTGATGTGGTTCCTACTGTCTCCGGATCTGATGATGGATGTATCGCCTCATTATTAGATGCCCATCTTGAAACGGGCGGTTGCGGGTCCACTGGTTCTTTGGAAAATTGCACTGGAAAATTCACTGTTGAAACAGCAGCGTAAGTCCATCGTATATTTTTTCCCACGCCTGTTTTTTTGCTAAGACAGAAGTAGCAATCTGTTGCATGGCAAAGCGGAGCTCTCCAAAGCATTGGCATGATGATTCTCGGCTGTCGTCTGAAAGAATTGCAATAATAAGTTATATATGTTCTTGAATTTCGTAATCTACACTTACCTTGAGTCACTTAGCTGTACGTAGCACCTTGGACATAGAGCACTTGGTGTCCACCGCTCATCTATGTTTGAGACCTTTAAATTGAAGCTCTCTTCAAATGAATCTCTCAATTTAGGTGAAAAATAACGCTTGTTTTTTCCACAAACGTATTCTCCGCACATGTAACAAAAATTACTTGGATTGGTATTGCATTCAAATACTCGCGAACGTTTGCTCATTTTAACTATCGCGTTCGTCGACACTTGTTGAATGAGTAAAATCGATCAATGAAGACCTATTTGTACTGTGTATTGTTTAGTATTTTACTGACAGGTACTTATAAATGGGTGTATATTTTTTTACGGTGGCTACATACCTGTTTCACCATGTGTGAGTCTTAAATTTTCCGAATAAATGTGGGTTGCATTTATGTAAAAAAATCATACAGGTAGTCACCGGAAAACCCAAATAAGTAAAAAAGTCCCCTTTCCTTTTTTCCTTTTAATTGTTCACGCACATTTATTACCGTTTATTACTTTGCTTACGCAATCATAAAAATTAAATAACCCTTTGTTTATTCCGTTTTGTTAATTCTGAGAATCATAAAAAAAAAGAAAAACCTTACCATAGACAAAGTTGTGCATATGTCGAGCAAATTTTTTAAATTCATACCTTTACTCAATTGCGAATAAAAGCGAAACGCGTGCATCGATTTTCATGATCTTTCTCTTATTTTGCTCATAGGTTATGTATCTTTACGTAAAAGTAATAAGATTTGAAATTTTTTTTAATTTGGGATTTTTTATGGATTTTTAAAAAAAAAAAAATTTAAATTTTTAGGCAAAAATAAGTTTTTTCCTTTATATATTCATTTTTAACTTGGAAACTGTTGCTTGTATAGGAAAACAATATATAAACAGATTAAGGGAATTGTAATTTTAAATTTTTTACAATTTAATTCAATTAAATCGGGCTAGTGGTTCCCGAGTTATGCCGGACGAAACAAATTAACCAAAAAAAAATTTTTAAAATTTAAAAAAAAAAAAAAAAAAAAAAACCAAACGAAAAAAAAATTTTTTATTGCGTTTTTCGAGCTCATGTCAAGGTTATCTACACAGAAAAAATTATCGCATCCCGAGTACATTTTGACTGTTGACTAGTGTAATCAATACATACATATTGAGTGTATTTGATTCGATCATTGATAATCCTAAACGATTTTGGAGTTTTATTAATTCAAAAAGATGTACATCTGTTATTCCTGCTCAAATGTTTTGCCAGGTATACTTCTAATTCTAAACATTGTTCTCTTAATCTATTTGCAGATTATTTTAAGTGCAATTTTAATAATAAAACTTTCGCGGTAGTTTTGATATACACGAAATAAATTCGTTTTTTTATTTTAATTCGTTGCAAATTTCCAAGGATGCTGTTGCTATAAGGATTTCAAAAGTCTGAAATTCGTTTAAATGTGATGCTGAAACTGAAACTGTGTTTTTCATCGTTAGTTTATTTTCTTAAAAGGATTTTTAATCACTCTTTAAAAGTGGATTTTTTTATTCAAAAATGGAAAAATACTACAATATTTCCTATTCTTAAGTCAGGTAATAGGAATAAGGTTTCAAATTATAGACCAATTTCTAAATTAACAAAAATTGATAAACTTTATTTCCAACTGAAACATTACATTTCTCCTTCTCAACATGGTTTTATGGCTCGTAGATCAACTACTACAAACTTAGCTATTTTTACTAACTATTGTATGGCCTATTTTGAAAATGGTGTTTAAATTGACGCAATATACATCGATTTTGCTAAAGTATTTGACCACGTACTGAATGAATTGCTGCTATTAAAGCTGTCTAAAATTGGGGTTCATTGTGAAATGTTGAGATAGTCTCGTTTTTATTTAACTGCCAGAATCTGTAATGTCTCAATTGATCGAATTTGTTCAGATATTTTAATTCCAACTTCTGGTATTTCACAAGGAAGTATCCTAGTTCCACTGCTTTTTAATATTTTTATTAATGACGTCTGTAATTCTTTTAAAAATTCAAAATATCTTTCGTATGCGGATGATCTCAAAATTTTTAAGCCTATTTATAACATAATGGGCATTGTTGATCTTCAGAATGACTTGGATAGAGTATTTTTGTGGTATGAACGAAATGGCAATCCTTTTAATGTTGATTAATTTCGATTTATGACTTTTCATAGATGTCATAATGTTTTGTTATCTCAATATAATATTGGAGGGCAAGTTTTAGTGTCTGTTGATGAAATTTTGGGGGTACTTGAACTACATCGTTCCTAAAGCTTACTCGCTTTTATGTTTTATTCGGCGTATTATTGGTAACCTACATCTATAATATTAATAGGCTAGGCGATTTCTTGGACCGATGTTTTGTTCTACCGTTTTATTCCGATTTTGACCAAACGTATATTATTTGAAAGGTATTTCTTTTTAGCCGTTTTGCAGATTTACAGATTTTAAAATTTTTCCTATATTTTGAGTAAATTGCATTTAAAGTTGCTACTAACACATACATAAAATTATACAATGCTATGTATGTGTTCATTAAATTTTTTTTAATGTGTTTGTAATAAAAATGAGTTTATTTTTTGTTTTGATTTGTGAACTGGCTATAATAGATTAGCATACCTTTAGGGTCGTTATTTAATGAAAAAATAAAATTTTCTAGAATCTGCACTCGAATTTCGAGGGCTGGAATCTGCTAGTATTCGATTATAATGCGAAAAAATAATATTTTCGTCTTTTGTAAGGTCGAGATTGAAATATGCTTCATTTATTTGGAGCCCCAATGCTTGCGTTCACATAAATCATATGGAAAAAGTTGAAGTCAAATTTTTAAAGATCACTTTTTCATCTCTTCATTTTTCAACCCCTCCCACATCTTATGAGAACAGAAGCAGTTGTATTTCTATGAAATCTCTTGAATCTCGAAGGAAAATACACTAATTATCATTTTTGCGTGGCATAATTTCTGGTTTAATTGATTGTCCTGATTAAATTTTTGGTTCCTCAAATTTCATTGATCAGAAACAGGGTTAAAATTTTCAGAAAAGTGGTACAATGGGGAAATATTCTCGCACTAGTACGTGAAAGAAGTCAGTGGCTGCAATTTCGTTATAGAAATTATTTTTTTATTTTCCAAAATAAAATACTAAGATTAATTTTACTTTGTCACAGATATCGAGTTATGGTCCATATTGTGTTTCATAGAACAGTGACTGTGAACTATGTAATAAGTAAATGGAAAAATATAGAAAAAAAAACAAAAAAGTGATGGCAATATTTCTCGATTTTAAACGAGCCTCTGAAACAATAGACAGGCAAATAATGTTGAAAAACTATATATGTGTGGAATACAAGACACAGAATTAAACTGGTTTGAGTCATATTTGAAAAATAGAAATTAAATAACAAAGGTTAATAATGTAATATCGGATGAAATCGAAAATGATTTTGGTCTACCTCAAGGTTCAATTTTAGGAGCTCTTTTATTTATTTATATATTAATGATATGCCAAAGGTATTAGACAGAAGTGAAATGGTCCTATACGCAGATGATACGTTAATATACACAGAAGGAGACGATGATGAAAGCTGTAGAAGAAATATGTACCACGACATCAATAAAATTAACACTTGGTTAAACACGAATAAATTAAAACTTAACGAAAGTAAAACAAAAATAATTGAAATAAATATGAATACTGAAGCAATATTTAAAATTATCGATAAAATAATAGAATAGGTAGAACACATAAAATATCTCGTTTTTATAATAGATAAAGAATTAAAGTTTAAAGAACATATAGACTATACATGTAAGAAAATCGGTAAAAAAATCGGAATTTTTTACAAGAATAAGAAACAAAATATCAAAAACAACTGCAATAAATATTTATAACACGATAATTAAACCACATTTTGAATATGGATCGACGATAATTTATACATGCTGCAAGTCAGATAGAAAGAATGCAAAAACTCCAAAATAAAGCAATGAGGGTTATTCTTAAATGCAATCGATATACACACATCATCGAAATGCTCAGAGAACTAAAATGGATGAATATTAATCAAAGACTGAAATACAATACTTTAATTTTCATTAAAAAATGAAACAAGATGATGCCCCAGAATAACTCTGCGATCAAAAAAAAAAAAAAAAAAAAAAGTACGTTGGAGAAATACAACCGTATGGATTAAGGAATGCTGAAGATTTTCGAATCCAAAGAGTCACGACAACACACATTCAGAAATCTATTTTCTACAAGAGCTTCAAGCTATTTAATGAGTTACCAAACAATATAAATCTTGAAAGAAATTACAATGTATTTAGAAAAAATTTACAAATTTTGGAAAATTTCATGAATTTATATAGAGCTTACAACAAATGAATTAAGAATTGATGTAATATTTATTTGTGAATATTCAAAGTATTTTTAATACTAATAAAAAAATTAAAAAGAAGTACTGAATATGGCCGTAATTAACCTCTTTGCAATGAATTAGATTTATGTATTTCTACCAATGAGTTTAAAATTTGTTTAAATAAATTGTTGTAATTTTAGTAATAAGCTGATAGAATGTAAAGATCATATTGTATTCATAGACTCAACAAATAAATAAATAAATAAATAAATAAATATATAAATTGAAGTCTTTGTCTATCAAGAAACCCAGATATTTAATGTTGTTAATTTTTTCTATTATTACATTATTTATTTTAAATGTTATGTTAGTGTTCATATATATTTCAATTAATTTCGTTTAATTTTATGCCGTTTCCTTTTCTGACAAAAAATGTCGCACTTTATTTGCACTTTTTTCGAAAAGTGAATTTTTTTCATATATTCTGAGTTAAGAGCAACATTATCTTATACATCAATCGAAACGTCTCAAAGTGCTGTGTTTATAAAATAGAAAAACAACTATTATCCTCTTTGAAGTAATAGGGTTAAAATATTCAGAAAAGTGGTACAATGTGGAAATATTTTCGCACTAGTACGTGAAAGAAGTCAGTGGCTGCAATGTCGTTATCGAAATTTTTCGATCGAAATTATTTTTTTATTTTCCAAAATAAAATACTAAGAGTAGTTTTACTTTGTCACAGATATCGAGTTATGGTCCATAGTTAATAGTAAAAGTGAAACAAGGTCTGACAATCGTCTTCTTTAAATAATAAACCAAAATATGCAATTTCGATTGATTTTACTCGATATCGAATGCGACGATTTGACCCCAGCTTATAGGGGAATTTTCGCTGCAATTCTGCCATAACAGGAGATGAAAGAGATTCTCTTTCAGCATAGTTCTGGAAAGTAAAACTCTATTTCGTACCAGTACGATAATTTCTTCTAAAAAGTAAGCCCGACAATGCACCTTGATGAAACAGCACATCACACTTTGACTCGAGCTGGTTGCAATACCATGTCATGGAGTATCTGTGTTATTCATTTTAAATCATGTTTTCGTCATAAACCACCATTTTGAATTTTATGAGGGTAAAAATTTATATCCCTTTGCAGAATTGTCTGACTGTCTGCTGATAACTATTAACCAATAAGCTACTTGTCGAAAGGATTGACTTGTATGGCAGAAGCTACAACAGCAAAAATTTCCTCTGTCTGAACTGAGAGACTTCGAAGTAAAATGGTTTACAAGCCTCATTACAGTCCATCTATCTGCCGCAAACGTGCGTCTAGCTCTTTTTAAATTGAAAAACCAATCACTGAATTAAAAAAATAGAACCGATTAATTGCGCAGAAAGAAAGTTACTAAGTTTTTTTTTAAATTTTTCCCCACAATTTTTGTAAGATAATTTTTAGAGTTCTTTTGAAACTAAACATATTTTTAATATCGAATTGCTTATAATGAAGCATAACTTTTGTCAAATATCAGTAACCCATTTCAAAATTAACCCCCTTGTTATATGAATATATTGTAAATAAATTGGTTACTTTATTAACCGCCTTTCACAATCGAACAAAGACTTAAATTATTAAAAATTTCAATTCGAAATGCAATGTTATAAAACAATATTTTATGAAAAAACATTATACACTTAATTTATTTTTTTAATACCTGTACGTTAAACACTGTAGACGATCTGAAATATAATTCATTTAATCTAAGTTGTATATAGTTTCTAGATAACTAAACCAAATACGGATAAAAACTCGAATTATACGATCCAATCCCGTATTGATACATTTTCATGTCAAAATCAGCTTTTCATCTATTTTCAAAAAAATTAATGTTAAATTGTTAGCGAATACTATAATCAGAAGAAAGATTTATACTTTATAACCAATTAAAGATAGAACTTTGGTTCTTTATTCCAGGCTTTAAGATTTCACTTCAGTCAAAAATACAAGAAATAGTTATAAATATTTTTTTATTTATGGATTTCCTCAATATTTTTCTTTAAAATAAAGAATTTTTTTCTCTTAAGTCAACAAACTCAAGTAATCATTAGAGTGACATAACTGAAACAAATCCATGAATTTTCTAAGAATATATTTTAATTGTATCATGATGAACTGCTTTAAACTTGTTTTAGTTTGTTTGGACCTGATAGCAAAGATAATAACTAATGATTCAAATCCATGAAGTTGTTTTTTTAACAACCAGTTTAGATCGGAAAATGTATCAAACAACAGTCGTTGAGTAAATTAAAAAAAAAAAATGATTTTGATAGTTTCCAACAATTTGGGGTAATGTTTGTTTCGTTATGATTCTTATTTACTTTTTTTAAATTAATACCAATAAATTTATTATTTTATAAATATAATATTTATTTCTATCACAACGGCTTCTTTTTTCATATTGTTGCATTTGTTATTATTTAGCTTATACATTAGGGCGGGTCGATTTGTAGCGAGGCAAAAAAATCGCTCAAGTGACAAGGAAAATCATAATCTAGGGATCAAAATAAGAAACTTTGCCCAAGGAACCATACCTCTAAAACGAATTCTGATGTCCCGACTTTTGACCGAGGAAAATCATAATCTAGGGATCAAAATAAGGAACTTTGCCCAAGGAACCATACCTCTAAAATGAATTCTGATGTCCCGACTTTTGTCTGTCTGTCTGTCATGAGACAACCCCATTCCCCCTCATGCAATTGATCTGAAACTTGGCCCATAATCTTGTTGTGACTACAGATTAATTTTGGGTTAGTCACGCAGAGTCACGCATAGTCACGGAGTGATCTAAAAGTTATTTACCCTCATCCGATCGATCTTTTTGAATAACATAACATAGTCAAGGCGTATGATTATTATTTATTGGCAGAGTAGAAGATACGTATACGTATCAGTGTTAATTTTAATATTAAATAAAACATAGTCAGACCAATTCTAAACAAAAAAATGGTGATTTTTTGAAATGTTTGTATGGGGAACCCCCAGGGGGTTCCAGGGGGTGTGCCACTGGCATGGGTGGGTCGGCCCTCCAAAGTTAGTGGGGGTCGATCATACATTTGGACTCGATTGGGGCACTCTAAATGGGTCAAAGTGAGACAGACAGACAGACAGGTCAAAAGTCGGGTCATCACAATTCGTTTTAGAGGTATGGTTCCTCGGGCAAAGTTTCTTATTTTGATCACTAGAATACGATTTTCCTTGTCACTTGGGCGATTTTTAAATCGACCCGCCCTATTATACATACATATAGAGTATTTTGTAATAGTAAGGTTTGCGCAGTTTACTTAATTAAATTTACAAAATATCAATTTAAATTGTTAAATTTGCAAAATATAATTTTTTTTTTCATATTTATTTATTAAATTGAGCCCAAAACAAGTAAGAAAATTGTAGTTGGTCAAGACTGAGTTTCCTTCAGCAAAGTTGGATGCTGGATATCGAAAATAATCACAGACCATATCTTATGGGTCTATTACCGATAGCAACCCAACTTTAATTGCGTTGCCAGTTGACAAAATGGTATTACGTATGGCAACTGGCAACTGAGAACTATCAACATCAGTTTTCAGTTAGTAATCATATTGGCAACTGCCTATTTTTGGTTGCTGTTCATATATAAGCACCGAATGTCTTCTTTCGGTCCCAGCTATATACGTGTGTCCCATCTATACAACAAATAACACCAGGAAACTTCGTCTTCGAATAAAAAGTTTTTATTTTTGCTTTTTCCTCTTTGCTTGTCTTCTTTTGTTCTAACAACACTTTACACAGTTTGTCTTCTATTAAATGAACGATCTCTTTTAATACCACCGACAACGTAGATTGAGCCATTTCCAGATTGATGTCGGTGCCGTTGGATTTCTGAAAACTACCTTTATCTAAAAGTGGAGGTGTTGCTGTTGCCCGATGATTGTTAAAGTCATTATTTAAAGCTTAACCTATATAAACCACTGCATCTTTTGGAAGACGAAAATATGCTTTGAAACTAAAGAATGTAATGGTTTATTTAAAATTAATTTAAACATCAAAATTTATTCACAGTACAGACGGTAATTCCAGAGGATTAGAGTTGTTCCTCAAGTGCCGACTAATAGATGCAACTTCTAAGAACTCTTCATCCTCATCAATAAATAGTTCCACTGAGCTTATAATATTTAATTAAATAATTTTTTTATTTCCAAAAATTCACTTTTATTTATACAAATTCACTCTTGTCAATGCTCTTTATCTTTTGTTTACATATATTTTCAGTTGCTAAACTGTCAAAATAGCATATTCAATAACTTTTGGGCAACTGAAGGAAGATGCCTTACATAATACCAATTTAAATGTCAGTTGCGTTGCCTTTTGACAACGCAATTAAAATTCGGTTGCCATCCATAATCGAGCTATTAGTTCTATTGTTATTAATTTGTAGATGCAGTTATGTGAACAGTTGATATCCGATGTTAATTTTATATTAAAAAAATCTAAGAAATATTGTTGTTTTTCGATAGATTTAAGTGAGGATCGGAAAGCAGTTTTATATTGAGACAGTGACTATAAATGATTTTGATTAGTGGATATAATAGACACACATAGACCAAATGTTATCGATATCTATATGGTAATTAAGTCGATTTCATCTGGGTCATTTGTATGGGGGATAGGTCTGAACATGCACTGATTTTCACCAATTTCAATAGCGTTAAAATTTATTCATATTTGCGTCCTGTAGTTTGATTACAAGGTGTATATGGACACACAGACGGATTGACGATCGGATAGACGGACGGACATCGCTAAATTGAGTCAGCAATTGATTCTGAGTCGATCGGTTTAATAAAAATTGGGTCTAGGTAAAATATTTTTGGTAGTTACAAACATTAGCACAAAACTCATTATACCCTCACCACCCTCATTATACCCTCGCAAAAGTTATTCGAAAACGGTTTCTTGGGTTATTAAAAATTATAACGAATATTTTGTATTGTGAGAAGCCCGGGAAGTGGCAGAAAAAACGCTGAACTAACCTTAATAAGGTTAGAAAAATATTGTCACTTTTAAGAAAATCCGGATAAGCTCAGAGTCTCCTACACGAAGATCGAGGGGGAAAGAATGTGTTAAAAAACTTAAAAGCAATATCAGCAACATCTAGGGGCGTTCAAACTGGGCGATTTCTCATAGCTACCAGGAGTGGATTTTTATGCAGCCAATATTAGAGCTTAAACCACAAAAAAAGAACGAAATTCCCGAAGAAGTTTTTGATTTGACGGACTATTTGCGGTAGTGGGAAAAACAGTGACAAAGGGTACGATTAATACCGATTTTTAGACTAAAGAATGCATGCAAAAGTGACTACTTCTATTCGTAAAACAGCATAGAGGTATTAGGTTTTTTTTGTGGCCTGATTACAATAAATCGTCTGCGATTCTATCGGAGTACCCTGAACTTATGCCTCGTTTTCACTATGTCATATAAACTGACAACAAACAATTGCATCAACTGACATTTCGTAATTTTCTATTATAAACTAATAAAAAAAATCCAGCTGTCAAAAAAAAAAACAAATTACCAACATGTTGGCAATTCATTTTATAGGTGAAATGTTGCTAGGGGTTGCAAATATCAAGACATTACAACCCGTTTTCATACAACTGACAATATAGACAACAATTGACATTAAAAATGATATAGTGAAAACCAGACATAAGGTTAATAGAAAGATATTGGGCTCCTGCAATAAGAGTGATGATGAACTCAAAGCAAGTCGCCAACAATACCACATTTTGTTTGGAGATGCTTTACATCCAGCAAAAGGATCACTGAAAATCTATAAAAGTTCTTATGAAAAACTTTAAATTTTCATAAAAATTTTATTTTACCAAGTAATATCTATACAATACATTAATTTAAACAACATCCGCATCAATTAGATGTTATTTTTGTTATTAAAATCGGTAATTTCGATTAAATTGCTATTTATTTATGTTCCAATTTTTATGTGCGCAATCCTTAGTATTATTTTTTTAAACATATATGTTCTCGGTTATACAAATAGAATTGAAAAATATATATCGCAAATAAAACGGAAGATAAGAATCCATTTGATAAAATTGTGAATTCTTGAAATATTTTTATAATGACTTCTTATTTAAACCTGGCCATTAAAGACAAAAGAAGAAAAAAATGGTTAACTGTATTTCATATTTATGAAGGATGATTATGTACTTATTTTATGTGAGAACCTCTATTTCTATAAAATTAATATATATATATTTTTATAATTTTATATTTAAAGAAAGTGACCCAGCTGATAGTTGGGATGTTGAAGATGATCCTGTCATAACTCCTGATGATGAGGATGATGAGAACGATGATACGGAAGGAGATGCTACGCCTAAAGTTGTCAAGAAAAAAATTACCAAAATTGAAGAATCACGAAGCAAAAAAGAACACGTTAATGTAGTATTCATTGGTCATGTTGGTATGTTAAATAATTTTTTTTATTAAATTACTCTAATACTCATATTATAATTTCTTGTGATGAATATTTAGATGCTGGTAAATCAACAATTGGTGGTCAAATTATGTCTCTAACTGGTATGGTAGATAAACGTACTTTAGAAAAATATGAACGTGAAGCTCGTGAAAAATCACGTGAGAGTTGGTATCTTTCTTGGGCTTTGGACACAAATCAAGAAGAACGTGACAAAGGCAAAACTGTGGAAGTTGGTCGAGCATACTTTGAAACAGATCGTAAACATTTTACGATTTTGGATGCTCCCGGTCACAAGAGTTTCGTACCAAATATGATTGGTGGTGCTGCTCAAGCCGATTTAGCCGTGCTGGTGATTTCAGCGCGAAAAGGAGAATTCGAAACAGGTTTTGATCGTGGGGGGCAGACACGCGAACATGCTATGTTGGCAAAGACGGCTGGTGTTAAACATTTGGTAGTGCTTGTTAATAAAATGGATGATCCCACAGTTAACTGGGATGAGAATCGTTACAACGAATGCAAAGACAAGATCCTTCCTTACCTCAAAAAACTCGGTTTTAATCCAGCCAAGGATTTAACCTTTATGCCATGCTCAGGCTTAAGTGGATCCGGTCTACGTGATGTTATACCAGATTCAATTTGTCCTTGGTATAGTGGGCCTGCCTTCATTCCCTTCATTGATTTGTTGCCTTCACTAAATCGTAAAAATGATGGACCCTTCATTATGCCCATTGTTGACAAATACAAGGATATGGGCACAGTTGTAATGGGCAAAGTTGAGTCAGGAATTGCGCGAAAGGGTCAAAATTTATTAGTGATGCCAAATAGAGTGAGTAAACCGAAGAATTTATAATTTTACATTTAATTCATAAACTTTATTATATCTAAAGACACAAGTAGCTGTTGATCAACTATGGTCTGATGATGATGAAGTTACATCTGTGGGTCCTGGTGAAAATGTCAAAATCAAACTGAAGGTTTGTTGACCGTTTATGGGTTTGTTTACGGATTTTAATAACTGACACTTTGCTTCTTTCTCTATAGGGTATTGAGGAAGAAGACGTTTCTCCCGGTTTCGTTTTGTGCGACGCTTCAAATCCCATTAAGACGGGCAAAATTTTTGATGCTCAAGTTGTTATTTTAGAGCATAAATCAATTATCTGTGCTGGTTATTCAGCCGTTATGCATATACATTGTGCTGCTGAAGAAGTTACCGTTAAAGTAAGTACTATTTTATTTTGTTTATGAGATATGCTGGATACTTTTACGAAAAATTAAGCTAAGTATTATTATTAATATATGAAATAGTGTATAAACATAAAGGTCGCAATTTTAACAGCGTTCAGAAATTTTATTATGATCAATCAATCAACCAATCTCATTTATATATAAAATGCCAAACGAACTGTCATACTGCGCTCACTTTTTGAAATTTATGATCAGTATACTCTCGCGAATCATCATGAATAGATTAAAAATTTTCTTTGAAAGTCAGTTAACGATTCAGGCAACTCATGGAAAAAGACCCAAATTTATCGATTCGTCGTCGGGCGCAGGAATTGGGGCTCTATCCGTTCACTACGTGGAAAATTTTGGCCAAAGATCCAGTTGGTGCAGGAATTATAGTCACGAGACCTTCATATGCGTCGTCCTTTCGCCGATTGGGCTCTAGAGCAGTTGGAAACTGAACCGAAGTTTTACCCAAAAACAGGTTGGCGCTACGTGCCAAACGGCGACAGCAACCGTCGACTTATTGAAATTAAAATTTGGTGATAAGTTGATTTCGAAAAATTTACCTATCAATTGGCCTGGCGCTACGTGCCAAACGGCGACAGCAACCGTCGACTTATTGAAATTAAAATTTGGTGATAAGTTGATTTCGAAAAATTTACCTATCAATTGGCCTGCAAGGTCGTGCGATTTGACACCTCTCGATTATTTTCTGTGGGGCTACGAAAAGTTACTAGTTTATGCTGATTAACCAGCAACAATTGACGCGTTGGAGGCCAACATTATTCGTGTTAATCGTGACATGCGGCTATGCTCGAAAAACTGGCCCAAAATTGGGCATCCAGAATGCGCTTCGTCAAGAATAACCGCGGTGACTATATGCCCGAAATTTTTTTCAAATGTTAATGCCATGTATTGATCTTTTTGATTAAAATTTAATCTTTTATGTTATTATTTGCAATTTAAAGTTCTATCGGGCTTTAAAAACACCTTCTAATTGCGATAAACCAAAGGAACCGTAGTTCTATATCTTCGAGGAAAGGCAAACACAGTCTTCAATGGTAACTTGATATTTTAAAAACGGGCATTCATTGACTTCTTCGATTTCTTTTTATCTTTTCCAAATTCTTTTACAAAATTTATAACATCTTCAGAGTTTTTTTTAAATGTTGCCCACGCTGAGTTAAAATTTTATTAAATTTTGTAAAATTAGATGGCAATTTAACTCTTAGCTCAAAAATTCAAGTTTTTGTGAACTCAAATTAATTGTTTGTCCGATTCTTAAAAAATGGGCCTTTTCAGAACTAAAACCTAAATAGCAACCTAATAGCAAATTTCAATTATCCTGGTCGTTAAACTTTTTAATAACCGATAAAGTGATCAAAAAGCGTTGTGTGGTCCGCATATTATGCTTCGAATGCCAGATTCACATTTTGTATTTCTGATAAAATTGAGCCAAGTATTTTAATATGTATATATGTACATATAGTAGGGTGTTTCAAAAAAAATTTTTAATTTTCTTTTTTGCTCTTACCCTCTCAAATGTTTTTATTTAATATAAACAAAATCCTCACCAAAGATGGGCGTTCCAGCTCAACTCTAAGAGGTCGCTATTTTAATTTTAGTTTCCCATTTAATTCACATGGGAAAAATTCCTTTTTAACCAAAATTGGTTTACTTATAATTTACGCAATTTTTTATAAGAAACCGTTATATATTCTTAAAACTGAGTCTTTAAGCTTTCCAAAACGCTATTAGAAAGTGTGATTATAATAACTAGAGAAATTTCAAGAAATTATGCAAATAAAGAATTACTACAAGCAATGTCTCCACAGTTTTAAATTTAGCAATTTTTTGATGGCTGTAACCAGTCTTCTAGTTGTCTCTAAGTTGTCATCGCTGGTCGAAAGTATAAAACAAATTAATGAGAAACTTAGCTCCAGTTTACGTAAAACGAACGATAGACAAGTCAAAAGGTAATGTCAAAAAATTGTATGGAAATGAATTTCGAAATAAAATTTTCCAATACAATATTTTGAGTTTATATTTCGCCTTGTATATCATTCGTGTTATATAAACAAGCCCTAATAACAAATGTGTATGTTAAAAAAACTATTCAGTGGTTTCTCGGAGTCTAAAATTGTCATCTGGCATCTCTGCCTCAAGATAAAAACATCGTGATTAATTGTGCTTGAAAAAGTTAATTTTATTTTCAATATAATAAGTAATAAACTACTTGAGTTAATTTTCCTTCTTTTGGTAATGAAGAAAATACTGGGGCAATAGCCCCAAATTCAAGGTGCCAAAAACATCGGACGGTCCCAGTACTAGTGCCAGCAGATTTCAACTTCTATCTGACGACGATGATGAAGAACCTGTTGTTGTTAAAGAAAAAATTCCACCTATAATTGTGGATTCTACTCACAGTTTTACTAATGTTATCGGAATAATTGGTGATAAGTATACTTATAAACGAATGACTATTGGAACGAAAATTTTATCCAACTCGTTATCACTGTACCAGGATGCTCTAAAGGTTCTTAAGGACAAAAAATTCAGTTTTATACTCACGAGATAACGCACACTAAAATTTTTAAATTGGTTTTATTTGCATTACCAAATCTAGACACAAAGAACATCAGCGAAGAATTTGTCAACACGCATAATATCAAGCCGATAAGCATAAAAGAATTGGAAACAAAAAGATCTAATGTAGATGATGCACTTTACCTAATTGAATTTGATCGTCAGCAGGTAACCAAATGCGAAATAATGAAAATTAGATATTTTAGTAATATTTCGGTGTATTGGAGAAAGCCTCTTAAGGGTAACAAAGGGCCCACTCAATGCTCCAATTGTGCTATGTATGGACACGGGGCTAAA
Source organism: Cordilura impudica (assembly GCA_963682025.1). NCBI lineage: Eukaryota > Metazoa > Arthropoda > Insecta > Diptera > Scathophagidae > Cordilura > Cordilura impudica. Next base: position 40,036,905 of record OY821518.1, on the reverse strand, counting down.
AACTGTAATCGTACCTTAGTGTGTTCAGCCTGCGCGGGAAACCATGATTATACTTTATGCCCTCTTAAAAAAGGTTATAATGAAGGTAGCATAATATATAAGTGTTATAACTGCATAAAAAAGAATTTAAAGCACGTTAATCATAAAGCTGATGATCCAAAGTGCCCAAGCCGTCAATAATATTTAGATATCCGGAATCGAGTAACATCTAAATCTAGGCCGATCAACAGAAGAACTAATGATTCTTATTTCAACGTGGAGCGACAAAATATTCATAGTAATTTCCGTGCTAATGGTAACTTGTATTCTGAGGTAGCTAAAGACAAAAGCTACGCAAAAAATAATGACAACGACATATCCAACGAAAGACTTTTGGAAATATTTTTTGAAGCAGTCGATGCTTTACAAAGATGTCAAAACAAGTACGACAAGCTACGTGTTTTAGGCATGATGTTTCAACTTGCCATATAATTCAAATTGTTTACACAATGCTCATGTTATGCATTGGAATGCCCAAGGCATAACAACGGAATCATCAGCTGCGCAGCTGGAATACTTACTGAAATGGAAAATTGATATTCTCATTTTAAATGAGACTTTTTTGAAACCGCATCACAAATTTCAACTTGGTGGCTATAAAATAAATAGAGAGGATTGTTCTACGCAAGGCGGAGGAGTTTTAATTGCAATTAAAGGTAATATTAAGCACATGTTGCTACCGAAAATTTATGCGAACACTGCAGAAAACATTTCAATACAAGTGATGATAAATAGACGACCTGTAATATTAACTTCAGCGTATAATCCTGATCACACATCCAATTTCAAGGCTGATTTGGACAAATTAACATCCTATACTAGCGATTATTTTATTTTCGGTGACCTGAATGCCCAACATACACAATGGAATTGTGTGTCAAATAATTCAGCAGGTACGGAACTCTATAACCACTGCTTACAATCCAGCTACTATATATATTACCCAAACGAGTATACTCGCTTTGGTCAAAATATCAACAATGTCCAGCCGTCTACAATAGACATTCTTTTGACAAACTCGTGTCTTCTATTCTCAGACCTTAAAACACACCCAATATCTTGTGTTATTTCCGGAATTGTTCAAAATATGACATATGCAGCTTCTTTGTATTATCGAGCAGACTGGTCAGAACTTTGACCAAGCGGTTGCTTATTCAGGTAATCTAGATGGTTATTTTGATAAATTGATATCTATAGTAAAGGAAGCTTTTGGAAAAATACCTGTAGGTCGTAAAAAATCATGGCAACGTGAAATTTCCGATACTAGTATAATGTTAATTAGTCAGAGAAATAAATATAAACGGAAATTTCAAAGAAGTAGGGATTTTTACTCTAAAAATCAAATTAAAAGCATTTTGAAACAATTAGATAAATTAATTGACTTCCACCTTAATAAAGACCGGAACGAATCCTGGTCCAAATTTATTTCAAATTTACCTCCGGGCTCAAATAAATTTTGGAAAGTAACAAAAGCCATTAAGAACAACAAAATGTCTTCTACGGATCTACATGTGAACGGTCAAGTCTTAAAAACAGGCGTAGAAAAGGCTAATTCCATAGCAGACGTTTTTGAAAATTCACACACCATTACATTAAATAACCCTTTACCTATGGACGCATGTGTCTCAAGACATGACATTGACAGTTCGAATGTCGAACTTACCAATTTAGCCGAAGTTAAATCGATTGTACTTTTGTTGAAAAATAAAAAAGCCCCTGGGTTAGATGGCATAAATAGTATTATACTTAAAAAAATGACTGAGTACTTTTTTGAAACTCTAAGCAAACTAATTCTTGTTTAATTGAAGGATACTTTCCAAAGATTTTTGAGAAAGCAAAAGTCATCCCAATTATTAAGCCGGGCAAATATCCTAAATTACCGTCCAGCTATAGACCGATTAGCATTCTAAACCAATTAGATAAAGCGTTTGAGAAAATTCTACAAAAGAGAATTTTAGACTTCTCTAATCAAAATAATATTATTAACCCTCAACAATTTGGATTCCGCAAGGAATACTCTACTGTGCATCAAATAAAAAGAGTCGTTAATTTTCTTGAAATGAACATATAAATCTGTAAGAGTACAGGGGTTATTTTTCTTGATATAGAAAAAGCCTTTTATTCAATAGGGCATGCTGGCCTGGCATTTAAACTAAATTTCTTTAATTATCCAACGTACTTACAAAAGATAATAAAGAGTTTTTTAGATCAACGCTCATATGTTGTATCTATAGATAATATCGTATCTAGTGATAGACAAATTCCCGCGTGACTGCCACAAGGGTCTGTTTTATCACCTACACTATATTCGATAAACACTTCTGATATATCCGTTCGCAGGAATCAAGAAGTAGCCTTTTACGCAGACGATAGTGCTCTCATTTGTACCGGTAAGGTGTCAAACGCAATAATTAAGAAAATGTAAAATAGTCTAGAATTTACCCAAAAATATTTTGATAAATGTAAGATAAAAATTAATGTTAATAAATCCCAAACTATTATATTCCCATATAATAGGTCGCGGAAATGCACTGCCACAAAACAGTTGTATTCTAGGGGAGTTGTTATTCCTCTGCAAGATAGTATCAAATATCTGGGAATTATGTTAGATAAAAAATTATCATTTAATTAAATTATCAATTAATTGCGGTCGTGCTCTTTACCCCCCTACTTAACAGAAGATCTAAACTTAATCTAAAAAACAATGTTCTTATTTACAAAATGTGTATTCGGCCTATTATGACCTATGGTTGCCAAATCTGGTTCTACAAAGCTGCTAAAACTCATACAAGAAAATTACAGATAATTCAAAATAAAAATCTAAAAATAATTCACAAGCTACACCCCAGATATTCTACTAACGAACTGCATAGTAACTTTAACCACACAATGTTTAATTCATTTGCTAGAAAACTGACTCTGTCATTTAAAGAAAAATGCAGAACGTCCACTTATGACATAATAAGAAATTTGCTAAATAACCACTAATATACTCTTTTGTTCTTAAAGAGGATAAATTGGTGTTTGTTTTTAAAATTTCATATAACGTCAAGTAGATACAAGGTTTTTTCTTAACAACTTTTCCTTAATACTGTGATATTAATAGTTTCTTTATTTAATTTATGTTAAGATGTTAATTGTTGTAATACTTTTAAGTAAATTCTCATAACATGTAAATAACTATTTTATAAGGTTTCAATAAAAATAAAAATAATAATAAAAAAAAAAAAAAATCAAAAATTGTATCGAATATTTGAAATTGAAAATTTTTATTAATGTTAAAATTTTTATGAATGAAATTATATATTTTCACCAGACCTTATTCCATATTAAGTGTTCTATTTCCCTACACTTTCACTCCTAAATTTTTATATCAATAAACTGGTTGTTTTATTTTCTAATGACCAACTTTTTAGGATAACAAACGATATGATTAAAAAATGCCATGATTTGTACACATGAAATTCACTAGATTTCTTCAGCTTATTATTAATATCGAGAAAATATGTTCTTTGTGGTTTCCCGATATTTATTTGCTAGAAATGTATATCGGTGTATTTAAAACAGCCTTTTTTTAAGTTTATATGATGGACAGTAGTAATCTTAAAGTATTAAACATATATTTTTTATATTTGCAAATATGTCTTAAATGTTTTATTGTTTGCAATTTTTCAGGCCCTCATCTGCTTGGTTGACAAAAAGTCCGGCGATAAATCAAAATCACGTCCAAGATTCGTTAAACAAGATCAAGTGGCAATTATGAGAATTGAATGTTCGGGAATGATTTGCTTAGAACAATTTAAACTTTTCCCACAAATGGGAAGATTTACTCTGAGAGATGAAAGTAAGTCGAAAAATATTTGCTGGCATAAATTTTATATGTACTCACATTTTTTATTTTACAGACAAAACTATTGCTATTGGCAAAGTATTGAAGGTGATCGAGTAAATTGAGCTATGCTTAATTTTTTTATTTTTCTTGAGTGCTTCAAGCCCCGCCTTTTAAATAAAAAATAAAGACCTAATTTTACAAGGCTTTTAAGCCCAGCCGTCAAATAGGAAAAAATTGAATACAGTAAAAGAATAAATATAAAGATTTAAAAAAAAAACTCACACAAAACCACAACCTATTCTTAAAAAAATGAACTTTAATAACGAAACGAACGAAAGAAATAAGGATCATTACAAAAGAAAGTAAAGAAAATCGTCGTATATAAATATATATATTATTATTACTATTAAATATTTAAAAAAGAAAAAGAATTATATATAATTATTTAATTTATTTTTTTTTTTGTTAAATTATAAAATTTACGAATTGGTCTAAGAGTGAAGAAGAACAACAACATTTACAACAACTTAAGAAAAACTACTCTCAAGTTTTAAACTTAACTGGAAAAAAGTTATACAAATTTTTCAGTCAAAACAAAAATGTAGTTAATTAGATTCTTTTTATCATTTTCTCATAATAAATAAACATTTTCTTTTAATAAAGTTTTGTTGAGAAACAAAAAAAAAAAAAAAAATAATAATAATACGAAAACAAAACAAAAAAGAAACATTAAAAAATATAACACCAATCACTCTCATAAAAGGAAATCTTTACTATAGTCACTAAAATTACCATTAAGCAATTTGCAAAGGCCTATAGTTAATGTTGAAATGGATTATAAAATTATTAACCCCCCATAAACAATCTTTCATGTTAATGGTAGTTCCATCTTCATTCCCATTATCATCCATTTTTTTGTACTAACTTTGCCTCAAATAGTTGTAAATTTATTAGTTTTGCAAATTTAAAATTAAAAACAAAAAGCTTTTTTATTTTTTCTTTATTCTAATGTTAACTTTTTAAAGAAAATCATTTTCTTTTTTAACCTAAAGAATTATTTTTGTTGCTTGAACCCAATATTATTGTTCATAATTTTTATTTTAATTTTTTAAGCTTTTGCTTTCTTTAAAGTAATCAAAAAACAAACAAAAAAAAAAAAGTAAAACAAATCATTGGAAAAAACATACAAAATAATATTGTTTTCATTTATGTACATGTATATGCGCAAATGAAGGTGTCACACGTGTTAGGGGAGTAAAACCCAGTGGAATACTTGTAATTTTTAGCTAATTTTTGCAAATATTTATAACACTTTGATATTTCTTTTAAATTTCCCCCCTTCTACGATGTTTAAATATAAATTGAAAATGGAATCACTAAAAATGTCAGTGAAAATTCCTGCCTCCTATTCTAACAAACAAATTCATAAAATTTTCCACAATATTTTTGTTTTCCAAGAACAAGAACGCTTGAGATCATTGATATATTAAATTGGGTTATTTAAACATATACAGTCATGGACATGTAAATAGGACACACATGTTTGTTCAAAAATATAAATAAAGCTAAAAATTCTATTTCATATATCGGTAGTGTTATAACCGAAGTTCATAAATAAATATTTATTCCCAAAAAATTTTACGTTTATTTAAAGAAAACTAAATCTACAGAATTAAACAGCTGGACAAATAAATAGCCCAATATTATAAATCTAAAAAATAACTGAAACCATTATTGTCAATTACAACTTAGCATCTACGAGACATGCAATGGTAACGATTTTTAATGGGGCTTTGCGCTGTCCAATGCCAAACGTTAATATTTTCCTTTAAATATCACTCTAAAATTTTTATGATTGTTTGGTTTTGTTATCATGCGAAAAAGTCTAGGCTTTTGGCATATTTTCGAAAGCAAAGGATACCATATAGTCTTTAAGAATGCTTAAATATTGAAATTGTCCATTTTGCCATATATTTCTGCGATAGGACCAACGTGGAACGTATAAGTATACCCTAAACCATTATGCTTCCACCACAGTATATGATTTTCTTTTATGTGCACATAATGTCCAAAGCTAGGTTCTTTGCGCGACGTACAGCTGTTATGCCGTCGAGCTCACGATTTAGCTTGGTTTCATCTCTCTATAGAATTTTTTTTTATAGAACCCATAAAACTATCTCAAAAGTCAAGTCGGCTTTTAACCCTTTGAATGTCCAATGCATCACATATAATGCACAGACGTTATGATTGATACGCCTGCGCATCATATGTGATACACAATTTGTCTTATTTCTTTTAACAAAATTTTGTATGAACTGATGAAAAATAAAGTGATCTAATGGTTTGAACGTGTAGAGAATGTTTTGTTTTTAAATAAGATTTGAACACTTGTATAAGAAAAACTTCAAATTTCCAGGATATAAAACGATACAAATAATTTTTTTTTTTTATCAATTTAATGCCAAGCAAGGAATTCGAAATTGACTTTGTAAACTGTTCTAATTTCATTTGTTTGTTTGAATAAAATTATTCAGCCAAATTCTAAACAAAAATTCCGCATGAAATTTTTCACTTCTCCCTTTTCTCATATGAATAAAAATTCCTTAAAAAAAAATTCGATGGGAAAAAAGTAGGCAGGCATTGGTAGCGGTTTCCATAGATTCAGCCCGCAATTGTCTTCTAGCAATCCTTTGGCTATTTCGTTGTTGTTATTCTACAACACCAATTTCTTCCACAAGTGCCCACATAGCTATCCCAGCGATCTCACATCACACTGCAAGTTCGAAAAATTCAATACACACATTTTTTTTACTAATACACACACATTTTCCGCAGTGGTCACACTAATGGCACCAAATTTTTCGTGCGAGTAGTGGCAGACACTAACGATGATTAATGTTACCCTGTTATAAATTTAATGCAAATTTACTGGATTCTGTAAAATTGTAATTAAAGTTTTAACTTGTTAAATCTATTATAGTGATTTATTTTTTGAAATGCGCATACAAAAACGCAAGTTTGTTAATTATAGAGCATAAATATTATTAACTATTATTAAAATAATACTAATAATAATAAATGTAAACATTTTCCCTCAAACATGTGCCTGTATAATAAACTCAGTAACTCTACTTAAAATAAAATAAGAGAGAGAAGTATACAAATTTTTTCAAGTTTACGCTTCGACAACATTTTAAAAATGAGATTGCAGTCAGATGTGTGAGCATAAAATTTAATGTCGATGGATTCGACTAATTCGAACAATTTTTCGTTGATAATACGTACACAACGATTTTACAATTTCAGTGTGATGTGAGATTGGGGGTATGCTATTCATTTTTTAATTAAGTTTCTCTTTAAATTTATTTGCGTTTTCGCACACAACAAATATATAAAAATTGTCAATATGCAAAACAACTGGCTTCGAAATGCGATGATGTCACTTATTCATTTTTTTGTTCACGCGGAATTTATAATTGGAGGATTTTTTTCTCGAGAAAATTATTTTCCGTGAGAAAGAAATTCCTGGAGAATATTCGTAATTGGGCTGATTATACATAACCCAACTGTCTAAAATTGCAATACTAACACATTCAAACAATACTTATTCATACCATTTTACGTTTTCTTGCTAGAGTTTAATTCTACCATTGACTCGTTATAGTCTAGTATTATGATTGCTTTTTTTTTACTATTTTTCCTTCACGGTTTTTCCCCGTTTTCTTGTATATTGAGACCATGAAAAGTTGAAATAAGTGTTATTCTTGTCTTGGTATTTCATTACTCTAATTCCAGTTTGCACCTGATATTTCGTTTCTCGTCAGTTTGAAAGATTTCAGATTCGGAGAACCAACCCTGTTTGATCGTAATGTTCTACAGTATTCGGTATTTTTATTTTTCAAAACATAGCTAAAGGAATGCTACTATACCAGTTATCTGCAACCAATAATCTTCCATTATTCAAGAGATCTTCAGCTAAAGAAGCAACGATTGAACCACCATGGTCTAGTCCAGGTAATTTTTCAAATGTGTCTTTCCTGCAGTATACGGAGAAATTCGAAACATAACTAGTCATATTACAGAACTTGAATAATCTTATACCATATTTGTGGCTTTTTCCTGGATTATATTACTTGAATAAAAGCCTTCCACTTTCGTTTTTTATTTTTTGTGTGAAATTTCTTATCAATTAAGCTTAAACTAATTGCATTGTACACCATATTTCAAGAACACTACCGTTTGTGCAATCTTTGTTGGGGATATTTTCTGCTCATAGAGTTGGTTATAAGTTTCATTTTGTCGGGAATGTAATGCTTTCCACGGCCCATGATTTGATCATTTTAAAAAAAGCACTTATTATAACTTAAAATTACAAAAACAAAAAAAAATACTAATTTTTGTGAATAAAAATTTTACAGTTCTTGTAAAGTGTCCTATTTATATGTTTATATTGTAATGCATGCTAAGTAATCCAGCAGTTATTAAAAAAGTTGAAATATCACTTTACTATGGGAAAATAAAGAAATGTATTAGTTCAATAAAGTGTTCCATTTCTATATCCATGGCTGTATAAATACTGACCAATTAATTGCAGTTTTGTTTATCTAAAAAGAAAACCTCCTAGAGTCTGATAGTTTCTTTTATATAACAGCATCAGTAAGTAATTTTAACTAAAAATTGTAAGATAAACAAAAATCAATTTGTCATATAGAAAACCAGTACTATTTTTCTATAATCATTTAATTAAAAGAATTGTTTTCATTACAAAAACATCAGGTACGACATTTTTTTTTATTAAAAAAAAAACTTTTTTCAATTAAATATTGGATTTGAAAACTTTTTAATCACAAAAATCGCCTGGTAAAAGATTTTGTATGTAAAAAATACCTCAGAATGACCCTTCTACGACCTATAAGAAAACTTAGCGTTTCTAAAGGAGGGGGAGTCAATGAGTCTACAAATTCATGCAAGGATCACTGAGATCCTTTTTGAAAAATGTCAAGTTGCAAAAGACAACAGCTTTTGCTATATTTGAAAAATAGAAACAATTAATTTCATGCTGTCATCAACTACTACTTGAAAGGCAAAACACCTAAAAAATCAAAGATTAGTTAGACCATGCACATCTGCATCAGCATTTAAAACTATGTACAATTGAGTACAAGAAAATTTAACGTGTCCGTTAGCGTCTTCCGAATTATTTTTTTTTTAGCTTGCCCCCCCCCCCCCAAATGATGGGGATTTAGGACCTTTTTACGGGAAAAATAGCAAAAAAAATTTTTTAACAAAAAACCAGATGGCTACCAGATCCTAAAGATTGCAATCCTAGTGCATTTTGAAAAAAAAAAAAATATTTTTGATTTTCAAAAAATTGACGCCAAAAGTAGCGTAATACAGAGTACATTCCGGAAAAATATTAATAAAATTTCCGTAGACCAATTTTGGTGCAGAGTTGCATGTTAAAGATGGAAAGTGAATATATATTTTTTTTCTTTCTTTCTTTCAAGCTAAATTAGTCTCAAAAGCTGCGCAAACTGGAGGATATTAGCTAAAATTATTTCAAAAAATGTGATAGAGCTTTTCTGGTCCAGCGCCCAACTTTTGAGACTAATTTAGCTTGAAAGAAAGAAAAAAAAAATATATACTCACTTTCCATATTTAAGATGCAACGCTGCGCTAAAATTGCTCTACGGAAATTTTATTAATATTTTTCCCGGAATGTACTCTGTATTGCGCAACTTCTGCAGTTAATTTTTTGAAAATCAAAAATATTTTTTTTTTTTTTCAAAATGCACTAGGATTGCAATATTTAGGATCCGGTAGTCATCTGGTTTTTTGTCCAAAATTTTTTTTGCTATTTTTCCTGTAAAAGGCTTTTAAGTCCCCATCTTTTGGGGTGCAAGCATTTTCAAATTCGAAAAAAAAAAAACGAAATCGGGACGCGCTAGTGTCCGTACATCCATCCTCAAATTTTGAATGTCGTTCTGGACGTTAATTGAGGTAGTTACTTCGGAAATAGTCGATAAAATCCACGATATAGTTTTGAATGACCGATGAGTTAAAGTGTGTGAACTAGTTGAGGCCACGGACATAACACACGTTCAGTGATTTGAATTTTCTAAGAACAATTGGATATGAAGACGCTATCGTCCAGATGGTTTCCGCAAAAATAAAACCAATTGTGTGACAGATTAAGTCGCGATCTTGATGAATTGCTTCGCCGATAATATGGATATACCAGAAATGAAACAATAGTTAAAGCAATGGATTCTACCAGGTGAAGCCGGGCCGAAGAAAACGAAGAGAGGGATATATTGGAATTATCTACATTGACTAATTGAAAAGCAGAAAATCAATAAATGAGGAATATTTATCATTATTGAAGAGATCAAGCCAAAAAATAATCTTCCTCAAGATAATACTCGGCTGCTCAGATGTGCAGTTTCATATGACCTTATTCTCTAAATTTTCCTCCAAGCAACTTTTTTCCATTTCCAAATTTAGTGCTTAAAAAGTTCGAAAATCGCTGGATGTCGTGTATCGAACAAAGACTGTGTTGAAAAATAACATGATATTCTATGTATTTGTAGACTTATTACCACCCCCTCTTATACTTAGGACGCTACCCTATATAAAATAATTTCTACACTCATATTCGCGTCATAACTTATAAATATTGTTCTTAATGTTGCAGCAAATTTTTGTATTAGATGTCACCATCTTCTACATTTAGTTGGTCAATCAGTCATTAAAATTTTTGCATTTCTTTTATATATTGTCGCAAATTTATAAAATACAAACAGCTTTAGAAGATTTAGTATAGGTAAAAAAAAAACAATCTAGAAGTGTATAACCATTTATATTATAACATACAAACAAACAATTGGTTAATTAAATTAACTTTAAAAATATTCATAATACATTTTTTTCTCCTAAAATCAAAAAACAAAAAACAAAAATCACAAGTAAACATTTTTGAAGGTTAACAAATTCCTTTTTTCAATTGAATATTTATTTAGCCAATAAAAGAATTTTATAATGACTTGCAGAAAATTATTGTTCAAATAAAGAGAAAAAATATGAATTCAATTCCCGAAACACTACTAATATTGGTTTAGTAAAAAAAAAAAAAAAATAGAAAAGAAGGAAACTCGATTATTTATACACAGAAAAAAAGAATTAACGTAAATATGCCTAAAATAACGATAATAAATAAAAACATTTTTTATTAATAATAAATAAAAAACAACAAAACAAAAATAATATTATTAAGTCAAATTCTATATTTGTCTTGTAATATGTTACAAATCGTTGCTTTGATCAATATTCGAAAATCGAAATGTTTATGTTAAGCAAGTTAATCGAATTTTGAACTCAATAAACTTTTAATTAATCATTAATTATTTAATGAAGTTCTCAATTATACGGTTCGGTACTATTCAGGATACAAGCAGCTATATTTTCTAATTTTAAAAGAGATGATGCTGCAAGGGTTGCGCACGAAAAAAATTATATACATTTTCATTAGTAAAAGTTGATAAAAATTATTAATTTATTAATACGTTTTCAATATATTATCAATATATTAATTATTTCACTTTAAACTGCATTCGATATAACGAATCTGAAGGGAATCGAAAAATACTTCATTATAGCTATTGTTTCGCTATACATATCGAGGGCCTATATTCAATACGCTCTATCGTAAAAATACAATTTTTCAGGAGAAGGAAAAAACTGTTTTATTCCTAAATTCCTTAAGTATGAAGTAATCTATCTTCCACAATATTTTTAAATGCGACTACTGAAATTTGCATTTTGTCCGATAGAGCATATTGCAACTGAAATTTTCGAATATTTTAAGCCGATAGAGCGTATTGCACAGTAATAAAAGTTTGATTTTTTATGATCAAATTTGAATTTTATTAAAGTTCGAACGTTTTCTTTAACGTTTTTTTAATATATGAGTCATTCCATGTCAAACCGTTTTTTTTTTAACATATAAGAATTTATTAACAAAACAATTAAAAATAAGAAAATTTACAGAAAAAATTTTTTAGAATTGGACATTTATTAATTTCTTGCTGTTACTTTGACTTTATCTGAACTAAATTATCATAAAATTAATGACATTCTACTGGTATAACACGCTTTAAATCTTGAAGATGTTTCCATTTACTAGGCTGAATTGGGAGTTGGCCTTTATGCAAGGGTTTTGGTTCAGTATATCCTGTGTATTTTTTAATTCGGGTGGGTAAGCTGTTGTATTCATCATTAAAGTTCACTTTGAACATTACATCACCACTTGGTTAATACTTTATCAATATTAATTGTGCAACTGTGGGATCATTTTTGGCTCGACCAGGTCTAATGCTGGAAAAGCGAATAAGTTTGGCATCATTGCAGTTTTTAGTAAAATCGTAATTTAAATACATTGCATCGAATGTTTTCTTTGTCACAGTATTATTAATTTTTACTGTTTTTCGTGATTCTAATATTATTCTGATATAGTCTATTGGCAAGTATATAGATTTATTTTTTAGTTTGAGTTCTATTTTAGCATGTGCACTGTCGCACTCCATTTGTGTGTGACCTTTCTCCAAATACTTCTGTCCTACTATCTTGTTATTTTCAATAGCAAAAATTCATAAAGCATTTGACAGAAAGTGGTTACGGTTTTGATAACCGCAACCGTCCGAATAAATTATGATTGGTAAACTATCTGATGAGCAATGTGTTTTCAAATGATGTATTATGTTCATTCCACCAATAATTTGTGCATTGATGCGTAACAAGATAATAAACAGTAAAATTATGAACTTGTAGGCGCTGTTTGTAATAAATAGCTGAAGCATTTATATTTGGGCAAAGCTTTACTGCTTGCGCATCCATAGTAAAAACGTGACATCTTCCTTCTGCAGCCGCGATTTTATCAAAATGCTTCTCATCTTGGGCACGCTGTTTGCTTAATATATGAGCATTATATTGTTTAACCATAATTTGGTTTTAAAAGAGACACATATATCGCATCGATCCTTGCGGGGCATGAAAAGGCCGTAGTTATGTTCCTCAAAAAATTTCGAAAAGGTAAAACTTGAAACAGACGGAAATTGTTTTTCGGAACAGTATGTTAGATAGTTTCGGTAAATGTCTGCCTTTGTGTTAAATGAAGCGGCAATGTAAATTTTCATAGAGTCTTTACGGCAGTAATGACTTTCCATTTTGTCAAATATTTGTAAATATTCTTTTAAGTGTGTCTTATGATCAGTCTTTTTAGAACCAACCGTTAATCGTTGATTTTGTCCAGGCAACTTATTGTTGAATGCGGATCGGTGATTTTGTAAAAGCGACCTATTATCGACTGGTTTAACGTCAGCTTTTATCCAACGTTTAACCATGCCACGTTTTATAGATAGAGTTGACAAGAACATGTTCCGACACACTTGTAATGATTCATGTTTGTATGGCAGTTTAAAGATAAATCTGTGCTGTTTTCTGTTAGAGCTGTTCTTTTTTTTTTGCTATCTCCGATACGAGGTTCTTTACAAAAACTCGTTTAGCTTCCCAATTCAGCTCCCAAAACGATTTAAGCGTGTTCGATCTAGTTTCATCAACAAATTCTTGGCAGTGTCTTGATTTAGTTTTCTTTTCTTGCTTTTGGTGAATATTGTTTGAAAATTCCCGTAGATGTCGAAAAACCCATATATTCTTGCCCCTTTATTCGCTTTGTAGCATTTTCCACCCTTTTAAAGCATTTAGAGTTATCTACGACGAACGAACTCATTTTGGCTATACGGCTCGTCGTCGGAATCTGGGCAAACAGTTTTCCAATTGCATTAAGTACTAATGAAACATTTGTTAACAAAATAACAAACCTGTTATTGGATATTCTTCAGCATCTTCTTCGTTTGACGATGGATAATCAATTGCAATACGTACTAAAGAATTATGGGACATTTTAGCCTAGTTTTAGAACACTTTTTATTACAAAAATTTATAACTACTTAAATAGTTAAATTCGAATTGGTTCTAAACTTCAAAATTTTTATTGCGAATGACAGATCTTAAAATGCGTAGGTTGTTGTCAAAAAACATTCACACAGGCACAGTTGTATAATATATTGTAGGATACAATTTTGTGCAATATATGTACGTAGTAATATTATATTTTTATTAAGTCGATTACCAAAATTTTCCGATAGACCATATTGCATTCAAAAAATTATGCCTCGTGTTCGATAGAGGAATAACAAATAATGAAAAAAGTATAATAAAACACATTTTTTCTTTTTTGAAATTTTTTTCGGAGATGCAGCTATCATTAGTGAAGAGTTTGCCATCAAAAAGTCATTTTCGAAAAATCTTACGATAGAGCGTATTGCATATAGGCCCTCGATATGTATGTATCAGTGAAACCTTCGTATAACGAAATTTGAAGAAATACGAAAAAAATTCGTTATAACTTCAGTTTTTTTTTATCCAAATTCTATTTTACACGAAAATACTATAAATGTAATAAAAATTCACTATTCAAGAGGTAAATAACAAATTAAACAGGTTATATTTTTATATATTTTATTTTATTTTATTAGATATATATAAAATATTGTGTTAGTTTTGTTTACGCAAGCTTAGAATGCAATCATCAATATGAATATGATAAGCTGTCAAATGTATTTTGCGTTGTAGAATCCTGTGCCTACAAAAATATTTGCAGTTTTCCGACAATTAGTTTAGCCTCTCCAGCAGTTACAACATTTTCGATTTCTTCAGCTTCGTCATCTTCCTGCTCACCATTATCTTGTGGTTTCGTTACACTAGTAATAATGTCATCATCGGTAAGGGAACCGGTAGAAATAATGTTGTCATCGAAATTTACAATTAATTAATTGAATGGTTTTTTAGAATAAGCCATTCTTCGCTGTCTTGGAGGCAAACATTTTCTGTAACCAAAATATTTCGACGCTCGGAAAAGCCACAAGTTGGAAAACAGTTTACAATTGTTAATTTTTCGACGCTTTCCCACGCCTTGTGTGCCATTATTACTGCTTGTAAAACATTTATAGAGCTTTTGTGCCCCTCTTCAAGATCGTTGATTAAAATTTTTACTACCTCTTTGCGATAAAAGTGTTTGAAATTTTTTATTATTCCCTTTGGCTTTAGTCATATCGTTGTCAAATTTTTGTAAGTAATCAAACCATATATCGCTGGTCATCCAAGCTTTTCTGTTCGCAGTGTAGTCAACTAGTAAGCTTTTTATGTCCCTAAAACATCTTGGATTAGTCGATTTTCCGATTATGATCAATTTTCTCTTCTCAGAGCCTGTACTGTTAACAGTAAATAAAATAGATAATCTTTCTTCACTGTGTTTTCCACCGTCAAATTTTTCGGATTTAAACGCCATTGTTCGGTCGGGTGCGCACTTAAAAAATAATCCAGTTTCGTCTGCATTAAAAATATTGTGCGGCTCATATTCTGCCAACAAACTTGGTAACAATGTTTTCCATTCAGAACAAAATTGATCACTTACGCTGGCACTTTCTCCACTCACTTTTCGAAATCCGATATCATGGCGCTTTTTAAAATTATCAAGCCAACCGTTACTAGCTTTAAAATCTTTGTGTCCCAGACGTGCTACAAACTGTTCAGCTTTGGTTTTTACCATCGGTCCTCCTAAAGGATTGTTTTGAATTCGACATTGTGTAAACTATTTAGATAAACATTGATCAACGTCTTCATATGCTGCAAGGCGCATTCTTTTGCATTTAAAGGTTTAGTGTTGCAAATAATCTCCCGATGTTTTGAAATTGTAGAAAGCGTACTCGGCGGTATATTAAATTTTTTAGCAAAGTCTTGCTTAGATTTGTCACCACGATCAACGGCATCAATTATAGAAATTTTATTTCGTATAGAAATTGATTTACGCTTTAATGCACTCATATTGACAATAATAAAAAAATTAAAAACAAACTGACTATGTTTGTGACGTATTACATATGCGCTTGCAAACATATTTAGATTTCGTTGTTTTGATAACGGGACTTTACCGTTTTGCTTACCAATTGAATTTGCTTTATTCTGACTTCGTTATATAGAGGCGATAGAATCAACACTTCGTTATGTAGAGGCTTTTGATAATGGGACTTTAACGACTTACAAAAATGTTATATTTCTCAAGTATGATTTCGTTGTATAGAGGCTTTTGAAAAATAATTCGCTATATAGAGGCTTTATAGCTCAGAATTTCTTCGTTATAGCTATAGAGGATTGTTGTATGAAAAACTATGCAATAAAGAGGTTTACAAGGGACTCAGCAACAAATTCGTTATATTGAGTTTTTCGTTATAACGAAGTCGTTATATCGAAGTTTCACTGTAACGAGCTTTTCTAACAATCGTCACTGAGCCAAAAATTTCCCGGTAAGTGCCAGTAACAAGGGCTATACTTATTGACACTTTTTAAGAATAAACTGAATATTTCAAGGAGAATAGCAGCTCAAAAAATCAATTGACGTTTTGTCAGAAAATTGAAAAAGGAGACAATGCTAAAATCGTATAAAGTACAGAAGGCGCCGGATTGAAACTCCAAGAATAATATCAAGGAAAACTTAAATGTATTTTCATCAGCAAATATGAATGTTGCATTATGGACTATCAAACATACGTGATTGGGACACACAGATGGACGGACATCGCTAAATCGAAAGTGATTCTGAGACGATCAGTATAATAAAATATTTTTGGTAGTAACAAACATCAGGACAAACTCATAATACTCTAGAGCATAAAAATAAGGAAGTTCCGAAAATTTTTTTAGTTTGGTAGAGTATTTGTGGTAATGGGAAAAGGAATGTTAATACCGATTTGTACATTAAATAATGCTTGAAAAAGAGACTACTTCCATTTCTAAACTAGTAGCCATTACAGTAAATAGGTTGTTGAATCCAAACCAAATGTCAATTTTTTCAACTGCGGGGAGGGAAAAAATTCAATTAAATAAAAAGAGGAAAAACCTTGTTACTTTCTTAATTCTTTGCTCAGAAATGTAAGTATTGTTTTTTAAAATTTAGTTTAAACAACAAAAAGGTTTCAATAATCTTCTTTTATATAAAAAATCACTAATAAACTGCAATTGCACCACTTATTAACCTTAATGGAAGCAAAGGTGTTTATTTTCAGAAGGGCCTATAATTTGCACATGCGTGCCATCGATGCATCCGATAACACCAGGAATATTGCGCTCCGTATAAAAAGCCAGCGCAATTTTCTTATTCTCTGCTGTTTTTGGAATATTTATCCATTTGGGCCAAATATGTGTTTCAAAAATGTTTACCACTTCTGCGAGTATTATGCTGAAAGCAGACAGTAATTTTCCGATTTAACGAACCATCGGTTTAACGAATTCGGGATTTAACGAACTGCTGAAAATTTTGCATTGAGTACCTTGTATTACGAACACTGTAATAAATGTTGTACTCGATATAATGAACAAATGAAAATCTTAAGTAAAGAATGGGATAAAAATACAAAGATTGCCACAGCAAAGGTGTGAAAGCTATAAATATGTGTATAGAGCATAGGCTTCCAAAATAAAAGTGTGGTAGTTTAGTGACTGAGAGAGCGAGCGAGACGATATTGAAGTCAACGCAACGACTGAATGAGAGAAAAACAATACGTGTGCCACTGTTGGAAGCCTATGATTTAGAGAAAGGGGATTCCCCAACCATGTTGTGCTTTTGTTTTCTGTGTTTACTTTTGGAATTTTTACCATTATTGTACGATCGTTTGTGGTGTAAACATTGGAAAACATGGGAAACAGAAAAAGGCTGTTGTTAAAAGAAAAACTAAATATCGTCGATAACTATAAAAAAGGTGAATGTGTGAGTGGATTGTGTGTTAAATATGGATTGTCCAAATCAACAATATCCACAATTTTAAAATCAAAGGAAAATCTGTTAAAAAATGCGGAGATGACAGGTTTTGGTTCAAAGAAGAGAAAATCAAGGCCAAAGAGTTCCACAAGCGATATTACAGTGGCAGTTTTAATGCCAGCCATGGCTGGCTGACGCGTTTTAAAACAAGGTATGGAATTAGTGCTTAAACTTAGTGTAGAAAAACTCTCGTCTAGAGCCGACTATGTGGAACCTTTCAAAAACCAACTTCGCCAAACCATAAGTGAACAAAATTTGAGCTATCACGCAATATTAAATTCAGATGAGACAGGTTTGTTTTGGAAGATGTTGCCTAAAAGAACTTACGTTCCCTCTGGTGAGAAAATTGCTCCGGGAAGAAAGCTATCAGAAGAGAGAATAACTCTCCTACTATGTTGCAATGCGAGTGGCAAGAAAAAAATCAAACCTTTTCTAATTGGAAAAGCCGAAAAACCTCGCTCTTTCCGTAATAAGCCGTAACATTGGATTACAAGCATTCCAAAAACGCATGGATGACGTCGGCATTATTCAAAAGCTGGTTTTTCAACAATTTTGCAACTCACGTTTGTAATGCGTATTTAATTATTCTGATTCATTAATTATATCATATCTAATGCTTAAGGTGGAATCATATCTTGATAGCATCAATTTGCCTAGAAATGCTGTCTTGTTATTAGATAACGCACCTTGTCACCCCCCAGCAGAATAGCTAGTGAAAGAAACACGTGATGGCAAAATTTGGGTACTTTATATGCCACCCAATGTTACACCACTTATTCAGCCCATGGATCAAAACGCAATTCGCTTATTAAAGTTGTACTACACAAATAGTCTACCATCTAGAATATTTTCTAAGAATGAAAATGATGTAATGTCCTTTTTGAAGAACTTTACTTTATATGAAGCTATGTCATTGATAGCTTTAGCGTGGAAATCTATATTCGAAAGTGCACTCGCAAAATGTTGGAATAATCTTTTAAACAGAACCGAAAGTTTTGACGAAGATGACGAACTGCCTTTGTCTATTTTATTACGCCAGTATGAACAGCTGATTGGTGTTTCTCATGGAGTGCAGTTGCTCAATTCAGCGTTTCCAAATGTAAGTAAAATCAGTTTATATCTTTAAAGTTGTACTATGGTCTTACATAGCACAGTAGGTTCAGTACAATAATGGTTCATACTTTACGTATTTTTTAGAATAACCTTTCATACGATGATATGAATAGATAGGTTGATGAAACTGATTGTGTAAATCTGGAGTATGCTGCAAATGGAGATGACGATGTGGAGAGTGATACTAATGGTGAAGATAACATTCCTTCGGAAGAAGAACCCAGAATTAAGCACGACGATGCTGTAAAACATTTCGAAATTTGTATAAAATGGCGGCAACAAAATAACATAGATGCAACCAAATCACCTATATTTAGAGAACTCCAAGAAGAGGCGATACAAAAAAGAATACAAGTTCCTAAAATACAAATAAAAATTAAAAAATTTTCCCATTGATGTCGTTAAAAATACATTTGTTTTAGAAGATCTCCAAAAAAGCTTGAAAAAGTTCCTATTTTGTTGTTAGATTCGAAATGAATTTTTTTTGTTTTGTTATTCTTTGTAAGCACAATTCTCAAGCAAGATCTCAATACAAATTCATATCAATTGCATTCATTTTATTGATAACTTTGTTTTAAATTAAAATTATAATAAAGGCATGTCCAAAACATATTAGAGTTGTTATTTCAATAGTTTTTGAGTAAACGAACTTTGTTATAAATAGTACTCGGTTTAACGAATTTTTCAATTTAACGAACAGGTCTGACAATATATAGTTCGTTAAATCGAAAAACTTTGTATACGTTGAAAACTTTTTCAACACCAGCCTGATACCCACCTTCGGCAAAAAACAAGCACCCATTAAGATTGACAACAGGAAATTGCACTTCCAGTACAAAACAAAAAGACGTTTTTTTGCTCTGTAATATTTTTGTTTTATACTTACAATGATTGTAGCAACTCAAGTGGGTTCGACCCATAGCTGAACTGCATCCTAGCAATAAAAATACTTTCCACAAGCATTCGAAAAGAAATACTATGCATTTTAATTTATTTTTTACTAGCAGATCCCAGCCCTCGAAATTCGAGAGCGAATTCTAGGAAATTTTTTTTTTCATTTAATAAATTATTGACCATATAGGTTGTTCATCAATTTTATCCAATTCACTATTCAACACTTTTTTGGTTGATGTCCAAAATAATTTTTCAATTTATCACAATTATTATTGTGAATGAAGAAAACAAACCCATTTTTGGAAATACATAACAAGTTTAAGAAACACACATATAGCATTGCTTGTGATTTTTAGACAATTTGTCGTTGTGTCTCCTTGCCAGGTATAAAAATGTTTCCTGGAGATAATTTCCCGAGATACTGGAAACACGTCAATATACCACTATGTGGTTTGGGTATAATGACTTTGTGCTGCTGTTTGTAACTACCAAAAATATTTGACCTAGACCCATCTTTCATTATACCGATCGAATCAGAATCACTAACTGATTCGATTTAACGATGGCCGTCCGTCCGTCCGTCTGTGTGTCCTTGTAAACCTTGTAATCAAACTGCAGGTCGCAAATATGAATATATTTCGATGAAATTTGGTATATAAGCTTTCATGGGATGAACGCTATTGAAATTGGTGAGAATCGGTCCATGTTCAGACCTAGCCCCCATACAAATGACCCCTATAAAATCGACATAAATTGCCATAAGTTCCAAATTGTCGTATAGATCTTACTCAAATTGGGTTTGTATGCGTTTATTACATCCATTAATGAGTAGTCCAAAAATGATCCCTTTGGCTCCATATAGAGCTGCTTCCCGATCTTCACTTAAATCTATTAAAAAACAAAAATATTGCACGGATTCTTTTCAAATTTTGCTTGTATATATTTTTGCAAAATTCAAGAGACTTTACCAAACATGATCAGAATCGGTCCATTTTTCGACCTAGTCCGCATATCGATATAGCATCCGATATGAACTTTTTCATATCTGCAGCCAAAAAAATTTATAAAAATCGCACTCAAATTTGGTTTTTGCTTATTTTCTATGTCCAGTTAGTTGGGCCTTAGAGATAGGGTTTCTGAACGCATGGTATAGGGTATCGTATAGTCGGTCTAGACCGACTATAATTTTCTTACTTGTTTTGTATTGTATTGTATTGTATTGTATTGTATAAAGAGGTGTTCGAAGTACTGCGACCAAAGTGATCTATTGTACTGCCCTCTGCTAATAGATGGACCTATAAATTCTTATCCAACCCTGAAGCCCTCAGGAATTCGAGGATATTGGTTGGTTCTAGTAATTTTATGTCGCTACCTAGTATCTGGAAGGAACCCAGATGCTGTTTTCTTTTGTGCATTAGCGCTCCACAGTTCCCAAGTATATGCTCTGGTGATTCGCCTTCCTCACCACAGAATCTGCACATAGGGTTTGCTACAATTCCCAACCTGCTCATATGTTCCCTGAGCCTGCAGTGACCAGTTAAAATCCCGGTTAGTATTCTCAGACCGTTCTTTGACAATCCAATGCACGACCCAAATCTCTTCTTGTTGTAGCCACCCAACAACATTTTGGATTGCCTTAAGCCCAAGTGGCTCGAGCAAAATTCCCGTCTAACACAATTTTCATGTTCCCTGAGTACTCCTTCCCATACTCCTTTTCCTATTCCACAAAATGTTTCCGGCAGGTTAGACAGTCTCATACTAGCTTAGAGTCTACTTCATAGGAGCTTAGTGCTCGAATAGCAGCTTGACTGTCTGATAATATGGTTATGTTCCATCTTTTGTACTTCCTATTCAAGTTGATTTGTGCACATCTATCGATGGCATAAATCTCTGCTTGGAAAATGCTCGTGTATATTCCCATTGGCTCGAAGTATTTGGTTCTAGGCCTGAAGACTCCCGCCCCTGTTGCACTTTCGGTTTTTGACCCATCTGTGTACCATTTGATTGTATCTTCTCTTAGAGAATATGCTGTACTTAAACCGCTCCATTCTCTCTTATTGCTAAGTTCCGTAATAAAGTATTTCCTGAAATCATATTTCTTCTCAGCCTTGTCCATGGGGCAATCTAGGAGGGAGTAATCATTAACTTGGCTTCTTCGGTTCCATTGCCCTTCATAAAGCTTGGTTATAGGTTTATCTCCCTTTATTCTGATTGCCGTTGCCAAAGCTTTCCTCTGCACCACTATATGTAGTGGGCTTAGTTCCAATAGTGCTTCAAGTGATGCCGTTGCGCACGTCCTCATTGCATCCGTTATCCCAATGCACGCTAATCTTTGAATCTTACTTAGCTGCATTTGAATCGACTTCAGATCTGTTCTTTTGGCCCACGCTATAGCTCCATAAGTTACTATTGGGCGGACCATCATCGAGTACATCCAGTGTAAAATGCTGGGTTTACATCCCCAGGTTTTACCCGATACCCTTCTGCAAAACATTGTAGCTTGCTTGGCTTTCTCAGTGATGTGGTCGACATGTGCTTTCCATGTTAACTTGTTGTCCAGTACTATCCCCAGATACTTCACTTCTGCTTTTGGTTCAATGACTTCTCCCAAAATTTGAATTGCCGTCCATCTTGGAAGTTTCCTTTTCCTGGTAAATGGTACAATAGTGGTCTTCGTTGGATTGATGTTCAATCCTGTTGCCCTGCACCATTAACATATAATCCTCAACCCTCTTTGTACAATGTCACATAGGGTTTCCTCGAACTTGCCTTTTGCTATTAAGACTATGTCGTCCGCGTAGCCTTGGCATTCTATTCCTGATTCCGACAGTTTCATTAGTAATTCGTCAACAACCAGACTCCACATCAAGGGTGAAAGAACTCCTCCCTGTGGACATCCTCTGGTTGTGTTGACGGATATGGTCTCCCCCTCTGCTGTCGTTTCTACTGATCTCGTGTAGAGCACTTCTACCATCCATTTTGATGTCACTGGGTTTACTCCTCTTTGGTTTAATGCCCTTTCTATTACTTCGTGCGAAGTGCTATCAAAGGCTCTTTCTATATCTAGGAAGGCACAAACGGCTATTTCCTTTTCATCTACTGATTTCTGAATAGTTCTTACTAGGCTAGTGAGAGCGGTCTCTGTTGATCTGCCCGCTCTATACGCATGTTGGTTAGGATGCAAAGGCATCTGCTGTAATATCCCACATCTTAGATAGTTGTCTACAGCTTTTTGAAGTGTTTTCAGCATAAAAGATGTTAGGCTTATCGGTCTGAAGGATTTTGGATGCGTGGTGTCCTTTTTCCCCACTTTGGGTATGAACACCACTCTTGCCCTCCTCCATGCCTTTGGTATGTACCCCAAAGATCGTATAGATCTTAGTCAAATTGGGTTTGTATGTGTTTACTACATCCATTAATTTATAGTCCAAAAACGATCCCTATGGGACAACTCTTAGTCATAGACCCCATATAGAGCTGCTTCCCGATCTTAACTTAAATCTATCAAAAAACAAAAATATTGCACTGATTCATCTCAAATTTTGTTTGTATATATTTTCGCAAAATACAAGAGACTTTATCAACCATGGTCAGGATCGTTTCATTTTTGGACCTAGTCCCCCTATAGACATAGCATCCGATATGAACTTTTTCATATCTGCAGCCAAAAAAATTAATAAAAATGCCACTCAAATTTGGTTTATTCTTAATTTCTATATCCAATTAGTTGAGCCTAAGAGATAGGGTCTCTAAACGCATGGTATAGGGTATCGTATAGTCGGTACAGACCGACTATAATTTTCTTACTTGTTCTTTTTAGTAATCAGTAAAAATTTACTGGTAATTAAAATTAAATTGCAATATCACTATATTTTTACTGGAATTTTACAGGTACTGCAAGTGCCCATCTATCTACAATATAATAATTTTGACATTACCATAACAAGTTAAATTTAAGTGTTACAAATAACTGCTAAAACTTTTCTTACTACACAACAGTAAATTTTATTAACTTAAATTGTAAACGACAATAAAAACAATCTTCAATACATTAAATACTTAATAACAATATGTAGAAGCAAAAAATATAAATAACATACGAAAATTAATTTATAGTTCATACGACTAATAAATACATACATTAAATAAAAAAATTCGTTTAATTCAAAACTATTTAGAAATCACTTTACTTTTTGGCTAATAGCGGTGTAATTGGTTTATTTTTGCGATCAATTTCCTGTAAACGATGATCCTCCTTTTCGCCGTACAGATCTAAATGGCGTCCATGATACCAGACCAGAATGTCAAAAACAACACCCAAGGCGGTTAAAGCTAAAACGCACAGAATAGATTTAGTAAATATTTCGTACTGCGGTGAATTTTTTCAAAAAACTTACAACATGCTGCTGTATTTACCAAATAACGAAATGATGATTGATCATAAAGTTGACAGTTACCATTACCTCTACATGTTTTGGTCCATTTCAAACATGTTGAATCGATGAGGCGACCAAATATAATGGGACCTGGTATGAGAGCGAAAAGGCTGACCATCATGAGACTCAAACCTTGGGCAAAGGATTTATCTTCAGGCGTTACGGCCCTATAGTTTACCAAAATGTTGCCTATGCGTCCTGAGGAACCAAACCAATTCGCTATCATTGAAGCTATGGAAAATGTCCAAAATGCCGTATTACAACCTTTTAAACAAACGCCAGGCTTAAGAATATTTGTGAATTCTCCTATGGAACGTCGAGCTCTAGCAAAAGTTCCCTCTTCGGTGAGCATATCATAAATTGTTCTTCCATCACTAGCAAGAGTTGAGGTGTAATCTGTATAACTTTCCGTTGTGACAGAAGATCTAATGGTAGTGGGTATCAGGGTCGAAGTAGTTAATAAAGGTTGTAATAATTTAGGTACTATCGAATTCCTTTCCGTTGTATGACTTGATAAAATACTGGTAGTTGTTGAAATTGGATTTCTAGAAGACGATGTTAGCAAGTCAGTTTGCAAACAGGAACAATTTGAATAATACTAAATAAAAAAAAAAAATTATATGTCTTAAGCAATTTCCAACATAGGTAGGTTATAATTTAACACATACCTTGTGGTCGGAGTTCCATGACTGACAGCCAGCATGACAGGGTGAAAAATACGTTGTCTCCGTAGATTCATGACAAATGGGAAAATAAGGTACATCATCACAGGCACATTCAGCATTACAGATATAAGTTAAATTTAGTCTGTAAAATTTATGTTAAACAATTGAAAATATTAACAATGAATTTCAAACACATTCCACCTACTTTCCATGTCGATCCAGGGTTACCCTATCATCACAGTACATGAACATGTATGATAATTGTCCGAGTATATAAACGAATCCCACAATAACATTCCACATTAGTACTTTACTTGGAGAAGGCTTATTTCTCGATATTATTAAACCAGATCCAATCAGACCTATGACCATGCCAATAATTGACACTGGCCCCACCACAATAGTGGCACTTTGGGCGCTTTTATGAAATTGTACTTCCATGTATTTGGTTAAAAATGTCATATAACCAGCAGCGCCCAATATGTAGAAAATGCCAGAGATGATATTGTAGATCAATAGTTTGTTACGCAACAAGCGCATAAGGGCTTTGGGAAAGTCTGAAAGTGAATAGAATACATATAATAGAATTCTAAAAATAACGTTGTCCATTCTTTCTATTCTATACAAAAATTATGTATGATTTTTTATTTTTACAATCTTTAAAGGTAGAGTAATTTCGGTTTATTTATTTATTATTTTCGGAAATAATATTAATTTGACAAGTCTGTGTTTATATACACGTTCTATGTCGATTTATATAATATCTCTGTTCGTTTACGTGATAATTTGTAATAATTTGTACATATTATCACAAAATTTACTGGATCCTATTCGTTTACTTCAAAAACCCAGTAAAAGAGAACAAATGAGAGCGTAGACAGTTAATTTTTTGAAAACTTGCTAGTTTTTACTGGATATACATATGTATTTTTGCCAGTAAGAATTAGCAAGCAAGAAAAAACATATGTTTGGGAAACATATGATTGAGTTTTGTGGTGGTAAATAAAGGAAAAATACTACAATTCTATTTTTGTGCAAAATTTTTAAATAATAATTCTGAGAAAATTAACGATAGAAGAAGTTAGTAAATATTCACTTAACCAGGTTTCATTAATTTTAATCTTTTAAAACCGGTTCCTGTCAAAAATAGCTGTGTATCTGCGAATTTCTTTCATAGTAAATGTTTATTTTCAAAAGCAATACGTAATGATATTAGTTTCAATGAATATTTTTACAAGTTAAATAAAATAAATTCTTCTAATTATGGTACATATATATCTTTTTTTCATTTAGAGTTTCACTTCTTCACTTTCAAATGTGTTTACAATCAGCTGTTTCCATGAACCTGAAAATTCTCACAAAGTGCTGTTTGTTTACAATTTTGGATATTTATGTTTTTGAGAACTAATTTTTCTTACTCTCTGAAATTTCGTTGTTACTGGTTTTTACTGGGAAAGTAAACGAACAGAGCTAATATGTGCAATTATGAAAATAATCGTGACCATTAGTTATCATCAGGGCTGCAACTTTCATGCATTAAAAATATCTAAAATATGCAAAATATATAAGTGGATATATCCACTTAATATCAAGTTTAGTTAAGTCACAAACTAACGAAATATGAACACAGTGTTTAATTTTAGAGTTGTGCTAATTTATCTAATTATCTTGCCAGAAGGAGAGTATCAACTAATATTGAAGATTATGATATACTGTGCCAATTCATTCTATTTAACAAAGTGAATACACCGGAAAAATATCTCAGAATCAGACATGAATGAAGCCAGATAAAAACAAATGCAACTGACAAAAAAAACATTAACTGACATCTCTTCATTTTCTGACAGAAAATCCGGTCTTCAAACGAAACAAATCCTTTTTATATGTAAAATAATGCCATGTATTGCAAATTACACTATATTGCAACCCGTTTTACTTCAAATGATACCAATTGAGAACAATTGACATCGAAAATGACATAGTAAACATCAGGCTTAAGTACTCACTATACCCTATACCACTTATGTGGTCAGGGCATAATAAGTTTGTTTGTAACTACCAAAAATATTTGACCTAGACCCCATACAATTGACACATATGAGATCGATTTAAATTGCAATAAGATCCAAAATATTAAATAAATGTTGTGTGTGTTTATAACACCCATTAATCAGTAGTCCAAAATTAAACCCTGTAGGACAATTCTTAATCATAACCCTCATATAAAACTGCTTTCCGAAAGCAGAGTTTTCTTAAAAATAAACGACTTTACCAAATATGGTAAGGATCAGTCCAGTATTCGATCTAGTCCCCATATAAATATAGCATCCGATATGAATTTTTTCACATTTGCAAGCAAAAAAAAAATTAATAACAATGCCATTAAAATTTGGTTCATGCTTATTTTCTATATCCAGTTATTGCTTCAGCAGAGTTGGATCCAAGACCATTTCTCGAAATGCACGGCATAGGGTATCGAATAGTCGGTTTTGACCAGTTATAATTTTCTTACTTGTTGGTGTTAGTTTTATATTGTTTTATATACATATGTATTTTACTTTACTAAATATGGGTCAGATCGGTACATTTTTGTACCTAGTCCCCATATAAAACTAATATCGGGACCCTCTCTTATAACGCATGACTTAGGGTATCATATAGTCGGTCTTAAGTAAGAAATACTTGTTACTTGTAAAAAAAAGTCGAACTTAATTATTAGGCTGAAAAATTTTTAAAAAATTTAATTTTACTCAATGCAACTATTTATTTTTAAGGTTCTAAAAAGCAATAGAGTTTTTTCTAAGTTTCGAAGTAATTAGCACTTTAAACTTTTTATGCTCCATATTTAAATTTTTTGAATTTTTTTTTTGCCCAATCATTCAAATCATTAGAAAATTATTGTACATATGTAGATATAAAAAAAAGATAAACAAATTCACACCTAATTGTTGTACGAGTATACAAATTTAAACTAAAGTTTTAGTTTTATAAATAAATAATCATTTATATTTTTAAGTATAAACTATAAACTCCTAAAAATATGCATATTATTTCAAAAAATTTAAAAATATGCGAAAAAAAGTAAAATATACCAATAGAGAAAAAGGTATTTAGAACAAAACATGCAAAAACTAATCGATGTCATATTGTTTCAAATCCCTAGAATATTCGGTCAAAATTGATTTTGGGCTACTGGCTAAAAATGCATTTACTTGAAAGTCGCAGTTCTAGCTATCAGTAAGTCTAGAAGCATTTTGGGCGTTCTAGACATTCCGTATTATGATGATGTCGTTAAAAAACAAGAATTCGTATTTAAAATGGCAACAAAATATTTTAATATACATCACAGATAGCAAGAAGTGAAAAATATATTTTGATCTTTTGTCTACGCAACTATGTATTCCACATAAAGTATTCCACATTACGTTCAAATTTTTAAAATCAAGAGTTTTAAGGAAACTAGTTTTACTAAAAATTTATTTGCAATCTTCTTCCATTACTACTTTGGTTGGAAGCTTATAAAGAAAAACTGGGTATCCTTATCAGCGCCTTCCAAGAACTTTTTGAGGCCCTGTGCAGATATTTAACATTTTTTTATTTTATTGAATTAGTTTTTATTGATTATAATTAAAAAAAAAAAAAATAATACAAAGAAATTATGAAGCAATTTTTCTAGCTCTTTTCCAGGAAAATTCATCATTATATCATTGTAATCAATTGTTATGGCTGTTGCATTTTCAATCGACAGTATTGCTAATTCAGAAACTCTTTCTCTGATATTGTAGACCGTAAATAATTTTCAATTAATTTTAGTTTTGAAAATTATCGTTCACATTGAGCAACGGTAATGGGTATTGTTAAAATTATTCGATATACGATACATACATTCGGATATAATTCTTCCATAATAATATAATAATATTGTAACATATATCTTAAAATAGCAAGTTCATTTTTAAATTCCACCTCTTCAACATCGCCTTCTAAGTGTTTGCGCAGATTTATACAATTAGTATTGAATTCATTTGTATTCATAGTTTTTAGCTTCTTATTAAGTTTGTTCGTTTAATTTCCCAGTAAAATCCAGTAAAAACCTAAATTTGAGAGAGTAAGAAAAATTTGTTCTCAAAAACATAAATATCCAAAGAAGTAAACGAACAGAAAATTTGTAACAAATTTGCAAGTTCATAGAATCAGCTGATTGTAAGCACATTTGAAAGTGAAGAAGAAGTGAAACTCTAAATTAAAAAAAGAAATATACCTTAATTAGAAGAATTTATTTTATTTAACATGAAAAAATTTTCATTGAAACTAATATTAATGATATTAGTTCTATTCTATTGCTTTTGAAAATAAACACTTATTATGAAATAAATTGGCAGATACGCATATCTTTTTTGGCAGGAACCGGTTTTAAAAGATTAAAACTAATGAAACCTGGTTATGTGAATATTTATTTACTTCTTTTATCGTTAATTTCCTCTGAATTATTATACAAAATTTTTCAACAAAAATAGAATTGTAGTATTTTTGCTTTATTTACCACAAAACTCAATCATATGTTTTTCAAACATATGTTTTTTTTTTGCTTGTAAATTCTTCCTGGCAAAAATATATCCAGTAAAAACTAGCAAGTTTTCAAAAAATAAACTGTCACTTTACGCTCTCATTTGCTCTCTTTTACTGGGTTTTTAAAGTAAACGAACAGAATCCAGTAAATTTTGTGATAATTTGTACAAATTGTTACAAATTATCGCGTAAACGAACAAAGCTATTATCGAATAGAAAACCAAAAATTACATTTAAAGAATTATATTATTCATATTGTTCTTGAAATGAATCTATCATAATATAGATTAATTTATTTAAATAAGATTGTTTAAATTTATATTCAGCGGTTAGAGTTAGATGGTTACACACTCATCATCAATTTCAGGACTGAGCTCACATATTTTAAATCAATAAGGGCGTTTGCTAAATTTTTTCCAATTGAAGACATTATATTTACAAAGCTTAAGAAACTTTCTTGAACACTTGACTTTTGGTCCTCTATTTCAACATACCGAATAATGATGTATTTTTTCGAAAATACGGTGTAGAATCTATCTTTATAGAAAAGTACTTTGATGAATTAATATCAATTACTATTACACGTAAAACTCTTGAATCTAGTTGTAAGATAATTTCGTTTTAAATATTCGAAGAAAAATATGATGTAACTCTTTTTCCGTTTCAGTTATTGATTTTAGGCATTTTCAGATCTCGAACAAAATCAGAAAGCAATTTAATTACTCCCAAAAAATTGCCATTATTCGGTTCAAAGAGTTTTTTGTTACTGCCCCTGAAGGCTAAATTTCAATTACTTTAAACAATACCGCTTTTACGATACATATCAAAATTATTCGCCATCTTATTTTTTTTTTGATTGAATACATCTTCATTAAGATGGTGTGTTCCTGTTCTGCGTTAAAAACAATAATGTGGAAGAAAATGTCAATGAGCCACAACTTTAAAATATTGATAACCATAACGAGAATGTAGATTTGAAGCAAAAAAACATCTAAATTATTAGGTAGATTTGTTTCAAATTATATCGTAGCCAACTAGATTTGTTTGAAAGATAAACGAATTTTGAATTTTTTTCTTTCGTGCTGATGATTTTAACTACCAACAATATTTGACTTTTAATTATGCCGATCGAATCAGTATCACTTTCAGAGCCTGTCTGTCTGTTCGTCTGTGTGTCCATGTAAGTTTTGTAGTTTGATGACATCGCAAATATCAATATACTTTGATGACATTTAGGATGTAAGCTTTAATTGACAATAGGGCGAACGCTATTGAAATTGGTGAAAATCGGTACATGTTCGGACCTAGCCGCCATACAAGTAATACCTATCAGACCGATTAAAGTGGTCGTAAGATCTAGATTATCATATATATATCGATAAAATTTAGTGTCCCTTTCGGACTATTAAAGCTGATTCCCGAACTTCACTTAAATCTATCAACAAACAAAAATATTGCAGAGATTTAAAAAAATTTAGTTTGTATATGTTTTTCAGAAAAGTAACTCAATTTTTCTACCTAGTCCCCAACTAAAAAATAATATCAGATATGAACTTTTTCGTATCTGCGGGCCAAAAATTAATAACAATAGTACTAACATTTGACTTATGCTTATTTTCTATATCCTGTTATTGTCTCAGTAAAGTTGGATCCAAGACCATCTCTCCAAACGCGTGGTATATGATATTGTATAGTCGGTCTATTTAAACTTACCTTTTAGTGTTGGCAACTTTGAAGTTCCAGCTGGAGGAGTATCTAAGGTGGCATTTGAAGAAAAACTTCTACCCAAAGGTAAACCTTCGTCCATTTGTAATTCTTCGTGTCTCAGGACCTGAGGCATATGTGAATTGTGCAAATGTTTAGTTTTCTTCGGCAATTCTTTGGGAAACAGACCAATTAAACCCGATAATAATACCATAAGTGTTCCCAATATCGTCCAACCAAACCACCAAGCTCCCAGCCATCTAGGATCCTTGCTATCAATCAATGGTGTCTTAGACGGATCAATAAATATATTCAGAGAAATGTAACCTTTGTGAATGAAGAAATGATTAAAATAAATATTTATTTAACAATAAATTAACTATACCCAGCAGAAAACCAACGATAGGACCAATCATTCTCAATGACATGGCCACAGCCAACATTAGAGGAGTATTTGTTTTCTTCGTATTGTCATCGAGATATGTTTGACCCAACGAATAGTACAGTGTATTGCCCACTCCAAGTACAAATTGCGAGATAAATATCAATATCAATGGAATTATAGACAGTAATGATTCACATTCCTGGGTAAGTGTTAAGACACCACAAAGTTTTTGAGAATTTTTAATGGTAGAACTCTGAAAATTAAAATTTGAAATATGGAATTATATTTAATTTGTAAACAAAAATTAATATTTATAAAAAAATAAAAGTCAATATTTACTTAATAAATGCGGTCTATTGTTTATCAGAAGTTTTAACTATTGAATTACTGACAATATATCAATTATCGTTTGATTTTCAGATATTTTTGAATTTATTTCAGAAATTTTCAAATGTGTGGTATTGACTAAGATAATATATGTATGTATGTATGTATGTATGTATGTATGTATGTATGTTCACAAATGAATATTACTATGTGTCCTACTATTTTTAGAAAAATATTTTTGTATTTTTTTTACCAATTAAAAAATTATTATTTTTTTTATAAAAAAAATTATTTTTTTGGTCCTTTATTTTTTAAACTCTTTCTTTTAACTCATACTCTCTGTCTACCTGTCTGTCTGTCGTGGGTAAATCTTATTCCCCCTTACCCAATTGATCTGAAACTTGGCCCATAGTCTTGTTGTGACTACAGATTAATTTTGGGGCAGTCACGCACAGTCACGCCTTGTCACGCACAGTCACGGAGTGATCTAAATGTCATCTCCCCTCATCCGATCGATCTGAAACTTGGTCCATACACTTGCTGTGAAAAAAGACTAACTTTGACTTAGTCACGCAAAGTCACGCATGGTCACGCACAGTCACGGAGAGATTTAAAACGGATTTCCCCTCATCCAATCAATCTTAAACTTGGTCGATATACTTGCCGTAAAGAAAGATTAACTTCGACATAGTCACGCACTGTCACGCATAGTCACGCACAGTCACGGAGTGATTTATAACCCATTTCCCATTATATGATATCACAGAAAATTGGACGATAGAATTGACATAGAATTTGACATAGTCACGCACAGTCACGCATAGTCACGCACAGTCACGGAGAGATTAAAAACACCTCACTTCCCCTCATCCGATCAATTTGAAACTTTGTGCATAGACTTGTTGTGGCCAAAGATTAATTTTAAGATAGTCACACACAGTCACGCACAGTCACGGATATATTCAAGACTCATATGCATAAGGAAAGAAAGAGTGTTAATAAAAACTTTGTTTTTCTGGGTTAGATTATTATTTAATTTACAAATAAAGGGAGTATAATAACAACTTGGTTTTTTTTATATATAAAATAAATAAATCCAACAAAAATACAAAATAAATAAAACTTACTTTAAAAAATTTTAAATTGGTTTTTAAAGCATCGTTTAATTTTTTACAATGAAAACATGAAAGCTTTTGTAAATGGGATATAAATTTGTTTTAAAAGTGATTATCATAAAAATTATCAGATATATTATTTATTAAAAAATAAAGTCATTTTTAAATAAGAAAAAAATATATTTTTTCCCGTTTGCACGACCTTTAAAATAACATGTACAATTTTTTAATTTGTAAAATGTCAAAGGCACATGATAAAAATTTTAAGATGGAATATCTTAAAAAGTGATAATTTTAAATTTATTTTAAAGAATGTATATCTGATGATCTTTACTTCAGTTGTGCTAATTTGAATTTTTATTTATAATAGAGAAACCATTGAAAATATGTAAAAGGTCATAAGAAAAGTTTGGTCTGAGAACGCCAAACCCTTGGGAGATTTTACTATAATGGCCTAGTACTTTCATCCTGACTTGGAATTTCTCACCGAAAATATTCCACAGAGTTATCAGCAACATTATTTTTAAAATCTATTCATTTGTCCTATTAAAGTCGATTATAATACTATACAGAGAACGCCTTAATTGAACTTGTAGGTAAACTTCTTTATCTTGACCCACTATTGTGAAACGAACATATAAAAGCCAGAACAGATTTGTTATCATTTGATTTGCATTTTTCTAAATTAAAATTTTTATGCTCATTTTATTAAATTTGCTAAGAATTTTCTGAAAATTTTTTCCATACCCTACTAGCTGAACCCGGTGTGCTTCGCTACCCCTCATCGTTATAAAATAAAATAAAAAAAAAAAAAAATATTTATACATTAACAAAATATTATTTATTTAATTTAGAATTAATTATTGCACTAACAACTTTATATAGTCAAGAGCTTAATAGAAGTTATTATGGATTTTAATTTTTCTAAAAAGGGCGTGGTCCCTCCCAGTTTTCTTGTAGTACTATTTCTATAAATTTCAATACGATATATACCAAATATCATCGCCGTAGGTTAAAAAATGGCCGAGATATGACGATTTTAAATTTTGGGTTATATGGGCGGGACCACGCCCCTTTGCCCACTAACAACTTTAAATAGTTAAGGACTTATTATTTCGCAAAAATATCCTTCTGTGAAAATTTAATGACGATCCTTCCAGTAGTTTAGAAGATTTTACGATTTTTTATTTTTCTAAAAAGGGGCGTGGTCCCGCCCACTTTTCTTCTGGTATGTATTTCTATTCATGCCAATACCATATGTACCAAAATGACCGCCGTAGGTTAAAAAATTCCCGAGATATGACGATTTAAAATTTTGGGTTATATGGGCGTGGCGTGGGCGTGTCCAATCAAAAATTTATATAGCCTATTATTCCTTCCACAGTAACACGTTGTAAAAATTTCAGGAAGATCGGTTCAGGGGTTTGGCCTCCTATAAAGCACAAACAAACACACATTCATTTTTATATATATAGATTGAAAGCAGATTAATTATAATTTAGGGTAAAATGGGGCGAAAAAGGGGGATTTGGTAATAAAAAAATGTATGGCTACCTTACCTGTAGATAAAAAGTGTATAAAACTTTAGGTAAATACATATTACAAAAAAAGTATTTTGTATAGCAATCATTGTTAGTGGTATAAGTAAGTATCTGAATTAAAAAAAAGGGGGCGGTGAAGTGGGCGTGGTTCATAGTTATATGGCGACGTTAACAGTATTAAGAGCAATATACTACCAAATAAAAAAAAAAATCCGTTGGAAGGAACAAATTTGTACAGAGAACAAAAAGTTAAAACTTTCAAACAAAATTTGGCGTGAAAAGGGGCGTGAAAGGGGGCGTGGCGTAAGAAATGTTTATTTCTACCTCG
The DNA here is from genome assembly GCA_963682025.1 of Cordilura impudica. Classification (NCBI taxonomy): domain Eukaryota; kingdom Metazoa; phylum Arthropoda; class Insecta; order Diptera; family Scathophagidae; genus Cordilura; species Cordilura impudica. Next base: position 40,002,027 of record OY821518.1, on the reverse strand, counting down.
CCTGGAGTATAATGTGTATACAATTTGAAGTAAATCTGTTAAAAACTATATGGGAGCAATTACATAATTTTAAAAAAGTGGGCGTAAAAGTGGGCGTGGTCGAAAAAAGTACCCTATTAATCATGCCAGAGTCCCAGTTAAATGCTGTGAAAATTTCAGGAAGATCGGTCCAGAGGTTTGGTCTCCTATAAGGTACAAACAAACAAACAAATAAACAAATAAACAAATAAACAAACACACATTCCATTTTATATATATATGTAGATACCACTATGTGGTCAGGGTATAATGACTTTGTGCTGATGTTTGTAACAACCAAAAATATATCACATAGACCCACCTTTTATTATACCGATCGACTCAGAATCACTTTCTGAGTCGATTTAGCGAAGTCCGTGCGTCCGTCCGTCTGTCTGTGTGTGTCCTTCTACAGGTTGCAAATATGAATATATTTTGGTGAAATTTGGTATATAAGCTTCAATCGGCCATACCATGAACACTATCGAAATTGGTGAATATAGGTGCATATTCAGACCTAGTTCCCATACAAATGACCCCTATAAAATCCATTTAAATTGCCATAAGATCCAAATTATCATATAGATCTCGGTCAAATTGGGTTTGTGTTTATTACATCCATTAATCAGTAGACTAAAAATTAACCCTATAGGCCAATTCTTAGTCACAGCCCTCATATAAAGCTGCCTCTCGATCTTCACTTAAATTTATCAAGAAACAAAAATATTGCACAGATTTTTCTCAAATTTGGTTTTTATATATTTTTGCAAAAATTAGTGAACTTACCAAATATGGTCAGGATCGGTTCATTTTTCGACCTAGTCCCCATATAAATATAGCATCCGATATGAACTTTTTTATATATAAAGGCAAAAAATTAATAATAATGCCACTCAAATTTGGTTTATGCTTATTTTCTCTATCCAATTAGTTGGACCTAAGAGATAGGGTCTCTAAATGCATGGTATAGGGTATCATATAGTCGGTCTAGACCGACTATAATTTTCTACTTGTTTTTATTTCGTTTGTGAGTGTAATAGTAAATAGTTGTCATGGATGATATGATGATGTATTATCAAAATAATGTCACTATTACTTTATGGTCTCGCAACTACACAGGCTTGCAGTATATAAATATAAACTGATGAATCTAAATGTATCTATGTCTAAAAATATTCATAACAATACGAGTAATAAATTAAATTAGATGCTATTGTTATCATGTTTGTAGTTTATCTAAAGCAAGTTCAAATCTTTTTTGTTTTGTTTACGTTGGAAAAACGTGTATGGGAATTTGTGGAAATATTTATGTTCACCTACAGCCAATGATACGGTGCTATTGTTTCCAGTTATATCTTCATAATACTCTTTAGTCAATTCTAAAGCATCTTGACCAGCACCATAAATAAAATGTGGCAAAGCTAATATAAAACAGGATAAACCACAGAAAACAATACCCCAAGCAATCCAACGTGGACGATTTCTCTGACCACCAATATACGATAATATCAGGGATAACAAGATTTGGGATATTTCATTGCCACTGAGTATAATACCTAGAAAGAAAATTCAATATATAAAGTTACTTAAAGTTACTTTTTGCATAAGCCGGAATAACGATTACTAACCTGTTGTTTGACTAGGTATTTTGAATCTTTTCTCTATAGTAGTTAATGTAACTATAAAGTACATGTATGACATGGCTTGTATAGTTCCCAACAAGCCATACACAGCCATGAACATTTTTGTGTTGGCATAACGTTGCATCCATGCTGGATGCCAATTGGCTAAACCACACAAATAGTTGCCAGGACGTTGACGTAATTTTGTCGCAGGCATTCTGTTCTATGTGTGTTTTGTAAGTGGAGTAGGTATAAAGTCTGAAAAAAATAACATATAAAACTTGCATTCCAAATTTCTAATAATTTAATATTAATTTTATTTAAAAAATTTTAATGGAATAAATAAATTCTAATGGAATAATTTCGTAACTTATTGTCAACATAAAGTATTTATGTTTTATAACTGATCAGTAAGACCAATAACATTTTTGTTCGACAATGTTGTTGGAATTTCAATTTTTGTATGTCAGATTATTTCGGTTTCAATCCTACATTATTTTGTACTTTAAGCGAAAATCATTTTGATAGAAATTCTTTTAAAAGAGAACACATATATTGAATCCCTTTAGATCGAGAGAGTAATGAATTGGTGATACAGGGGCATGCCCAAATCTATAACATTTATGGATTCTAATATAATGAAGAAAGCAGTGTAGAGTATGGAGATATCACAATTCCTAAATTACTGGTATTTTATTCTCTATCGTTAGCTCCAAATAGGGATGATAATGGTGCATTGTTGAAAAACTGTTAATGCAGAAAGAGCAGCCAATAGTCTAGACAATTTTGTGAACTTGGACAGAAAGAAACGTTTGAGCACATTATATGCTATTGCCCAGCACTGTCATGCATTAGAACAGACTGACTGAGAGCATTCTCATTCCAAGATCTATTAGAAATTTCAAGACTTGGTATGCTAAAACTCCTTGAGATAATAATTTAAAACATTTAATTTAAAAAATATATGTTTATATAAAGCAAAGTCGTCTTAGTTACACCATTTATAACTCATGATTTAATGATTTTTGATTTTTGGATTCGGTTCTGCCCCGAATAGCAGATTAAATATTAAGATATCTGAATATTTTTCTGAAAGAAATAAATGGGCGTATCACCTCCCATACGAATTGTATTTTCCATATCCTATATCTTCAGCAATATGAAAGGGAGAGTAATGACACTTTGTGGGATTTCACAGCTTATAGTGTGCGATATCGGATCAGTAGCAGTGGCACCTCCCAGGCGACCTGACAGGGAGCTTTTAAAATTTCTTTTAAAATTTGTGTGAGGTCATGTATTAATACTATGAGTAGCTGTGCCGAAAATGGGTAGGACAGGATAAGAGGGTATGTCACCTCCAATTCAAAGTGAAGTTTCAATATCCTATATCTTGAGTAATATAAAAGGGAGAGCAACGTTATTTTGTGTGATTTCACAGGTTACTAGTGCCGTGTTGAAAACTGGCGGTAATTATTCAATATCACATATCTTGAATACTATAATAGGGAGAGCTTTGCAATTTTGTGTGACGTCATCTGTTATCTATAATATTAATAGGCTAGGCGATTTCTTGTGACCGATGTTTTGTTCTACCGTTTTATCTGGATTTTGACCAAACATATATTATTTGAAAGGTATTTCTTTTTACCTGTTCACCAGATTTACAGATTTTTAAATTTTTTTGCATTTAAAGTTGCTACTAACACATACATAAAATTATACATATGCCATGTGTGTGTTTATTAAATTTGTTAAGGTGTTTGTTAATGAGTTTGTTTTCTTCATTCACAATAATAATGAACAAAAAGAAGTGTTGGGTTGTGAAGTTGAAAAATAAAGTTGCCTAGAAATGGCACTCGAATTTTGAGCGCTGGAAACTGCTAGTTAATACTAATAGCCCTGCTGTAACTTGACGGGGTTTGATATGTGGGCGTATACTTTACTTATAAAGAAATGATTGAACATCACATATCTCGAATACTATAATAGGGAGAGAATAAGATGAAGTAGTGAATTTTCGAATTGACTTCTTAAATTCACTTGATTTGCCAGACCTTCCACCACATAATTTGCTCTTAAAATTTGAATCACCAATTATACTGCTTCGAAACCTAAATGCGCTAAAATCATATAAGAGAACGCGGTATCAAAATAGTGGGTAATATTATTGAAACGAAAATTATCAATGGCAAATTCAAAGAAGAGCATATTATATTGCCAAGAATTATGATGATTCCAACAGATTTTCCAATTGCGTTTAAAGTATTATAATTGCCAATTCGTCTGACATTTACAATTCCAAACATCAAATCTCAATGGCAGCCAATGCAAGTCTGTGGCTTAATTTAGCAAAATTCATTCAGCGTCATGGTGAACTATATTTAGCCTGTTCCAGATTAGGTAAACCAAACGATCTGTTTATATACGGCGAAAAAGGAGAAAAAAAAAGAAATAATGTCTACTAGAGCGACTCAGAAAAAATTAGTGAAAAAAGTGCGCCCTAGAAATCTACCTTGGTTTGTTCTATAACGATTCCCAAAATATTTCTGGTCTAGCGTTAACCCATTCTGAGCTGGACCGTTTTTAAAAAAGGTATATTTTTTAGTTTTTTCAAAATATTTTAATTTTTCTCCAGATCAACATATCCAATATGGGTATGACATGATAGGTTTTTTTAAGGTATATAGAACATGTCCAAGCATGTCCTAACTGTTGTGATATTTAATAAAATATGTAATTTTTGATGGGTTTTATATTAAAATGAGTCAATCAAATGAACACATTTTTAAACATTACTCGATTGAAAATAATATAAATTTATTTATTTTTTCTTTAATATGTACTAGTTGGAGTTTTAACTAAACATAGGCAATATGGATATCAAAATTTTTCTTTTCTCAAGTATATTTCAGTTCATTTAAAAAAAAAGTGGAATTTTAATACATTTTTCACGGAGCTTCGGAGTAAATCTAAACAAGAATGTGGAGTTTATTAAATTGAGAAGTGAATTTAGTTTCTAAATGACACCAGGACAAATTTCATACCAACAGCAAAAAAAAAAAAATAAACACGAGAAGTTTTCTTTAATGCTATGCTTTTTTCGCATTAAAAAAAATTAATTATTCCAACTACATATATTCTTATTGTAATTTAATTGATATTCTTCTTCTTCCTCCAAATTGAAAATTTGCTTAAAACTTGAATCTGAGCCTTATTCCATATTTATAAAATCTCATTTATTGTAATTTTAAAATAATTGGATAGGCAAATCTTCATAACTGCACTGTATTCTTAATCGGACCGGTTTCTGGCATTTCAGCCTTCATCAGCGATTTATTGAACATTGTGATAATTGTTATGTTTTAATTGAATAGATTGTTTCTATATGAAAATTTTTTCTACTTAGGGCGGCCGTGAGGTTTCGAACCATGAACCTTCTCACATACACTCGTACTTGCACTTTTTGGTCAGCGCTTTAACACACTCACCTAAAGTCAGGCCTACGAGCAGTGTGGTTAGTTTTCACTTTTCGTACCATACAGCTTTACTTTGTATTAATTTCAGAAGATACAACTCTGTCCAAACAAACAATCGTTATTTTTGAATTTTTGAATATTTTTTGCATTTATACTTCTAATTTCCACTATTCTCAGTTTTCGTAAGAGTTGTCATATGTGATGTACGGTTTTTGTACATACCTACATATGCACTTTACAAAAAATATTCAAAAATTCAAAAATAACGATTGTTTGTTTGGACAGAGTTGTATCTTCTGAAATTAATACAAAGTAAAGCTGTATGGTACGAAAAGTGAAAACTAACCACACTGCTCGTAGGCCTGACTTTAGGTGAGTGTGTTAAAGCGCTGACCAAAAAGTGCAAGTACGAGTGTATGTGAGAAGGTTCATGGTTCGAAACCTCACGGCCGCCCTAAGTAGAAAAAATTTTCATATAGAAACAATCTATTCAATTAAAACATAACAATTATCACAATGTTCAATAAATCGCTGATGAAGGCTGAGCTGAAATGCCAGAAACCGGTCCGATTAAGAATACAGTGCAGTTATGAATTTTTGAAATATATGCTTTCTTCTTCTTTACCACGCACCATTTAAACAAAATTAAAAAATTGCATATTAATTACAGTAGTAATTGCAATATGTCTGAAAAATGACGATAAATCTAACAAACAAAAAAAAAAAGCAAATCTTTTTATTTTGCGCTCTCATAAAAAACAAATGCCCTATTATTGCGCACTTCGTGGGTAGTTCAGTTTTATCTAATTTTTGAGCAGAAAAAAATTTTTGTAGCCATTTTTTTAAATGAAATTGGTTTATAAAATAATTAATATATTTTAATTTTAATTTTTGTCAGACTCAAATGCCTCAAAATAAGTGCATGGGTCATAAATCAATTGTTGAAACTTTCGATGACATAAAGTTTATACAAGTAGAAAATAAATAAATTTATGTTATTTTTAATGTTGATTTGATTTTCTAATTAACTCATTTTAATAAAAAACCCATCAAAATTATATATTGTTTTTAATATCACAACAGTTAGGACATGCTTGGACATGTTCTATAAACCTATCATGTTATACCCATATTGGATATGTTGAACTGAAAAAAAAAAAATGAAAATATTTAAAAAAACTAAAAAAGTAGACCTTTTTAAAAACAGTCCAGCACGGAATGGGTTAACGCTAGACCAGAAATATTAGGGAGTTTTATAAAAAAAAACAAAGGTAGATTTCTAGGGGGGCACTTTTTTCACTTTTTTTTCTCTCCATACAGAGTGAGTCGCTCTAATATCCACACGTTGGCTATACAATACATTATTATTTAATAAAATCAGACGAAGATACTGTGTATTAAGTGAACTAAAATTAAATTTATTTAATCGAAAAAAAAAATCTGCATTCAAAATAACATATTGAGTTTCATTTAATTAATGTTAAAAATTCTTCCTTCCGTAATGGAAATAAATATCAAAACAAATCTGGGGATAAAATAATTATTTTAGGCAGAACAATGTGTGCCGGTTCAGCTAGTATTAAATAAATAAATTTTTAATGGAATAATATCTTAACAATGCTTATGCTTAATGCCAATGAAAAATTTAGGTTCGACAAAATCTTTGTAAATTTTATTTTGGATGTGAGATTTTTGAGGTTTCAATACCACTTTTTTTTATTTAAAGAGAAAAACATTTTAATGTAAAAAAACGAAAACCTGTTAAAAGCTCTTTTAAAAGAAAACACATTTATTGAACCTAATAAGACCGAGAGGATAACAAAACCGCCAACAAATTTGAGATATGAAAATTCTACAATCCTCAAGTTCTCTCTTTCATCTGTTTCTTATGCAGAGAGAGAGAATGATAGCTGACTAGCGGTAATTGTAGTCAATCTTGTGACCTTGTCCAGCCCTTTCATTAGGGGGGTCGATTTGTAGGGATGCAAAAAAATCGCTCAAGTGACAAGGAAAATCATATTCTGGGGATCAAAATAAGAAACTAAAACGAATTCTGATGTCCGGACTTTTGACTTGTCTGTCTGTCTGCCATGGGGCAACCCCATTCCCCCTCATGCAATTGATCTGAAACTTGGCCCATAGTCTTGTTGTGACTACAGATTAATTTTGACTACAGATAACATAGTCAAGGCGTATGATTATTTATTAGCAGAGTAGAAGATACGAATACGTATGAGTGTTAATTTTAATATTAAATCAAATATAGTCAGCCCAATTCTAAGCAAAAATGGTGATTTTTTTGAAATGTTTGTATAGGGCACCCCACAGGGGGTGTGCCACTGGCATGTGTGGGTCGGCCCTCCAAAGTTAGTGGGGCTCGATCATACATTTGTACTCGATTGGGGCACTAAATGGGTCAAAGTAAGGCAGACAGACAGACAGGTCAAAAGTCGGGACATCAGAATTCGTTTTGGGGGTATGGTTCCTCGGGCAAATAAACTACAGTAAATCAAAACCGAATAATGCGATAGTACATGGGACTACAAAAATTCGGTTGACAACAAATTCGGTTGCAACAAAGATTCTGTTTTCTGTGTGAAGGTATAATGATCGTGCTCTACAGATTTTCACGTACAAAATCTGAACAAATTTACTAAGGAATAATATCAAATTACTTGAAAATATATTTGAAATTTTAAAGAAAAACTTTTTACAGTTTATAAAAGTCATGATTTACCAATTTGTATATTCTTTACGAGAGAGAATTTTTTTTAGACAGATTGATTGTCCTTAAAGGCTGTTTTAAATTATCACGCAAGTAATTACACCTCTTAAAAAGTTATGTAGAATAGAGAATTTATAATGGTCTAAAAGCAATTTCCAAAGGGGGTAGAGAAAACATTGTAGTATGGAGAAAAATACTGACGGAAATTTGATAAACGAATGCCTCTATTTATTGAAAAAAAAACTTCGAAAATTAGCTTGAATCGTAATCAAGGTGGGGCTAAGCAGGTATTTTATAATTAATATTGTCCAATAAAAATTAGTATAGGTTAAAAGTATATAAAATTGTGCATCGCTATGATGCTTACTTTTTCTGCAGTGTTCCGTCAAAGTACGTGTTTTTTCTAAAATTCTGAAACTCAATACATTTCAATTGCATTTTTTTTTTGATTGAGGCTATTAAAAGTAAAAATTTTATGATCGAACCATCAACTTCAAGTATTATAATCAGGGCCGGAAAATAATTCTTATTTTTTTCTTTAACCATTATCGTAGATATATAGAATTTCAATTTCACAATACAATCACAAAAACAGCGTATTATGTGAGACGTAAGACAAAATCGGTGTGACATATGATTGTATTGTTGAAAAAATTATGATATATAATAACCTGTTTGAAAATTGAAAATGTAAAATACAAAATGAAAAATGAAGAATAAAAAATTAAAAATAAAAATGAAAAATGAAAAAACCAAAAATGAAAAATGAAAAATAAAAAATGAAAAATAAAAAATGAAAAATGATAAATGAAAAAAGAAAAATGATAAATGATAAATGAAAAATAAAAAAAAAAATTCAATAGTGTTCATCTTATGGCCGATAAAATCTTATATACCAAATTTCATCAAAATATATTCATATTTGTGGCCTGTAGTTTGATCACAAGGTTTACATGGGCAAACAGACGGACAGACGGATGGACATCACTAAATCGACTCAGAAAGTGATTCTGAGTCGATCAGAAATTGATTCTGAGTCGATCGGATCAAATATTTTTGGAAGTTACAAACAGCAGCACAAAGTCATTATACCCGAACCACATAGTGGTTTAGGGTATAAAAACGAAAAACTAAAAATTAACCTGTTGAAATTATAAATCTATAATATTAATAGGCTAGGAGATTTCTTGTGAAAGATGTTTTGTTATACCGTTTTATCCCGATTTTGACCAAACGTATATTATTTGAAAGGTATTTCCTTTAAGCCGTTTTGCAGATTTACAGATTTTTATTTTTTTTTCCTTTATTTTGAGTAAATTGCATTTAAAGTTGCTACTAACGCATACATAAAATTATACAATGTTTTGTGTGTGTTTATTAAATTTGTTAATGTGTTTGTTATAAAAATGAGTTTGTTTTCTGTGTTAATTTGTGAATGGGATATAATTGATTAGCATAATTTTAGGGTCTTTATTTAATGAAAAAATAAAATTTTCTAGAATTTGCGCTCGAATTTCGAGGGCTGGAATGTGCTAGTAATAATAAATATTTTTATATTAGCAGAGCCCCTGCAGTTGATTGATATAAGTGATATATGATGACGCTTTCTGTTTGTTTACACATCTCCCCTGTGATCGGACTCGCATGACTTTAATTTTTAATTTTTGATGGAATGGAGCAAAAATTTTGAAATTTTTTTGTTATAATATTTTTTGATAAAAAAGGATGCTATTTCAGCTATTTTATTCAGAAGACAAAAAACTTTGGTGGTTTTAAAATTATTGATTTTATTTTAATTTTGTTATTATAGTCAAATTATTGTTAGAAATATGATAGGAGTGATAGGACCTTACGCTCATTCACTAACAAACTTTAATAAGTCACGTTAATTGCATTAAAAATTTTGTTGTTTTTTCTTAGAATTATCTAAGTCAGGCTTTCAAGGTCACAGTAAATGAAAAATAAAAGACTATTTATTCATAATTTTACTCCTCCGACGTTTCGTTGAGATTTTTTCAACTTCCTCAGGGATTTAAATTTTATTGAATCTGGCAACGTTATGGAAAATAAAGAACAATGTTTTTTTTTTAATTTAATAATTTTTTTAAACTAACACAACATAAAAGAATAATTCCACTTACATATAATCTTTACATTATAATTTTAAATAAATTTGTTTTTAAACAATACAACAAGTACCACATAAAACACAAAAATAAATAAAATAAATAATAAAAATAAAATAAAATATATCACAGATGAACTTTCTTTCTTTTGGTATCACAGTTTAAAATTGACTAAATTAAAGCTAAGTTGTAGTTTGCATTTGCATTGTCTTTATTTTCTTTTTTATTTATGGCAAGATTATTTCTTTCCTGGATTCGTAGGCTCTCCAATGTAAATCTCTTGTTCATCTTCCTTTCCCTATCAAGAATTTTTACGTCGGTGAGGTTTGGGGTGTGTTTCATTTCAAAACAATGAACCGCCAAAGCTGTTGTATATTTTTGTTTTTCAATATCTGTTTTGTGTTCATTTATTCTTGTGCCTAAACTTCTTTTTGTTGTCCCTACATAAACTTTGCCGCACGTCTCGTTATCATTGCCCACACATTTGATTTCATATACAACATTGCTCTGTTGTATTTTTTCTATTTTCGTTTTTGTTGTTGTGAATAGTGAGGAGATTGTGTTGTTAGCTTTGTGAGCTACTAAAACTGTTTCATCATCTATCAATTGGGTAAAAACATATGAAATCAACCAATGAGTTGACCGCACCGATTTCGAATTGGATGAATTTTGGTACGAAGGGAAAGTTAAACATAATAATAGCGTTTGCCAACTTTCAGTGTCGTAGCTCTCGTATTTTCAGAATTATGGCCATTCCAAGTTGGCAAAAATCAATAAAAATGCACTCAGATACCTTAACACAATTTTTAATATCTCGAAAAGTATTCATTGCACGTTAATAATCAAGGGCTCATTTTACAGACTAAAACATGCGCCATTCCAAAAAAAATTTTTTTTCAAATTTTCGATCAAGGATAATGTAAATAAAAAAGGACTTAAATTTCCAAAGGATATTTCTCGAAAATCAATATTTTTAAAAATTTCAAAAAAATATATGTTAATTCTTATTATGTTTTGTACAAGTCCGTCAAATTTCAATGTGGAGTCTTTATTACAACATGAGTTATTAAGAAAAAAGCAGGCGAAGGTTTATGTATTTCATGAAATGTACCAAAATACAAAAAGGTGACAAATTACAAAAAGAAGGACATATCAAATGTAACGGAACTTTTTCGACTTTACAACCTAGACGAAATATTTATTGCCTGTTCACACAAAAAATTTACAAATATTTTATGACCTATGGTCGGCTTATTGGCAGTAGCAAATTCAGTCCCTATTTAAAAAACATTTTATGACCCGTAGTTCACGCAAATTTTCCAATTCAAGAAAAGCAAGGCGTGTATTTTTTTACCTGTAATCTATTTTTCGTACCAAAAAAACAGTATAAATCGTTCAGAGACTGTAAGTCAAACTTCAGTTGAATACTAGATTTCATAAGTGCTAAACGTCAAAGTGTTATAGTGTTAAAGTGACTTGATCGTTTGAAAAAACAAAAAAAAGAGACTAAATATTTAAATAAATTATAATTATTGTCAATACAAAAAAGTCGTGCACAATTCATTCGGTTGTGGTATTTAAAAAAAAAAATATGCCATTCCATTCAACATTTTGCTGTAATCCTTTTAAAAAATCCGGTCACACTGGGTGCAATAAAATTTTAAGACAAGTCCAAGAATGGATGCTACAGTATACTAAGGATAAAAACATTACGATCTCAAATAAAATTTGTGGGACATGTAGAATAAAATTTTCGCATCTGAAGAAATCTAATAAATCTAATTTGGAAGAAGGTTCAGACATAAACGAAAATGTAGAGACTTTCGATGACATTGCGTCAGGCACGGAAGAAGATGACATTGCGTCAGGCACGGAAGAAGTTGCTATTTCAAAATTAAACCAATCTTTACCGTATCTGGAACAATCTCCGATAAAAAAGAAGAAGTTACATCAAAAACGGTACAGAGATGGAAAATTCAGGAAAATAAGTGATTCGATTCAAGACAAAATTTTCCACGGTTCAGCACAATCAACTTCGCATATGTGCCCACAATCCGAAATAATAGAACAATTAAAAGAAAAGTTTAAAACATTAACAAAAAATAGCGAGAAAATCCAACTGCTAACAATTTTACCAAAAAGCTGGGCAATACATAAAATTGAGGAAGAATTCCTGGTTACAAACTATATCGCGCGAAAAGTTAAGCATTTGGTTGAAACAAAGGGTGTGATGAGTACGCCTAACCCAAAACTGGGAAGTCCAATTTCACCAGTGACAAGCAATTTAGTAAAATCCTTTTATGAATCCAATGACGTCAGCAGGTGTATGCCCGGTCAGAAAGATTTCGTGTCTTTTTTTGAAAATGGTACAAAAGTCAGGAAAAATAAAAGACTTTTGCTTGGAAACTTAAGAGAAATGTACGCCTTATTCAAGGAACGACATGATGGAATAAAAATAGGTATTTCCAAGTTTTGCCAACTTCGTCCGAGGAATATAATTCTAGCAAATGCGAGTGGATCTCATAACGTGTGTGCTTGTACAAAGCATCAAAATGTGAAGCTGATGATTGATGCCATAAATTTAAAAAAATTAACTGCTGGTGTTCCGAATTATCAGCTTGAATGTTACAAAGATTGTTTGAAACAAATGACTTGCATTCCATCTTCTTCAAAGTGTCACCTACGTAAATGTAACAAGTGTCCAGGAATTGAAAATTTAAAAGCAAAACTAAATCAATTACTAGAGCAAAATGATATTGATGAAATAACATATAAACAATGGGTAAGTGTAGATAGGGATAATTTGGAGACCATGATTGGCCAAGCCGACGTTTTTGTGGATTCCCTATGTGAAAAACTTGAAATTCTATTACCTCATTCATTTATTGCAAAACAGCAGGCAGCATATCTGAGCGAAAGAAAATCAAATTTGGAAGAAAATGAGTATATAGCAGTTTGCGATTTTTCAGAAAATGCTTCTTTTACTATTCAGGATGCAGTCCAGGGATTTCACTGGAACAACTCTCAGGCCACTTTATACCCAATTGCTATTTATTTTAAATCAGATGGAAAAACACAACATACAAACTTCATAATAATATCTGATTGTCTTGTACACGATTCTGTAGCTGTTCACCTGTTCCATCGCCACCTGAATGTATTTTTGAGAAAAAAGTTTAAAACAACCCCGAAGAAAATCACGTATTTTTCAGACGGTAGTGCTGCCCAGTTTAAAAATAAAAAGAACTTTATCAATTTATGTTATCATATGGAAGATTTTGGATGTAATGCTGAGTGGCATTTTTTTGCAACAAGCCATGGAAAAGGCCCAAGTGACGGTCTTGGAGGTACCGTAAAGAGAGAGGCACGTCGAGCTAGTTTACAGCGTCCATTACAAGGTCAAATAACTACTCCAAAACAATTATATGAATGGTGCCTGCAAAATCTTTTGAACTGTAATTTCGAGTTTTTAACTCTAGAAGACCACGAAGAAGAAGCACGGTTCCTTCAAATTCGTTTTAAAGATTTGCGTACTATTCCTGGAACTCAAAAGCTGCATTCTATTGAACCTGTAGATAAAAAAAAAATTAAAGTCAAGCGATACGCGGCAGATGCAGATTTTTTAATTGAAATCCTTCAGAAATAAATAAATATGCTGTAATAAAGTGTTTAATAATGATAATACATAATGTACTTTTTACTAAAGGTTTAGCAATGGAGAAAAAGAGTTTAAGCAAAGAAAAGTCGAAAAAGTTCCGTTACATTTGATTTGTCCTTCTTTTTGTAATTTGTCACCTTTTTGTATTTTGGTACATATCATGAAATACATAAACCTTCTCCTGCTTTTTTCTTAATAACTCATGTTGTAATAAAGACTCCACATTGAAATTTGACAGACTTGTACAAAAGATAATAAGAATTAACATATATTTTTTTGAAATTTTTAAAAATATTGATTTTCGAGAAATATCCTTTGGAAATTTTAGTCCTTTTTTATTTACATTATCCTTGATCGAAAATTTGAAAAAAAAATTTTTTTGGAATGGCGCATGTTTTAGTCTGTAAAATGAGCCCTTGATTATTAACGTGCAATGAATACTTTTCGAGATATTAAAAATTGTGTTAAGGCATCTGAGTGCATTTTTATTGATTTTTGCCAACTTGGAATGGCCATAATTCTGAAAGTTCGAAGGCTATATGTCTGAAAGTTGGCAAATATTATTGTGCCGATCCATAGATCATGTGTACAAAATCTTATCAAATTTGGAGGTGATGAGGTCACAAATGTTAATATTTTCGGTTGATTTCATATGTTTTTACCCAATTCCTTTATTTGTTTGCTCTCAGTGAGTTTTGGTATGTATGAGAGACTTAAAAATTTGGTGATGCCAGATGTTTTATTCATACGACTTTCCCGACTTTCTTCATTAGTTGCCCGTTTAATTAAATTGGTGATGATTTTTTGTGGATAGTTATTATTAAGTAAAATATCTTTAATTTTAGTTATGTTTTTTTGTAAAAACTTATTGTCACTTATTTTTACAACTTTTTTGATTAGGTTGATGGCCGTATTTGTTTTTTGTCCCATTGGCTGAGTGGAGTGGTAGTTTATAAGTCGTCCCGATGCGATGTTTTTTGTATACCAATCTGTAATTATGCCGTTGTGTTCCCTATAAATTCTCATATCAAGATATGGTATCGATCCGTTTTGTTCTTTTTCGATGGTAAATTTAAGTTTGTTGTGGTATTTATTAAACGTTTCCAAAATAATTTTTTCATCACTCTTTTTAATGATGGCAAAAAGATCATCTACATATTTTGTTATTAGTTTTATATGTACATTTTTCTCCCGCAGTTCTTCCGTGGTTCTTTCTAATAATGTATCCAATACAATGTCCGCTATTGTGGGCGATAGTGGGTTACCCATAGGCATTCCGTAAGTTTGGTTGAAAATTGTTTTATCATAGATGAAATAGTTGTTGTCATTTAAGCACAACTGTAATATTTTAAGGAAATGTGTTCTGGGTATTTGTGTATGGTTTCTTAGGGTGCTCCATTGGGCCATTATATTGTTTATAGCCAAATGTATCGGTATGTTGGTGAACAACGATACCACGTCAAGAGAAATTAAAATTTCATTCTCATCCAAAGACACGACTTCTAGTTTTTCTTTTAACTCTAACGAATTTTTAATGTTGTATTTGTCAAGTATAATGTTTCTCAAAATGCCTCCAATATGTTTTGATAGCTTATAGCATGGAACTTCTATTGATGATGAGATAGGTCGTAGTGGTATATTTGGCTTGTGAATTTTTGGTAAACCATACAATCTTGGTGCTGTTGCTGCGTTTGATGTGAGTTTATTTTTCTCAAATTTCGTGATATATCCCTGTTTAAAAAGATCTAATACCAGATTGTTGTTTGTCCTTAAAAGCTTTTGGGTTGGATCTGTTCTCATTGTTTTATATGTAGATTTATCTTGTAGAAGCTTTTCCATCTCCTTTTTGTATTCTTCTTTGTAGATAAAAATTGTTTTCAACAATTCTGATATTCACAACCACATAAAACTGTCTTTATACCCTATACCACCATGTGAGCAGGGTATAATGACTTTGTGCTGATGTTTGTAACTATCAAAAGCTCATCCCATCTTCTATTATATCGATCGCCTCAGAATGACTTTCTGACTTGATTTAGCGATGTCTGTCCGTCCGTGTGTCTGTCCATCTGTGTGTACAGGTCGCAAATATTAATATATTTTGATGGAATTTAGTATATAAGCTTACATCGGCCATAGGATGAACGCTATTGAAATTGGTAAAAATCGGTTCATGTTCAGTCTTTGTCCCCATACAAATGACCCCTATGAGATCGACTTAATTTGCTATAATATTCAAATTTTCATATTACATCCATTAATCTTCAATTAAATCTATCAACTAACTAAGTGGACCTAAGAGATAGGGTCTCTAAACGCATTGTATAGGGTATCGTATACTCGGTCTAAACCGACTTAAATTTTCTTACTTGTTATTAATAGTATAGTATAGTATAGTATAGTATAGTATAGTATAGTATAGTATAGTATAGTATAGTATAGTATAGTATAGTATAGTATAGTATAGTATAGTATAGTATAGTATAGTATAGTATAGTATAGTATAGTATAGTATAGTATAGTATAGTATAGTATAGTATAGTATAGTATAGTATAGTATAGTATAGTATAGTATAGTATAGTATAGTATAGTATAGTATAGTATAGTATAGTATAGTATAGTATAGTATAGTATAGTATAGTATAGTATAGTATAGTATAGTATAGTATAGTATAGTATAGTATAGTATAGTATAGTATAGTATAGTATAGTATAGTATAGTATAGTATAGTATAGTATAGTATAGTATAGTATAGTATAGTATAGTATAGTATAGTATAGTATAGTATAGTATAGTATAGTATAGTATAGTATAGTATAGTATAGTATAGTATAGTATAGTATAGTATAGTATAGTATAGTATAGTATAGTATAGTATAGTATAGTATAGTATAGTATAGTATAGTATAGTATAGTATAGTATAGTATAGTATAGTATAGTATAAGGGAAAAAATTGTTTACGTTTAGTTTACAGATCTCGCGTAAATAAATGAATTGGCACTTACTACATAATTTATTCCTTTTATAAAAAAAAAAAATCCAATTCATCAAAAATTTTTTTTTATTACTTAAAATAATAAATAATTTTTTTCACAAACACATTAACAAATTTAATAAACACAGCCATAGCATTGTATAATTTTATGTATGTATTAGTAGCAACTTTAAATGCATTTTACTCAAAAAAAAAAAAAAAAAAAATAAAAATTTAAAAATCTGTAAATCTAGTGGACAGCTAAAAAGAAATACTTTCAAATAATATACGTTTGGACAAAATCGGAATAAAACTGTTTGATAAATCATCGGTCAGAAGAAATCACCTTGCATATTAATATTATAGATACAAAATCTTGCACTCTATCCGGATTTAAGCCACTTTGAGTACGATTCAAACTAATGTGCGTTGTAAAAACTACCGGCATTCAGCAATAATACCAACAGTACAGTTTTTCAAAATTAATTTAATTCTTGGAAGAAAATCTTCTCTGGAGTTTTCTGTTAGCAGGATTTCATGCTTAAAAGCTCAATTATATAAGCTATAATTGAGACAATTTAGACTTAATGCAAATGAAAATTTTTCAGATCATTAACCTATAAAGAATATTTTACAGTGACATTTTATTATGATAAGTGCGTTTTTAATCTTAAACATAACAAGAAAATTATTTATCAATTAAGTTATACGATATTTATAACACGTTTACATTTGTTAAACATGTTTGTTTATTATTTTGTTAATGTCGACAACATTGTCAGGGTTCAATATTTACATATGCACATCATGACGTATGATTGACACAGACATCATCAAGTTACTCATACGCTCTTGTAATTCAATGGGATGTGTTCGCTCATGGATTATATTACCCATTGAATGACAATTTTTTTTATACCCTATACCACTATGTGGTTTGGGTATAATGACTTTGTGCTGCTGTTTGTAACAACCAAAAATATTTGACCTACACCCATCTTTAATTATACCGATCGAATCAGAATCACTATCTGATTCGATTTAACGATGTCCGTCCGTCCGTCTGTGTGTCCATGTAAAGCTTGTAATCAAACTGCAGGTCGCAAATATGAATATATTTTGATGAAATTTGGTATTTGATCTTCTATCGGCCATGGGATGAACGCTATTGAAATTGGTGAGAATCGGTCCATGTTCAGACCTAGCGCCCATACAAATGAACCCTATGAAATCGACATAAATTGCCATAAGTTCCAAATTATCATTCTCAGTTAAATTGGGTTTGTATGTGTTTATTACATCCATTAATCAGTAGTTCAAAAATACTTCCTACAGGAAAATTCTTAGTCATAGGCCCCATATAGAGCTGCTTCCCGATCTTCACTTAAATCTATCAAAAAACAAAAATATTGCACAGATTTTTCTAAAATTTGGTTTGTATATATTTTTTCAAAGTATAAGTGACGTCACCAAATATGGTCAGGATCGGTCCATTTTTCGACCTAGTCCCCATTTAAATATAGTGTCCGATATGAACTTTTTCATATCTGCAGCGAAAAAATTAATAAAAATGCCACTCAAATTTGGTTTATGCATATTTGCTATATCCAATTAGTTGGACTGAAGAGATAGGGTCTCTTAACCATGGTATAGGGTATCGTATAGTCGGGCTAGACCGACTATAATTTTTTTACTTGTTTTAGTTGTTTTTCAAATATTTTATTAAATAAGTTTTACAGATTGTATTAACTTTAAGTTTTTCGCTTTGATTTCCTATTGAAAACATATGGGAGTGTAAAACTAATAAATAATATTTTGAAATAAAATTTCTATCATGTTTTATAATTAAGATTAAAATTAAACTATGCCTACTAAAATCATCAAGGTTGTTTCATATTTGGATTGCCTTATTTATTTATATCAATATTTTTGTCTTCCTAAAATTAATTAAACAAGTGAATTTTGCATGTGAAAGTTTTTGCATCACACGATCCACAAAATATATAATATTTATTATTAATTCATTATTTATGATTCAATAAATACTGAATACTAATTTAAAGGCAAATATATGTAAACAATAATAAAGAGGTTTATATCATAATTAGAATTAGCTCAAAAACAATTGAACTATTTATGAAAACACATTACTGGTCAACAATAACCAAATAGAGATTAGATAAATTTTGAAATAAGTGTTACGCACCCAACAAAAAAAGTGAATACCAAAATGAAGGGAAATAACCTCAACTACTGATGTATAGATATAGTTTCGTTTCAGATAAACACTGCTAAATTTACACCATGATGTTGAGACAAAGGAGAGATTTTTTACGACGTCTCAACATTCATTACTAAATCTCAACTAATGCTAATAATGTCATTAAAGTTTGACATCATAGTATGTACAGAAGTGATCACATCATCTTACATTCTGCTCATTTTTGATTAGATTGAGGTTAAAAATAAGATCTGTAAAAAAGTGAATGTCGGTGATAGGAAAACTAATTGAAGTCTCGAAAATATTAAGAGTTTAGGATGATTAGGAAAGAGGAAAACCTTTTGTTCGCACTTTCGAATCACAATTTGTGATTAAATATTTTTTTTCGATTGGCTGTCAATTATTTTTGAATAGATAAGTTTACTAATGATTACTAATGATAGACATAATTTAATAGAGTATTGTTATTTTAAATAACATTTTATTGAAATTTAATACACTTGTAACGAGGTGGTGATAAGGATATCACCTTAATTGAAAGAGTTTCTATAAAATTCTATAGACGTTTTCATAAGTTGTTTAAAATAATTTCCTATAGAAGTGGAAGATTGTTAGTAGTTGATACTTGGTATGCAAACAAAATTTTAATTCGATTTGAAGCACTTCTCTTTCTGTTTGCTGGGTGTAATTGTTGTAAAATGATTTTTAAAATTCTCTAAAACAAAAAACACCGGAACGTGGTTATAAAATGACATTTAAAAATTTTTATTTATTCTGTCTAGTTACTTTTCTTTGTATTTTTATTATTATAGTTAACAATAATATATAAAAAAAAAAATGTATAAAACACTTGTTATAATTGCTGTTACATATTTGATTTACTGTATCTAACATTGTTTTTATACGCTCCACACTAGTGCACAGAGGGTATATATAAGTTTGTCATTCCGTTTGTAATAACTAGAAACAAAATCTGGACCCCAAGAAATATATATATTCTTGATCCTTATAACAAGCCGAGTTGATAGCAATGTCCGTCTGTCCGTCTATGAAAATCACTATCATTCCCTCAATAGGTCAGGTGGGTTGCTTACTTTTAGTGAAAATGATTCACTGACATCCTGAGCAGGCTTCTACTTAAAATCATCAAAATTGGTTCAATACGTCCGGAGATTTTAGTGAAAATGCATGAAAAAAACTCTTACAAAAATGTGACTTTTCTATGTTGTCCTTGTTATTGTTGCTATTCTAAAGTTTTTATCGGTCGTTGTGTTTTAGCATTTACTTAATGAGTGTGTATGTATCGTTAGGCTAGTATTGCCATACTTTTTTTTAACGTTATCACTAAATAAATACAAAAACTCGTCAATATGAAAGAAAAAATAATAATAATAAAGTACAGTTTCTTAAGAAAGCACCTAGTTATTTATAAAAAATTAAATAATTATTTCTTGATTTTAATAAAAATAAAAATTTATTAGATTTTCATATATTTTTTTTTGCAAAACTTTAGATGTAAGCTGTTTTTCTTTTAAAAACTAAATTTAAAATTATAAAAAAATATCTAATGTTATAAAAATTTGTATACCCTGCACACTACGACTCTAGGAAATATCGCCCAATGAAAAATAGTCAAAAAAAAGTGAAAAATATCCCAATGAAAAATTACCAGAAAAAAATATGAATGAAATTTGTCAAAAAGAAAAAATGAAAAATAATAATAAAATGTTGCCCAAAAATATTTAAAATTGACCAAAAATATAAAATATTTAAAAAAAAGAAATCGCCCAAAAATTAATAATTTTTTTCCATATGAAAAATGAAATTTTGCCAAAAAGAAAATTAAAAATCAAAAATTGACCAAAAGTATGAAAAATGTTTAGGAAAAGTTGCCCAAAAATTAATCAATATTTTCCATATAAAAATATGAAACTGCCAAAAAAAAAAAACAATCGCAGAAAAAATAATAAAATGTTGCCCAAAAATATCAAAAATTGACCAAAAATATGAAAAATTTAAAAAAAATCAACCAAAAATTAATTCACTCAAAAATAAATTCAAATTATGCAAAATTAAATATTTATTTATACAGAAGTTTATTTTTCGTTATGATTTTGCTTATGTGTGTATTCATATAAGTACTTAGTATAAAGTTAAAAAATAATTGAAGAGTATATTCATGGCAACATGGGCAGTGAAATGAGCTGAATCATTTCGCCAAACCAGTTGCTTGCATTTTTAAAAAGCTAGGTGTATCGCGCTATTTTTTATTAATGCAATTAATTTTAGCCGATGAAATATGTGTGAGGCCAAAAAAATATGAAAATCATATACGAAGATCATCAAGAAATGATGTATAATGGGTTAAAAGCTCTTGGGAATGATAATGCGGGTGCGGTCGGTCAAACCAACGAGTTAAGTTGTATTCTTTCAGCATGGAAACGAGTTTGACAGGTATGACAGGTATGTTTATTGAAGTTGTAGTAATTAAGTTAACAACAATCTACATTTATTTCCTTATGAAAAATTTTAACAAAAAATTGCACGATTTTATAACGCATCGAATAATGCATTTACGGCCCATGACTCTTATAACAATTCGTGTCGATATAGAGATATCCGTCTGTCCGTCCGCCCGTCCGTCTGTCTGTTGAAATCACGCTCATTCACAAAATAAACCATTTTCCTGGAAAAAGTTGTGATAATATTGTTTGTCATTATTTCGAGTAGGTTGCTTTAGAAAATGGAGTAAGTCAAGCATCATTGTGCCAAAATATGAACAAAAATCTGAAGACACCTCTAAAAATGTTAAAAATTCTGTGTGTTTGTTGTAATAATTTAGTATTAGGTTTATCAATAATAAATCGTACAATAAGATAAGTATTAAACTAAACTACTGCACAATTCAACATTTTCTGCAAAAATGTCATTCTCAAAAATTTCATGCATTGCTATGTCATGTCAACTCAAACAAGGTGTTATGCCATGTCATGCCAACTCAAACATACTGTCTTAGCATGATATTGCAGCTTAAGGTGTGTTTACACTATGTGTATTTTCCATATGTAAATTCAGTTTTACGATCCATACATAATTCCGTGCGTGTGTCAAAATTGGCGTTTTACATACGATTCATAATTTTTGCGTTCAAACGTACATGTATTTTCGTATGACATAACCTCTAAATGTAAACAACAGATGATTTAATTTGTGAATTCACAAACATTTATTGTTAAAAATAAAGATATATATTGTATATATTTTTTAATTGTTAATTAATATTAAACAATTTATTTTTCTTTCAATATTAATGTTTATAATTTACTCTGTTTTTCTTTCGCCACAACCAGTGTTGTATTTTCATATGTTTGTCTTGCCAAAATAGAACCTGCTCTAATTGAAAAAATTACATATGTCTTGCAAAATGTATTGTACATAAACAATGTTTGAAAGGGTTCAAACTATGTGTATAAATTACACGT
Source organism: Cordilura impudica (assembly GCA_963682025.1). Classification (NCBI taxonomy): domain Eukaryota; kingdom Metazoa; phylum Arthropoda; class Insecta; order Diptera; family Scathophagidae; genus Cordilura; species Cordilura impudica. The sequence continues at coordinate 39,979,722 of OY821518.1, read as the reverse complement.
GCTAAAAAAAAATAAGAAAAACACAAGCTAAGCTGTTGTATGTTGTTGTGGTCAATACCATGTCCTTTAATGTTTTTTCTGCAGCATGTTTTTCACAGCCTGGTATGAAAATATTGATTATTCTTTAGTATTTTTTAAATAAAGATTCTAAATCAAATAAATAATTGATTAAAAAATGTACAAATCGAAAGAAACTTTTATTTCGAAATCAAACTTTATTTTTATAACCATATAAAATAAACAAAACATTTTTAAATCCAACTAATGACAAATAAAAAAAATTATTAAATTTTTTCCAATAAAAGGTTTACGGTTATTTTTCTGTTTTACTCATCATTTGAATTCATAAAGTCACATATATTTTGAAAAAATATATACAAACCAAATTTGAGAAAAAACTGTGCAACATTTTTGTTTATTGATAGATTTAAGTGAAAATCGGGAAGCGGCTTTATATGGGGGCTATGACAAAGAATTGCCATATGGGCTTTATTTTTAGAAAACTGATAAATTGATGTAATAAACACACACAAACCCAATTTGACCGAATTTGCGATAATTTGGATCTTATGGCAATTTAAGTCGATTTCATAGGGGTCATTTGGATGGGGACTACGTCTGAACATAGACCGAATTTCAAAAGAAATGTCGCATGTGTCGCATGTGTTGACATGTTAATTTTTCATGTTCATGTGTGCAAAATTACTGTAAAAACTATGCATAGATTTGATTTGAATTTATTCGACAGTGTCTATATATGTCAAAAAAGGATCACGTATCAAATTCGCCCAGGTTAACGTCCACCACGCAAAAGCTGCATCCGCAGTGATTGCTAGGACATTTTCTAAATTTAACCTGGGCATGGTATTGATCCAAGAACCCTGGCACTATAAAGGTGCAATCAGAGGATTGAGCTGCAGCAGTGGCAAGGTATTATGGGACAATAGACATACGTCGCCCAGAGCATGTATTTTAATTAGTAAAGATATTAATTATATATGTCTTACATAATTTATGACGCGGGACTTGGTTCCTATCCAAGCTCTCATCGACATCGAAGGCAGCCAAAAGATGATAGTGATAACATCAGCATACTTTCCAGGCGAGGAAGCTTCACCACCGCCGGCAGAGGTACGGCAGCTGGTGGACTTCTGTACAGAGCAAAACCTACAGCTTATACTGGGATGCGATGCTAACGCACACAACACAGCATGGGGCAGCACTGATACAAATTATCGAGGTGAGTACTTATTAGAATACCTAGTAGCATCTAACCTAGAAATACTAAATGAGGGTAATAGACCTACATTCGTCACAAGAGTTAGAGAGGAGGTCCTAGACATCACAGTAGCCAGTCCAAGCTTAGCTAGGATTGCAAGAAATTGGAGAGTATCCGATGAAGTTTCATTATCCGATCATAGAATAATTGAATTTTCGCTAGAGGGCCTAAATACTGAAGCATCTTCCTATAGAAATTCTAGGAAAACGAATTGGGAGAAGTACAATGAAATCCTACACCACAACCTACAAGGCATAACATCGAGCAAACGCATACGAAATAAGGACGAGCTCGAGGACAGTGTGACCCAACTAAATGGGGCTCTACTGGATGCCTACCATTGTAGCTGCCCCGAGAAACCGAGGGGCAAGGAGAAGGACGCGGTTTGGTGGAACAATAATCTCTCTACACTCAGAACCGAAGTTCGCAGGCTCTGCAATGGGGCAAAGCGTAACGGGCAGTGGGAGCATTATAAAACCAAACTGACTGAGTATAATAAGGAAATTAGGAAAGCTAAACGCACTAGCTTTAGGAAGTTCTGTGAAAATATAGAATCGCTTCCCGAAACAGCAAGGCTATACAAAGCCTTTGCGAAATGTGGGCCAGAAATGACGATGTCACTTAAGAAAGAGGACGGTAGTTACTCTAAGAATGGCCGAGACAGGGCGGAGCTGTTATTAAAGACACACTTTCCAGGAAGTGTGGCAGATGACAACGAGCGGTCGAGTAACGGACCAAGAAACCCTAGTCGGACAAGCAGGCAAATAGCAGCAGAAATTTGCTCTAGGGAAAGACTAGAATGGGCCTTAGGTACCTTTCAACCCTTTAAATCACCTGGAACGGATGGTATTTTTCCGGCCCTCTTACAAAAAGGCCTGAAGGAACTATTACCCTTCATGTTAAATATCTGGCGTAGCAGCTTGGCCTTGGGGTACATACCAACGGCATGGAGGAAGGCAAGAGTGGTGTTCATACCCAAAGTGGGGAAAAAGGACACCGCTCATCCAAAATCCTTCAGACCGATAAGCTTAACATCTTTTATGCTGAAAACACAACTATCTAAGATGTGGGATATTACAGCAGATGCCTTTGCATCCAAACCAACATGCGTATAGAGCGCGCAGATCAACAGAGACCGCTCTCACTAGCCTGGTAAGAACTATTCAGAAATCAATAGATGAAAAGGAAATAGCCGTTTGTGCCTTCCTAGATATAGAAGGAGCCTTTGATAACACTTCACACGAAGTAATAGAAAGGGCATTAAACCAAAGAGGGGTAGACCCAGTGACATCAAAATGGATGGTAGAAGTGCTCTACACGAGATCAGTAGAAACAACAGCAGAGGGGGAGACCATATCCGTCAGCACAACCAGAGGATGTCCACAGGGAGGAGTTCTGTCGCCCTTGATGTGGAGTCTGGTTGTTGACGAATTACTAATGAAACTGTCGGAAGCAGGAATAGAATGCCAGGGCTACGCGGACGACATAGTCTTAATAGCAAAAGGCAAGTTCGAGGAAACCCTATGTGACATTGTACAAAGAGGGTTGAGGATTATATGTCAATGGTGCAGGGCAACAGGATTGAACATCAATCCAACGAAGACCACTATTGTACCATTTACCAGGAAAAGGAAACTTCCGAGATGGAGGGCAATTCAAATTTTGGGAGAAGTCATTGAACCAAAAGCAGAAGTGAAGTATCTGGGGATAGTACTAGACAACAAGTTAACATGGAAGGCACATGTCGACCAAATCACTGAAAAAGCCAAGCGAGCTACAATGATTTGCAGAAGGGTAGCGGGTAAAAACTGGGGATGTAAGCCCAGCATTTTACACTGGATGTACTCGATGATGGTCCGCCCAATAGTATGGAGCTATAGCGTGGGCCAAAAGAACGGATCTGAAGTCGACTCAAATGCAGCTAGGTAAGATTCAAAGATTAGCGTGCATTGGGATAACAGGTGCAATGAGGACGTGCTTAACGGCATCACTTGAAGCACTATTGGAACTAAGCCCACTACATATAGTGGTGCAGAAGAAAGCTTTGGCAACGGCAATCAGAATAAAGGGAGAGAACCCTATAACCAGGCTTTATGAAGGGCAATGGAACCGGATAAGCCAAGTTAATGATTACTCCCTCCTAGATTGCCCCATGGACAGGGCTGAGAAGAAGTATGATTTCAGGAAATACTTTACTACGGAACTTAGCAATAAGAGAGAATGGAGCGGTTTAAATACAGCATATTCTCTAAGAGAAGATACAATCAAATGGTACACAGATGGGTCAAAAACCGAAAGTGGAACAGGGGCGGGAGTCTTCGGGCCTAGAACCAAATACTTCGAGCCAATGGGAGTACATACGAGCATTTTCCAAGCAGAGATTTACGCCATCGATAGATGTGCACAAATCAACTTGAACAGGAAGTACAAAAGAAGGAACATAACCATACTATCAGACAGTCAAGCTGCTATTCGCGCACTAGGCTCCTATGAAGTAGACTCTAAGCTAGTGTGGGACTGTCTGCAGAAGCTAAATGAGCTAGGTAAACACAACAAGGTTAGCCTTTGTTGGGTCCCGGGACACGCTGGGATTCAGGGCAATGAGCAAGCTGATGAACTTGCCAGAAGGGGAGCTTCCACAAAATTAATAGGGTCGGAACCATTTTGTGGAATAGGAAAAGGAGTATGGGAAGGAGTACTCAGGGAACATGAAAATTGTGTTAGAAGGGAATTTTTCTCGAGCCACTTGGGCTTAAGGCAATCCAAAATGTTGTTGGGTGGCTACAACAAGAAGAGATTTGGGTCGTGCATTGGATTGTCAAAGAACGGTCTGAGAATAGTAACCGGGATTTTAACTGGTCACTGCAGGCTCAGGGAACATATGAGCAGGTTGGGAATTGAAGCAAACCCTATGTGCAGATTCTGTGATGAGGAAGCCGAATCACCAGAGCACATACTTGGGAACTGTGGAGCGCTAATGCACAAAAGGAAACAGCATCTGGGTTCCTTCCAGATACTAGGTAGCGACATAAAATTACTAGAACCAACAAACATCCTCGGATTCCTGAGGCCTTCAGGGTTGGATAAGAGTTTATAGGGACAACCTATTAGCAGAGGGCAGTACAATAGATCACTTTGGTCGCAGTACTTCGAACACCTCTTTATACAATACAATACAATATATGTCAAACAAACATGTATGAACGGCATGGCATGATGTGACAAGTGGAGTGGAGGGTATCAAAGATTCGGCACAGCCGATTTCAATATTCTTACTTATTTAATTTGAAAGCATTTCCAATTTTCGTAATTTAAAGTTTTTTCTATAAAATTTATCATATTTTGTTCAATTCGAGATATTTGTTTTTCCTATTAAACATTTTACACATATCGCACCTGTACCTCTAAAGTGAGTCAACTCAAAATTTTTCAGTTTTCACTTTTTGCAAGAAAACGATACACAGTGGTCATATCTCTCCACTGTAAAAATCTCACATCGGTTTTTCTAGTCTTTCGCAAAAAAGATACAAATGTAACCCTCTTTGTGTTATAAGAGCAGCTTCTTTAGAATCCACTAAAAAGACATATTTTGAGTTGCACCCAAAAAACTTGTTAGTTTTCATAATCACTGAAAAAATTGCAACAACTAGTGTTGTATACTTATTATCCGCAATTCTTTATAATGAAACAACTGGTTTTAAATTTTATAGTAAATATTAAAAAAAAAACGTTTTTTGCCGCTATTGAAAATTTGTAAACTAGAGGTACTTGTGAATTGGGTTTTATCAATTGATTTTTATTTTTAGAAATGGGCCTTAAACATAATGTATAATTTCACAAAAAGATGTATTAACCTTATAAAGCCTTGAAATAATTATAAAATTGATATAATTATTATTTTTTTTGATAACATTTTTATAACATTTGATTTTGAAAATAATTGTACACTCGGTTTGTTTCGATGTTATGTACACAACTATTTTACCCAGTTGTTTTGATATTTATTTCTGCTATAGATCTGCAGGGGTTATAAGTGATATAAAAAAAGTTATTTTATGTAAGTTATTTTGTGAGTTAAGAAACAAAAATGCCATCTAAGACATATACTTTTCAACGTAAAAATAAAAGGTCGGATGAAGCTCTTAAAAAGAGAGTTTTATTTTGCCGTCATAAAATAAAATTCTTTTGAGGAGATTTTTTTGCCAGAAAATAAAACTCATTTTATGTAAATTGACATACAAATAAAAATATATGTGGGTTTTTAATTTTTTATTGTTTGATTCGTATTATTAAATTGCTTGTTTCTGAGTCTTCTGAGTCTATGCGATATATCTCAATCTCATACATGGTTTTTTGAGGCAGATAGGGAACAAGAAAGCTAAGAAAATGATAATGGGGATAAGAACAAAAGCTTTCTATGAAATCGATAATTTTTCTCCAAAGCCCTTATCGATCGATAAACCTCTTTTTGAGTTCTGGAAGGCAAAAAAATACATTATCCGTATTTATATAATACGGTAAGCATGGATAGATCATTATTTGCTCTTAAATTGGTATTGAGCGACCTGCATTCAAATCTTTCCACAGAAAATTTGGAAAAAGTTATACAAATAAAATATAATTTAAAATGAGTTTTATTTTAGACGGAAAAAATAAAACAGAGTCTTATTTTATATCAGATAGACTCAATAAAAATAGAAGAAAATAAACAAAATGAGTTTTATTTTAGACGGAAAAATAAAACTCCTCAAAAGAGTTTAATTTTGTGGCGGCAAGCAGAGTTCAGAAAAAAACACACACTGAATAAAAAACTCGTACATATATGTAAACAAACATAACTTAGACCAACACACACATATTTTTAATTTCATATCAATTATGTTTGTTTTTAAATTTTCTTCGGTGCCCAACACAACCATGACTGTGTTCGTTTTAATATTTCGTTATTTACACGAACATTTTTCTATCACGTACTTTTTTTTTCAATCACACATAAAGCACACATTTTTGAGTGTTGCTTTATTTGAAGTTCATGTTCTGGTACGTGTACTGAAAAAAAACACAGAACATATACAATAAACAGGTTCGAGTTCAGTTATATTTTAAGTCGTGTTGTGGCTCGTGTAGTAAGAAAAAACACAACATGTACAATAAACAGGTTCGAGTTCAGTTATATTTTAAGTCGTGTTTAAAATATAACTGAACTCGAACCTGTTTATTGTACATGTTGTGTTTTTTCTCACTACACGAGCCACAACACGACTTAAAATATAACTGAACTCGAACCTGTTTATTGTACATGCTCTGTGTTTTTTTTCAGTACACGTACCAGAACATGAACTTCAAATAAAGCAACACTCAAAAATGTGTGCTTTATGTGTGATTGAAACAAAAAGTATGTGATACAAAAATGTTCATGTAAATAACGAAATATTAAAACGAACACAGTCATGGTTGTGTTGGGCACCGTAGAAAATTTTGAAACGCACATAATTGATATGAAAATAAAGATATGTGTTGGCTGCTTTTGAACAGAACATTGTGTGTTTCGTGTGTGTATTTTCTGAACCTTGGCGGCAAGTAAAACTCCCTTTTTAAGAGTTTCATCCAATGTTTTATTTTTTCATTAAAAAATAACTCTTAACTGTGGAGTTGAGATAATTTTTTAAAGATCGCCATAGAAAGGGCACTTTAATACGAATCTATTGGTCTCCATCGAGTCTAACATGGAGAGTTTTTGAGTTTAAATTTTCTGGATAACTATTATTTACGGTCCCTGCAAATGTGTAGTTCGAAAAATTTAGAAAATGTTAATTTAAATGCTTCAAATTGTTTAGGTTCTCCAAATATTTGTTATTATCAGCATGTAAAGATGAATTTTTATTTATTAGAATAATTTTTATCTTTTCGAAAACTATTAGTAGAGGGCATATTTTTGAATCTGCGTTGAACTACGCTAACTTCCTCTTTATTAAATCCATCTTTGTATCTTTAAATTAACACATTACAAGCTAATTCGTATAAAAATATTTAATAATTAGATTTTTTGAAAGGTAAATATTTTTATTTTACTGATTCATGGCAAAACAATAATTGCCATAAATTTAGGTCTAGAAGAGGTGGAAATACCGCAAAATTTTTAAGCTCTCAGTGGGGCCCTCAGAACAAATGAGGTTGCAAAAATCAAAATTTTTCATTTTCTCTTACGATATTTTGAATAAACTCATCTTATTGGAAGTTGTTCAAAGGTTACAAATTTACTGCCTTCAATAAAATCAGATTTTTTTTTAGAAGATATAACGCTTCGAAGAAGACCGATTTTCAGTTACCAAAAAACTACACAATTTTTAGGCAATTTGGCCCAGTTTCAGGTAGAATATAAAAAAACTAGGTAACTAATCGTATTTGTTTTTGTTTTTATTGATTTATGTATGCTATTTACCAACTGTTTTTTTCTCACTATTTTTCAACTTTGATGGAAAATTTAAAAAAATTTATAATTTTTTATTTTTGTCATATTTTAAAAATATGTTCTTTGATTATTTCTTTACCTTATTCAACAAAGTCCAGCTGCTCCTTCGACTGCTGGAGGTAAAAAAATAAAAAAGGCATTGTTCCAGAAATTGTAAGACGTGCAGCCCTGGTAAATTCAGGTACAGATACAGGATGCACAAATAAGCTATTTTGTTGATCACAGAACAATAATATTGTTCGAATATTGACTTATGGTCGCCACAGAGAGGCACATATCTTATTTGAACACGAGTATAATATCAACATTGCGTAATTCGACCTAATTCTCATGGGTATTAAGGTAGCAGGTACATTTTTAGACGTGGGAGCATAACACTTTCATAAGCCCTTAATCCAAACGATTAGACTATATAATCTTTGGATTAGTCTATGAATGACACTCAAAAAACATGGCTTGAACAACTTAAAATTATTTAATTTGTTTAGGAACTCAACCACCCCAACAGATTTCGAAGCGAAAGTATAACAAATAATCTTCGCCTGTCATATACAAATATTAAGGCGAAATGGATGAAAGTATACCGAGACATTCAGAAATTCAACTCTAAGTACGAGAACTGGCTCAATGAGAATACCTTCAAAGAAGTTGGACTACAAGTACACTACCCCATATGCAGATACGGGAACTCAAATGATGGTTGAAAATGATGATTTTTTTCAAAATGATGAGGCAGTAACTCGAATCGCTGGAATTAGCAATCAAATCATTAAAAGATTGGGAACGATCTTGAATGTTTTAAACTGCTAAGAAAATGTTATTTCTAGAAAACATGGAGTACAAGATTCGAAAAATTCATCACTTTTGGCGAAATGTATCCAGTGAAAAAATAAAATATTGGTGCATGACAAAGATATAATCGAATAGCAGTCTTTGGCAATTGGAGAGCTCAGGAGTCCCTCAACAAATTCCATAAAAAATAAAGATGCTCGAACACGTTCAAAGCATCATGTGTGAGTCAAAGTAAGGACCTCTTCAACATGTTGCCAGCATCTTCCGATCCACTTATTTTATCTTTGCGGCATGTGAAGTCACGAAAAGAGTTAAAATTCAATAATTATATTTCAGCAATGTTTAGTCTTTTAGATATAGCTTCTGTTATGAATTGTGTTCATTATTTTGAAGCAATTAAAAAAACAAATTCGAAAAATCTTATTTTTTTAAACTCTTTCTTTTAACTCATACTCTCTGTCTGGCTGGCGTGGGGCAACCCCATTCCCTCTTATTCAATTGATCTGAACTTGGCCCATAGTCTTGTTGTGACTTGTTCCCGCTTAAATGCATTTAATGCGCAAAAGGTGCTGGCAACAGAAAAATTTATACAAATTATATTAACTTAATCCCGTTTAATTAGGTCCCGCTTAAATGCGTTCCCCGCTTAAATGAGTCAATTCCGACTGTCTTAAATCTTAAATCTTAAGAAAAACATACGCCCAGATGCGAAAAAGCGTTTCATATGCCTGGCGAGGCGTTTTTTAAAAAACAGAAATCCACTTTTTTTAAAAACGTGGCAACCAAATTTTTAAAATAAAAGAAAAATTTAAACAAAATTCTCCAGATTTGCTTTTAAAGCGAAATTTGGGCAACAGCAAAAATAAAATTCTGTTGAATTGAAACGCAAATCATTTAACAAGCAAAAAGAAAGCTAATTTAATGAACATTAAAAACATTCTCTAAAAGAAAAAACTATAAAAAAAATCATGTGAGTCCGATCACAGGGGAGATGTGTAAACAAAAATTTTTTTATATCACTTTTTTAAAATCAAACAGAAAGAAAGAAAGCTAATTTAATGAACATTAAAAACATTCTCTAAAAGAAAAAACTATAAAAAAAATCATGTGAGTCCGATCACAAGGGAGATGTGTAAACAAAAATTTTTTATATAACTTTTTTAAAATCAAACAGAAAGAGTCATCTATGCATCACTTATAGCAAACAACTGCAGCGACTCTGGTTTTAAATACTTGTGGGGTTGTTGAATTATGTATCTGTTATACGTTTACGTTTGAATTAGCTGAAACAATTTTATATCATAATTTTTTCACCAATACAATCATAAGTCACAAGGATTTGTCTTTCGGCTCACAGCGTAACATGTGAGCTCACATGTTACGCTGTTTTTGTGGTTGTATTGTGAAATAGAAATTTACTCCCCTGCGCGTATAGATGTTTACACACCAAACGTGAAATATGGGTGGAATAAAAAAGAAAACTTTAACTTCAGAAGAAAAAATACAATAAATAAAAGATTCTAAAAAAAAGTAAAAGTGATTTGTTTCATAAATATGCGTGTTCAATATCATCTGTAAATAGAATGAATTGGTTTTTTTTTTACAAAATTATTTGTTATTATTGTATACATAACCAAAAAAAAAAATCATTTAATGAGTATTGACGCATTTATGCGAGCTTTTTAAATGCGTTACATGCGCATTTATCAGAGGTTCCGCTTAAATGATTCCCCGCTTTAGTGCGCAAAAAACTGTGCATTTTGCGTTGTGCACTTAAGCGGGACTACTGTACTTATTAATTTTGGGGTAGTCACGCACAGTCACGCTTGGTCATGCACAGTCACGAAGAGATTTAAAACGGATTTCCCCTTATCTAATCAATCTGAAACTTTGTCCGTAGACATGTTGTGGCCAAAGAAAAATTTTAAGATAGTTACACACAGTCACGCAAAGTCACGCACAGCCACGGAGAGATTCGAAACTCATATGCGTAAGGAAAGAAAGAGTTTTAATAAAAACTTTGTTTTTATTATTAAATTTACAAATAAAGGGAGTATCATAAAAACTTAGTTTTTTTATGTATAAAATAAAGAAATCCAAAAAAAAAAAACATTAATAAAATTTACTTTAAAAAATTGAAAATTGGTTTTTAAAGCATCGTTTAATTTTTTACAATGAAAACATGAAGGCTTTCATTAAATGTGGTATAAATTTGTTTTGAAAGTGATATAAATATTTTTAATTCTGTTTTTATAAGAGTCATGTGATCAAATTATCATCAAAATTATCAGATATATTATTTATTAAAAAAATAAAGTTGAAGGTTCATCTTTCAGTTCAAAATTAAAAATAAATATATATTTTCCCGTTTGGCATGCTTAGTATTGATAAACCCTTTACAATAGCATGTATAAACCATTAATTTGCAAAGGTCAAAGGCCATTATCACATGATAAAAATTTTAAGATAAAATATCTTAAAAAGTTTTAGTTTTAAATTTATTTTAAAGAATGGCTCTCTGATGATCTTATTATTTACACTTGTGCCAAATTCAGTGAGCGAGATTTTAAAATATTTAAAATATATTTTTTTGTAGAAAATTTTATACTTTGAATTTTTATATACAATAGAGAAACTATTGAAAATATATAAAAGATCATAAGAAAAGTTTAATCTCAGAACGCTAAGCCCTTGGGAGATTCTAATATACTGGCCTAGTACTTTCATCATGACTTAGAATTTCTCACCTCCCAGACTATGGTCCCGAAAGTGTACCACAGAGTTATCAGTAATATTCTTTTTAAAATCTATTCATTTGTCCTATTAAAGTCGATTATAATACTATACAGAGGAATCCTTAATTGAACTTGTAGGTAAACTTCTTTATCTTGACCCACTATTGTGAGTTTTTAATATATTACTGAAACTAACATATAAAAGCCAGAACAGATTAGTTATAATTTGATTTACATTTTTCTAAATTAATATTTTTATGCTAATTTTTTTAAATTTGCTAAGAATTTTCTGAAAGTTTTTTTTATACCCTATACCACTATGTGGTCAGGATATAATGATTTTGTGGTGCTATTTGTAACTACCAAAAATATTTGACCTAGTCCCATCCTCTCTTATACCGCTCGACTCAGAATCACTTTCTGAGTCAATTTAGCGATGTCTGCCCGTCCTTCCGTCCGTCTGTTATTTTTTAATTATGGAAATTATTTTTAAAACTTAAAAACCTTGAAAAAGAAACAAAACAAATATAAAATGGTTAAAAATCATGTTTTTTAGTTAACATAAACATGACTTTTTCATGCCGTTAACAAATTTCAACTTTGATATTCCGTAAGTAAGCATCTAGCAGGCGTAGCACCTTGTTTAGACACTCATTTCATAGGTTGGTAGGTTGGTAAAATGGTAACCGTACCCAACACTGTTTATAGAATTGAGTTTAAGGCACAGATGGAGGTCTCAAAAATTTGAACAATTTTACATGTTTTTTTTTCGTAAAGTTACCTTTAGTTCCTTATAATTTTTAATATCAGTTAGAGTCCTCGAAGGACCCCAGCAAATATTATTATAATATATGAAAATGGAGAACACAATGTAAATAAAAAAAAATAAAATAAAATAAAATAAAATAAAATAAAATAAAATATGGAAGAAATGAAAACTTTTATTTTGAAGTTGTTACAATCCTTCAATTATTAAAAATGTTTTTTTCTTTTTTATGAAAATCTATTCGTATTATTATTTATTATTATTTTTAATATTTATTATTCTACTAAATCCCGATTTATTTTCCATTGAACTATTTTTTATTATTCTTTATATAATATAACAATTTTATTATATCCAAATTTATTAACTACTTTTAATTTCTTTTTCTCATAAGTTTTTATTAAATTCTTGAATGTTTTTATTTTTATTTTTATTTTTATTTTTATTTTTAATTTTAATGCACTTATATATTTTTTTAATTTTTTTGCAGCCATAAATTTTACAGGAATAGCATATTGTTGAAGCACTCACTTTTTATTTTTTTATTATTAATTTTTTTTTTTTAAATTTTGTTTAAAAAAATCTTTTTTTTGTTGGTTTTCATTTAATGATTGGCTTTGAAATCAATCTGGGTTAAGCTCAATATTTTACTTTAATGAAAGCAAAAACATTAGCACATCTATATTATATATATTCTGCAAAACAAGTTATACAGCTATTTCGGGTTGAGTCACCAACCCCCATCGTAAAAGAAAGCAGTAGAAAGTTTATTTGGTAACACATCAAATTGCAAACAATTTTTCCACAATTAAACAAATTAGAATCCAAAAAAGAATTGTTTTATTTATTTCAGATATTCCAATATAACAAAGCAAAACATAAACACAACTTTAAATAACCACCTTTTCTAAAAATATGCCAAATATTTTTTTTTCTATTTATATTTAATACGTTTATTCATAACAACCAACTGTTGCATACTAAACTTGAGAACATTTCTTAATTCAAATTAATTAGTACACAAAAAAAAGTCATTTATAAAAAGCGAGACCAAAAATGGTTCATTATTATCAATTATTTATTAATATTATCACATTTTTGAAAGTAATCTTATCGTAAGACATATATGTATATATATAATTGTAATCTAACTCCTGGAAAATTGTCTGACCATTTTTATTATTTTATTTCTTAATTAATCAATTTAAGAAAAAAATATTACATACTTCACTATAAATAAATAAAATTAATTTTTTTTTAATATTTTGATAGAATTGCTTAATTTGCCGTTAATTAATAATTTAATTTTTGTTTAACTAATAAATTTTCCATCCCGTAAGTAATTTTTTTTTAAATCTTTATGATAAATTTTAACCATTCGCGAGTGACTACTCTTACTATACTGTGAAAATCTCAATTATTGGATCGGTATAATACTAGTATGTGCTCTGTTTTTTAGTTTTGTAGATAAACGAAATTTCTATACGTTTATTTAATTCTAGTCCAGAGTATTGTGATAGTGACCATACCATGGCATAATAATAACAGTGTAGGCATTATCACAAAGTCATATCGATAATTTTTATAAGTTCGTAGACTCACGTTTCTGTGTAGGTGTGATATGAGTGCCTTTAGAAAGAGAGTGAAATTATTCTGAACAACTCTTAAGCTGGTAAATTATTCTGCATATCTCTTAAGCTTGTAAATGACATAATAATCCAAAATCCAGCTTATGAGATTTAAATGTTAAATGTTCTACGTTTTTTTGTTTAGTCTTCAACAATCCAGGGGGTTGTAAAACAACTTAATGCAAATTTAATATACAGGTTGACAATCATTATATACAAAAACAAGTAAGAAAATTGTGTCCGATCACGATAGGGTATCCTATAACATGCGTTTAAAGAATTGGTTTTAGGTCCAACTACCTGGATAATAAACTGGATATAAACAATTTACAATTTACTTGCTAGCAGATTTAGAAAAATTCATATCGGAAATACATATATCATGTATTTATATGGATCCTATGGCGAAAAATGGACCGATCCTGACCATAGTCACTTATTTATTGCAAAAGCATATACAAACCAAAGTCTATCAAATTATTTTTGTTTTTTTTTTTATATGGCAGCTATGACTAAGAAATATCCTACATGGTTTATATTTGCACTACTTATTAATCTTTCTATAGTATTAAAAGGCCACCCGATTCCTTGTGACCGATGTTTTGTTCTACCGTTTTATCCCGATTTTGACCAAACGTATATTATTTGAAAGGTATTTCTTTTTAGACGTTTATACCGAAATCCAAACTGATATTCAGGTATAATATTTTGCTTATCTAAAATTGGCTGTAATCTTCGTAACAAGTCTTTCAAAAACTTTTGAGAAGGTAGACAAAAGACTTATTGGTCTATAAGACTTAATATCATGTTCTGGCTTACTTGGTTTTGGCAGCATCCTTATTTCAGCACATTTCCATTGTTCAGGAAAGTGGTTCAGTCTCAAAATTGAATTGTAGATTAGAGTTAATAAAATTATAGCTTTTTTAGGCAGAGATATTATATCTTTGCCGCAAATTTTATCGAAACCTGGTGATTTTTTATTATTAAGCTTAGATATTTCTAGTTTCACTTCATTGGGAGAAATATGTTTGATGGGAAAATCTAATTGACATGGGCTGTCGAGAAACGTGGATAACATTGTTTCGTCTTCCGTGTTATTTAATGAAAAGGGCTGAAAAGTAGATTCTAAGTATTGCGAAAACGCATTGGCTTTACTGGAATCGGATTTGTACCACAAACCATTTGTGTCTTTTAGGGGCACGATTCTTTCTATTGGCCTTTTTAAGTATTTTGTAGCATTCCACAGATTATGCTCGTTAGTTTTTGAAGTGTTTAAGTTTTTTAAATAATTGCTGAGTTGTTCGCTTTTGTAGTCAGCTAAACGTTGTTTTAGTTCATTCGTTGCACGATTTAAATTGGTTTTATCCACAGTATTTCTGGTGTGTTTCCAGATTCTCCTTAATCTTCTTTTATTTATTATAAGATCCCTAATTTCCGCTGAAACTAGTACCTTATTTCGATTACTTGTTTGCGAATTAGTTGGTGTTGACACAAAAGCTGCTTCATGAATTAGGTTCGTAAAATCTTCAACAGTACGATCAAGTTCCGTTCCATCTTTTATTCGAATATTTAGACTAGTATTTTCTTCTAACCAATATTGGAACGAGTTTAAATTAGTTCTAGGAGAAATCACTTTATAAGTTCCATCAGCAGATAAGTTTGTACTATAGTTAAGTATAAGTGGTGAATGATCCGAACTTAACTCATCTGTATCCAGAATATCTAAAAGATATCTAGGAATACCGGAATAAACTATGAAATCCAATAAATCTGGAATTTTTTGGGGGTCGCCTGGCCAATGGGTCGGCCTCGCTGTAGAAAGCACTGAAAACTTATTATTTGTTATACTTTTATAAAGTTCTTTGCCTTTAGGATTTTCAATTCTTGAGCCCCACCATGATTGCTTGGCGTTAAAATCTCCTCCGACGATGAATTTATCTCCAAGTTTAAGAAAAAAATTGTCAAAATCATTGCATTTTATGTTATGCCCAGGAGGAAAGTAAACAGAATAAATAGATACATTACTATTGTCACATTTAATTTGGATTCCCGCAGCTTGAAGATGAGGTTTGATATAATTGTCGAGTGTGGAGTATTTTAAAGAGGATTTAACTAGAATTGCAGAACCACCATGAGCCCTATTTCCGGGATGGTTACATGAAATTAGATCATACCCTTTTATTTTAAAATAAGTTTTGTCAGTAAAATGAGTCTCAGATATAAGAAATATAACGATGTGATGTAGTTGCATAAATATTTCAGTTTCCCTTATGTGATTTGAAAGGCCGTTGGCATTCCATATTGCAATACGTAAATTTATTTGCATAATTTAGAAATAAGCATTGTACTCATATTAAGCAGGTTTGCTAACATGGCTTCAATTCTATCCATTGAATTATTGCTGGTAATACCACTGTTATTATTATTTTGATTTGAATTTCTTAATGCTTCAGAATAAGTTTCATTGTTGGCGAATTGGTTCGTATTTGTGAAGGTGTTATTATTTATATTATTTAATTGCGGAAAAGCATTAGGATCCGTAGAAAATTTGTAAGATTGACGATTGTTTTGGGAGTAGTAACCTTGGTTGGATCTTCTTTGAGAAATTTTTTTGTATATTTGGCAACCTCTGTAGTTGGCCGTATGATCTTTCAAGCAGTTGGCACAACGAGCTGGCGAATTAATGTCTTTACTGCATTCAGTTGTTGGGTGATTAAGTCCACATTTAACACAGTTAAATGGCCTCTTACAATAGGTTTTTGTATGTCCGAAAAGTTGACATCTATGACATTGTACAATTTCAACAGTTTTCCTAGGTGCCTCTACAGAAATTATAGCGTGATTAATATGTTTTATATTAAAAATCTCTTTGTTGTTAGGGTTGGGTTCCAGGTCAATATAAAACATTGGAAGAGGTTCCTTGGTTAGTTTACTTTGGATATTGGTAACATTACGTACTTGATGACCCAAAAGGATTAATTCAGCTTTTATGTCTGTAATAGGAGTAGAGTGGTGAAGCCCTTTTATTACTACCCTATAGGAGCGTTCTTGTTTAAGCTGAAATGTGTGAAAGCCTATACTACGGCCTTCTAAATGCTTAACTATTTTTCTATATGAATCAATTGTATTTACCATAAGCCTAATCTGATTATTTTTTAAGCACTTATAGTTAAATTCTTCATTAGTATAACAGTAGAAATATCACTTATCATTTTTTTTATGTCTATGACATCAGGGATGTATATAGGTGGTAGTTTTAGTGTTGATACAGCTTCCTCTTCATCATTGCCATCAACATCATTACAATCTTCGTCATCATCATTTTGTAACATTGCAAATTGGTTGCTGGTAGTTGGTTGATCATCGTTATGAACAATTGTTCTGCGTTTGTTTTTGTATAATTTAGGAGTACCAAATTGTTGTCGTTTTCGGTTATTTGAAATTTTTTTGATATAGAATATCAATACATTTGTCAGCTTCGTCATCATCTGCAGCCATAGTGTTGTTTATATATTGCAACAACACAGCTCAATGCATTGAGATGATTTGACTTAAAACAACAAAGTGTTTAAGGGGATTAAAATTCTTTCAAAAAGATCACTAATCCGTTTGTTTACTTTTTTTAATTTTTTTAATTTTTTTTTTTTATTTTTTTTTATTTTTTTTTTTGAAAAATTTACACATGCGATAAACAATCAACACGTCCGATCACAGTCACAGTTGATTTGAAACTCAACAAACCGAATTTGAGAAGAATATGTGCAATATTTAAGGAGTCAATATTTAAGGAGTCAGCTTTATATGGGGGCTGTGACTAAGAGTCATCCTATAGGGTTTATTTTTGGACTACTGATTAATGGATGTACTAAACACACCCAAACCCAATTTGACTGAGATCTATCTGATAATTTGGATCTTATGGCAAGTTAAGTCGGTCTCATAGGGGTTATTTAAATGGGGACTAGGTCTGAACATGAACCGATTTTCACCAGTTTCAATAGCGTTCATCCTATGGCCGATAGAAACTTATATACTAATTTTCATCAGAATGTATTCATATTTGTGACCTGTAGTTTGTTTACAAGTTTTACACAGACGGACAGTCGGACAAACGGACGGAGATAGCTAAATTGACTCAGAAAGTGATTCTGTGTCGATGGGTAAATAAAATGTCATTATACCCTATACCACTAAGTGGTCAGGGTATAATGAAAAGTTGATATATCCAAAGTTTTTAAGTTTAATAATTTTTTTCCTTCTCATGTAAAGAAACGCAAATTTGAGTTAAGCCATCGATATACGTGAAGGGTGATTTTTTAAGAGCTAAAGGAAAGTTTTCCAAAAAAAAAACACATAAAATTCAGAAAAATGCATGAAATCTTTATTTGAATCGATAGTACTGCGCCTCAAATGGTCCATCCGTTTAGTCCAATATTGGCATACTCTTTCCGGTATCTCAAGAATAAATGCTTCAATGTTGTCTTCCAATGCGTCAATTGAAGCAGGATTGTCTGTATAGACATGAGCTTTAACATAGCCCCACAAAAAATAGTCTAAAGGCGTTAAATCGCACGATCTAGGCGGTCAATTGACCGGTCCCGAACGTGAAATAAAATGTTCACCAAACTCGCCTCTCAATAAGTCAATTGTTGCGCGTGCTGTGTGGCATGTGGTACCGTCTTGTTGAATCCACATGTCATGCAAGTCAAGCTCTTGCATTTTGGGCAAAAAAAAAGGATATCATCTCTCGGTAGCGCTCACCATTCACAGTTACGTTACGATTCGCATCATCTTTGAAGAAGTACGGTCCAATGATGCCACCAGCCCATAAACCGCACCAAACTGTGACTTTTTCTGGATGCATTGGTAGCTCTTCCAATGCTTCTGGCTGATATTCACTCCAAAATCGACAATTCTGCTTATTTACGTACCCATTGGGCAAATAATGAGCTTCGTCGCTGAACACAATTTTTCGGTAAAAAAGTGGATCTTCGGCCAACTTTCCAAGAGCCCTTTCACCAAAAATTCTACGTTGCGGTAGGTCGTTCGGCTTCAATTCTTGCACCAGCTAAATTTTGAAAGGCTTCACACCTAAATCCTTCCGCAAAATTTTCCACGTTGTTGAGTAACAGAGGCCCAATTGCTGCGAACGGCGACGAATCGATAATTGATGGTCATCATCAACACTGGCCGATACAGCTGCGATATTTTCTTCAGTTCGCACTCTACGTAAGCGTGTTAGTGGTTTAATGTCCAACAATGTAAATTTGGTTCGAAATTTAGTCACAATAGCCCGAATAGCCGCTTCAGTGGGTCGATTAAACTGACCATAAAATGGAAGAAGCGCGCAATGAACTTTCTTAACAGAGCACGCATTTTGATAATAAAATTCAATAACTTGCAAGCGTTGTTCGTTTGTAAGACGATTCATGGTTAAATTATAGACCAAACTGAAGATTTTTGACAATGAAACAAAACACGAAACGTGCGTCAGCTGTTTAAACCAGTGTTGCCAAAAAGATAATAGCTAAAAAATCACCCTTTATATGCAAAAATAGATTTGATATTTCAAGGAACCATCTGAGCTTTTCAATTTAACTTATTTATATGGCATCAAATTTTAACTGTTTAAACTTTCATTATTGCTTACGATATCTATAATATTAATAGGCTAGGCGGTTTCTTGTGTCCTATGTTTTGTTCTACCATTTTATCCCGATTATCACCAAACGTATATTATTTGAAAGGTATTTCTTTTTAGCCGTTTTGCAGATTTACCGATTTTTTAATATTTTCCATTATTTTGAGTAAATTGCATTTAAATTTGCTACTAACACATACATCATATTATACGTATGCTATGTGTGTTTTATTAAATTTGTATATGTGTTTGTTAATGTTAATATCTTCTTCACAATAATAATAAACCATAAAAATGTTTGTTTGTGAATTGGCTAAGTTGAAAAATACAGCTGTCTAGAAATTGCACTCGAATTTCGAGCGCTGGAATCCGCTTGTTTTATTTATTGTTGCCTGCTAAATTCGAATATTCCAATAAAAAATTTATATGACCAACTTTTTTAAAGACTTTTTTTATTTGTTTGGTATGACTCTTTTTTGGTAATGACTTTTCAGACTGTTTCCCGTGTTAGGAACAACCAATCTTGTTACTAGAGATATCAGTATGTAGTAAAAAGGTCACAAATAATGGCAGCATTGTTTTTAAATCAAATTAATACTTTGAGACTAATGAGCAAAAATATATGAAAAAAAAATTAAACGAGAATCGGAAAAAATCGATTTTCCTCTTATAATGCAAAGTAATATTTAATTTTTTTTCCAAACAAACTGATATAGTCGCACATACATTTTTTAATTTCTTGTTGTCTAGTAATATATAAAAACATTGATTCCGGTCTGCAAATGTAATTTTATTGCTATAAAGATAGTTTCATTCAAACTTTATCTATAAATGTAGCCCAACGTTTGAAAATTGTGCAAATTAAATTTGAGATGAATTACTAAAATTAAAATATCTTTTTCAGTGATGCCAAAACAGTGGAAACTTTTAAACTTATTTACCAGAGTTGATTAAAACAATAAAAACAGAAGAAGCTGGTCGTAAGCAAAAGAATATTTGTGAGCAATATTCTCCGAATAAATCACTAATTTCATTAATAGCAAGAAAGTTTAAAAATATCCAAAAATGCTACTTAAAGAGGTCATTAACCAAGTGAAAGTAAAGCTATGTGCTTTATCTGTTTCCCGACTAGCAATTGAGGCTGTTCTTGGTTGTTATCGTCCTGTGAGAAAACCACTGATATCAGAGAGAGAGTTGTAGTATTATGTTTACATTTATTATAAATAGTGCAATAAGTCCTGGTATTAAGGTATCAAAAATTTTGCATAACCGAATTTAACACTCTTACTTGCTTTCTATGTTATTTTGACAAAAATCCAAGTTTTTTAAGTAGACATTTTGAAAAAATTGTTGATAAAAAGTCATCAAAACGACGATAAATCGTCAAAACTGGCAGATATGTTTATAACCAAATTTTGGACCTAGCACCACTTGATGGGTAACATTATTTGTGATTTTTTTTTAGATAAATTAAATTTTTTTTTAATATTCCAAATGACCAAACTTCGAACTTTTCGATATAAACAAGTTTAATATTTATTTCCAACTCCAGTAGAACAAATTAAAATTAGCAATAATAGCGCACAAACATAATATAATCGATAATTATGTATATATTTGGTTAAAGCTAATTTAGTTTCGAGTTAAACCACATTTCAATAAATAAAATGGAGTAAGAAATGAAAAAGTTATTAAGGTTTTTCAAAAGTGAAAAAATTAGCTTTTACAAATATTGATCAAGGACTACCACTTACTTTTTTTTTTAGTTTTATAATGATATCGTACCTGTACCTCTAAAGTGCATCAACTCAAAATTTACAAATTTTCAGTGGAGGCAAAAAACTTTTTTTTAAAATAATATTTACTATAAAATTTAAAAACAGTTGTTTCGTTGTAAAGAATTGCGAATAATAAGTACCCAACAGTAGTTGTTTGTGCGATTTTTTCAGTGATCATCAAAAATAACAAGTTTTTTGGGTGCAACTCAAAATATGTCTTTTTGGTAGATTCTAAAGAAGCTACTCTTAAAACACAAAGAGGGTTACAACTGTATTTTTTTTTACGAAAGACTAGAAAAACCGATGTAAGATTTTTACAGTGGATAGATATGACCACTATGTATCGTTTTCTTGCAAAAAGTGAAAATTGAAAAATTTTGAGTTGACTCACTTTAGAAGTACAGGTGCGATATGATGATATAAATATTTTAAAATAACAGTATACAAATTTTTTTATTTAGAAATTTAGAATATGCGGTAATTTGAAATCATTCTATTTCTTTCGAAGCGTCTTTCGATATGCAAAACGTTTTGGTGAAATTGTTCGCCTTGCTCATCACTAAATTGTAGTAGGTTTTCTGGGAAAAAAATCTAAATGTGCATGCAAAAATTAACTTTTATGGGCATCCTGCATCCCATTTCTGCATAAGCCTCAAGAAATTCATTAACCACATCAATATAATTTTCACTTCTTTTAATTCCAAAAAAAGTTTTCACATAAACTAATAAAGCTTCTCCATGCTCTTTTTTCCACAAGATTTAATTTCACTGTAAATTTTTAGTGAAGCATGATTTTGCGGATTTGAGGTCCAACAAAAATACCTACAAATAAAAAAACAATATTCTTGGGAAAACTGATTTTAAGTGTAAAAAGGCATCACTTTCCCTATCCAGGCGTTTCACAAACTGCTGGTTTTCACTATGTCATATAAGCTGACAACGAACGATTACCTCAACTGACATCTCGTAATTTTCTACTCATAACGTATTCATTACATCTTATAAACGAACAAAAAATTCGGCTGTCAAACACAAACAAATTGCCAACATGCTGGCAATTTCATTTAAGATGTCAAATGTTGCCAGGGGTTGGAAATGACAAGACATTAAAACCCGTTTTCATACAACTGACAATAATTGACAACAATACGTTTTTCTTGCCAATTTCAAAAATTGTTCTTGATGGCCAGTTTTTTTTGCTTGTATTGATCTTAATTTAGTATAGCGTCCTTGCATTCCGAATAAGATTGTCAGAACTTTCAGATCTGAAACAAATTGCCATTGATACTTTTTATAACATATTAATTCCAGTATCTTCTCCATTGTTGCATACGACTCTTTCATGATAGTAGCATATGCTATTGGCACTGACGACAACTGGTTCTCGTTGTGTAATAAAACTGTTTTCAAACCTAAAAAATATGTTAATGGATATTGGAACAAAAATATATTACTTACTTTTACACGAGCCGTCCAAAAATAATCTCCAGTCGTTCGGTTGACTCCTTCGGTTAACTCCTCTGTTGTTGTTATTATCATTGTTCTTGTTGTTGTCATCATTGTGCTCAAACTGTATTTGGAGATTGTCTCTTGCAATATTAATTTTAAGTCACTTTTCGTGATATTCCACTGTTTTAGTAGAGAAGCTAACATCTCTCTTTGTCTCCATGATAGTTTCAAATCTCGAACAAGACCATGAAAATTTTCATATGTCACTAAATGTGGTTTCACCGACTGTGTAACAAAAAAATTCTAAACTTCTAAATAAAATTATTTGTATACTGTTATTTTAAAATATTTATATCATCATATCATTATGAAACTAAAAAAAAGTAAAATAAAGTAAAGTGATAGTTCTTGATCAATATTTGTAGAAGCTACATTTTTCACTTTTGAAAAACCTTAACAACTTTATTATTTTTAACTCGATTTTATTTATTGAAAGCTGGTTTAAGGGTATGCCTCTAAATAAACTAATTTAAAAAAATGGCGCCAAAGTTGAAAAAACTAGAAAAAACAAAATTAAAATCAGATATAATTAAGAATATCACCACAAAAATTTAATATACATACCAAAGGGTATATATATATTTGAAAATGCACATTTTTCTTCTTTCTGAAACCATTTAAAAAATTAATATTGGTTAAAAAGCAACTAAGTTACACGGTCATAAGTACTTGTACCTACCCAAAAACGGTTTATTCGGAATAACTCCGAAATTTGAGGGTGTTTCCGAACATTTTAAAACTGATTTGGGATCTACACAACAAGGCCTACAACCTACGCTAGGTCGCTTTCCAAGTATATTTTCACTGTAGCACCGTGTTATTTTTTGTTTCTTTTCCAGTGGATAAATGTATCAAAAATGTCTTTTCAAAGATATATCTTTAAATATATTTGATAAATTTTTAAGAAAAATATAAGTTTAGGGCATGAGTTCGCTTTGCGAATTTATATGAAAATTAAGAAAGTATTTTGTCTTCGTCGAATTAATTAGTAATGGCCGATATCACATTTTGACGAAACTGAATACATGATCGATCCTGAGAGATTAGGTTTAATATGCCTTAAGACGTTATTTCCTAAATTAACCTATACAAAAATTGATGCTAGTGGGCTATGTGATTTGTATAAATAACTAAGCTTAACCAAGTATATTTTCACTGTAGCACCGTGTTATTTTTTGTTTCTTTTCCAGTGGATAAATGTATCAAAAATGTCTTTTCAAAGATATATCTTTAAATATATTTGATAAATTTTTAAGAAAAATATAAGTTTAGGGCATGAGTTCGCTTTGCGAATTTATATGAAAATTAAGAAAGTATTTTGTCTTCGTCGAATTAATTAGTAATGGCCGATATCACATTTTGACGAAACTGAATACATGATCGATCCTGAGAGATTAGGTTTAATATGCCTTAAGACGTTATTTCCTAAATTAACCTATACAAAAATTGATGCTAGTGGGCTATGTGATTTGTATAAATAACTAAGCTCATATGTTTGCAGGTGTTGTAAAAAAGTGTTGAAATCAGAGGAATTCCTAGATCTATTAACTCCTGTAGAAAATAAGGCATGAAATAGTTCAGAAGGCGTTATTGTAAATTTCATCAAATTTTCATAGTAAATTTTGTAGGGTTATTTAACAACGTTCTCTGCAATTAATTCAATTCAATTTTTTCAACTTATGTATCGTTCATTAAATGAATTACTTATTCACTGACTGTATCACTAAATTAATTATACTAGCAGATTCCAGTCCTCGAAATTCGAGTGCAAATTCTAGGAAATTTTATTTTTTCATTAAATAAAGACCTTAAAGACCTTAAATCAACACAAAAAACAAACTCATTATTATTATAAACATATTAGCAAATTTAATAAATACACACATACATAGCATTGTATAATTTTATGTATGTGTTAGTAGCAACTTTGAATGCAATTAACCCAAAATAGAGGACAAAATTAAAAAATCTGTAAATCTGCAAATCGGCTAAAAAGAAATACTTTTCAAATAATTTACGTTTGGTCAAAATCGGGATAAAACGGTAGAACAAAACATTGGTCACAAGAAATTGCCTAGCATACTAATATAATAGATTAAACAGTGAATAAATTAGACTCGTTTATTGGTAATTCAGAATTTAAAAAACATTGGGAAACAAATTATTTAGAAGTTCTGGTTTTTAAAACATAGATTGGGTACTATTTGGATAATGTTCATCTCCTGCTTAAACTCTTATTTGTTAGTAGTTGATGTATACGTAAATGATTATATACATATTTAAAAGCTTTAGTGATTCACAAAAATGTTGCTAGAAGTAAAATGTTTACAAGAACATGTTTAGATTGAAACAATCTTATCTCCATACACCTGTTATCAATATTGATAAACCGATTGTTTATCTTAAAGTGTACGAAATACTACAATCGCAGCAGTTGTATAGTTACAAAGTGGTAAGAATTCAAATTGTTATACCCACCTACCACTAGGTTTGTGAGCAAAACGCAAATTAGTCATTGGCCTTAATTAAAAACGAAAATATTAATAATAAACGAAACGAAATATTTATCATCTAATAAAAAGAAAATTTTTCACAATTTCATAAAAATTAAGAAACTAAAGAAATGTTTAGGATTTAAATATAATTAAGAAACAAAAATAATAAGCAAAAGTGATCAATAAGTGAAAAACAAATATGGTTGTTGGCGATCGCAGTTCCGATTTACCAACACTTTCATCAAATACAAATATACCCAATGGTTAGTTAATTAAACAACATGGCCAGCAAATTGTGTTTTATTGTTTAATAAAATTATTTCTTAATTCTCAGATAGTGTTGATTGTGGTATTAGAGTTTTGGGCTGGTGTCGTGGTCCCACATGTCTGAAATATGCTCGTCTTCGAACATTTGTTATAGTCTTAGCCTGTGCTGGCTTATTACAGGGTGCATGTGAAACATATTTTCGCATATCAGCCAAACAAGCCGCTTTTGAAAATGACTGGAATCCAATTCTCGTTGGTGAGTTTTACTTTTTGGCAATTTATTATTTTCTTAAATTAGTGTGTCAGTAATGATATCACAATTGTTATCAAACGGACATTACTATTTATGTGATTATTAATTTAAACCAAAAATAAAAATAATCGCGGTTTAATATATGTAGTACAAATGTGTATATCTTGTTATGTCTTATCAATATTTATTTGTAGGAAATAGTCATAGTTTTATTACCTGTTTAATGAATAATATTGCTGCCTGTAT
Organism: Cordilura impudica; assembly: GCA_963682025.1. Taxonomy (NCBI): domain Eukaryota; kingdom Metazoa; phylum Arthropoda; class Insecta; order Diptera; family Scathophagidae; genus Cordilura; species Cordilura impudica. Next base: position 39,953,861 of record OY821518.1, on the reverse strand, counting down.
AGGAGTGGAGTTATTATTGGCAAAAATATGGGAATGTTTTTTTTTATGTGTAAACATATATAAATTTCTATTTCACAATACAATCACAAAAACAGCGTAACATGTGAGCCGTAAGACAAAATCGGTGTGACTTATGATTGTATTGGTGAAAAAATTATGATATAAAATTGTTTCAGCTAATTCAACAACTCTTTGCTGTAAAACGTTAAAAATTTCGCAATATAAACGTATAACATCTATAATATTAATAGGCTAGGCGATTTCTTGTGACCGATGTTTTGTTCTACCGTTTTATCCCGATTATGACCAAACGTATATTATTTGAAAGGTAGTTCTTTTTAGCAGTTTTTCAGATTTACAGATTTTTAAATTTTTTCCTTTATTTTGAGTAAATTGTACAATTAAAAAAATTATAAAATTAAAATAAAATTATACATATGCTATGTGTCTTTTATTAAATTTGTTAATATGTTTGCTAATCAGTTTGTTATCTTCATTCACAATAATAGTAAGCCATAAAGTGTTGGTTTGTGAATTGGCTAAGTTGAAAAATAAAACGGCCCAGAAATTGCACTCGAATTTCGAGCGCTGGAATCTGCTAGTATACATAATTCAACAACAAATTGTAAATACTGAAACTTCAATTTTGAGAGCTGGTTGTTTGTTTGAAAATGAAAAATGAAAAATAAAAAATGAAAAATGAAAAATAAAACAATGAAAAAAGGAGAGATGAAAAATGAAAACTGTAAAATAAAAAATGAAAAATGAAAATGAAAAATAAAAAAAATTAAAAATGAAAAGTGAAAACTGTAAAATAAAAAATGTAAAATAAAAAATGAAAAATGAAAATGAAAAATAAAACATGAAAAATGCAAAACGAAAAATGAAAACTGTAAAATAAAAAATGAAAAAGAAAAAAGAAAAATGAAAATAAAAAATAAAAAATTAAAAATAAAAAATGGAAAATAAAATATGAAAAATTAAAAATAAAAAACTAAAAATTAGAAACGAAAAATTCAAAACGAAAAATTAAAAATTAACCGGTTGAAATATTAAATATTTTTAAATTAGCAGAGCCCCTGCAGTTGATTGCTATAAATGATACATAGATGATGCTTTCTGTTTGATTTTAAAAAAGTGACATACAAAAATCTTTAATTACTAGATGTTTACACATCTCCCCTGTGATCGGACTCACATGATTTTTTTTTGTATTTCTAAAGAATTTATTAAAGGAATTAAATGTTGGATTAATTGTTAAAAGTTTCAGTAATAAACTTTACTGGCATAAATTCGCCGGGTTCATGAAATAGTAAATAGATTTTCTTCATAAAAGTGAATAGACTACTCTGTTGTCAGGGTGGGGTGTTATAAGTTTATGCTAATGTTTGCAAGACTTGCTGATCGATTCAGGATCACTTTTTGAAATTTGGTTAATGTGTGTTTATTATACCCAGTAATCAGTGCTCCAAAAATAAACCCTGTAGAACTATTATTAGTCAAAGACCCTATACAAAGCTACTTCCCAATATTCAGTGAAATCTATAAAAAAATAAATTTTCAAATTTGGTTTATATACACTCCTTGTCACTTGAATAGGACACCCAGTACACTCTTTTTTCAATTGCCTCTAACTCAAAAGCGAAATGATAAAATAACTCAATTTTTGCACGTTCTCTTTGTGCAATTATTTATCTCTCTCAGCAACAAGCTGCAAGTTGTGGCAAAGAACCGTTATATTTTTTTTCTTGTTTTATGTTGGAATTCGCTTGAAATTGAGTCAGTATTTTTGTGTCACTTGAATAGAACATGCGTCTTGTTTGATCGTCTAACGGAGTTTTCGCTGATCGAATTTTTTTGTGATTTTCGGCTATTGTCTTTAATATAAAGTTCAAATGGGTCGAGGAAAAGCCTTATCTGAAGAGGAAAAAGGAAAAATAAAGGCATACAAGGACTCTGGTCTATCAATTGCAAAAATAGCCAAAAAAAATCAACAGGAGCCGATATGTCATATCGGGATTCTTAAGTAATGAGTCTGAATATTGAAAAAATGTGAAAGGCCGTACGTGCAGTGTGCTCACCGAATCGGAAAGACGCCTCATATTAAGAAAAGCGTCAAATTCTCACGACTCTGTGGCGAAAATTCGTGCAAAATGTAATGTAAATGCTAGTTATCCACTGTCCATCGCGTTATTATGAAGGCTAAACACCTAAAGAGGTTAAAAATAAAGAAGAAGCCTCCCCTTAACCCGGCAAGAAAAGCGCAACGCCTCAATTTTTGTCGCAAACATGTGGCCTGGACCTTTCAGTGGAATAAAGTTGTTTTCTCAGACGAAAAAAAGTTTAATTTAGAAGGCCCAGATGGTTATAGTTACTATTTCCATGATCTCCGCAAGGAACCCCATCATTTGGACCGTCTGCATAGCCGAGCTGGAGGTGTTATGGTGTGGGGGGCCATTTCCTACTATGGCACCTGCAAACTAAAATTTATGTCATCAACGATGAATGCTTTGTGCTACAAAGAAATATTAAAAGAGGCGTTTCCATATTTTCAAAACCTTTTCGGGCCTCTCCCATGGATATATCAACAAGATAATCCGCCGATACATACAGCTCGGGTCGTAAAAGCTTATATACAGAGCCAAAATGTGGACCTCTTAAGCTGGCCGCCATACTCACCCGATTTAAATATAATCGAAAATGTTTGGGGATGGCTGACACATGAAATATATGGCGCAAGAAAGCAATATTCGAGTGTACCCGAACTAGTTACAGCAATCGAATTAGCTTGGGACTCGATTTCATTAAATTACTTGGCTAGCTTGTATCAATGTCTTCCAAAACGGATGACTGAAGTTTTGGAACATCAAGGTGGATCGACGCATTATTAAAACAATTTTTTTTTCTTCTAAATTAAACCTATTACCCTATATTTAAGTCATTTTTATGTTAAAAATAATCTGAGATCTCTGAAATGTTTTTTTTTGTTTAACTGTCCTATTCAAGTGACGCAAAATTTGAGCCCCTGAATTTGACTGATTGAGTTTAAGAATTTTTTGTTACTGATTAAAGCTTTACCATGAAGAATTCCTGCTGGTTAAGATAAAGCAATTAAATGATCTTTAATTAAAAAAAAAAAAAAAAAAATAAGTCTATTACCATTGGTTTGGGAGCAGTGGGTGATCGCAAACACACTTAGGGGGTGTCCTATTCAAGTGACAAGGAGTGTATATGTTTTTGAGAAAATATAAGAATTTTAATGTTGCGCATTCAAAAAGGACAGCACACAAAAGGCAACACAACTTCAATACAAAAAGTAAACTTTTAAAATTTTTATACCCTATACCACTATGTGGTTTGGGTATTATGACTTTGTGCTGCTGTTTGTAACTACCAAAATTATTTGACCTAGACCCATCTTTTATTATACCGATCGACTCAGAATCACTTTCTGAGTCGATTTAACGATGTCCGTCCGTCCGTCCGTCCGTCTGTGTGTCCATGTAAACATTGTAATCAAATTTTCTCACTTATTTAATATTTAGTTTATTTTTCTTTAGCCTTAAGCACCTCTCCTAGGCATCGACTCTTTTTGTTAAATCGGGAAAGAATTTGCTCCTTTATTGATTGAGTTAAATGACACACGTTCTGCGCCAAACGGGTGTAACCTATGTTACTTATGCAACTTAAATTAGACAGAAAATATTCAACATTTCATAGGCCGTTGTCCAATATTAAGAGAATTTTCTTGGGAAACAATTTCTTAGAAAATTATCAGATCATACAAATATTGATAGATGAATACAACTTTTAATAATTTAATAAGTACCTATTAATATGATTAGTTAACTATAAAATAATCACACTTCCCACAGGAGACAATTGACAATGTTTGATATTAGCACTTCCTATATCTGCAGTAAGACTTTGTGAAAATTTCAGGAAGATCAGATGAGTAATTACGGAGATTACCGCCTACAAACAAACAAACAAATAAACAAACAAAAAAAAATCATGTGAGTCCGATCGCAGGGGAGATGTGTAAACATCTAGTATTTAAAGATTTTTTTATAGCACTTTCTTAAAATCAAACAGAAAGCGTATCACTTATTATTATTATTTATTATTTTAACCGGTTAATTTTTAATTTTTCGTTTTTTATTATTTATTTTCAATTTTTCGTTTTTCATTTTTCATTTTCCGTTTTTCATTTTTCATTTTTTATTTTTCATTTTTAATTTTAATTTTTTATTTTTTATTTTTTATTTTTAATTTTTAATTTTTTATTTTTCATTTTTAATTTTTTCTTCATTTTTCATTATTCATTTTCCAATTTTTATTTTTCTTTTTTCATATTTTATTTTTCAATTTTTATTTTTTAATTTTCATTTTTTATTTTTCATTTTTTATTTTTCATTTTTTATATTTAATTTTTTATTTTTCATTTTTTATTTTTCATTTTTTATTTTTCATTATTAATTTTTTATTTTTCATTTTTCCTTTTTATTTTTTTTTAATTTTTTATTTTTCATTTTTCATTTTTTATTTTTAATTTTTCATTTTTTATTTTTCATTTTTATTCCTAATTTTTTATTTACCATTTTTATTTTTTTTTAATTTTTCATTTTTTATTTTTCATTTTTCGTTTTTCATTTTTTATTTTTCATTTTTCGTTTTTTATTTTTTATTTTTCATGTTTCATTTTTTATTTTTAATTTTTAAATTTTAATTTTTTATTTATTTTTCATTTCTCATTTTTCATTTTTTATTTTTAATTTTTTATTTTTCATTTTTCATTTTTAATTTTTAATTTTTAATTTTTAATTTTTAATTTTTATTTTTCATTTTTATACCCTATACCACTATGTGGTTTGGGTATAATGACTTTGTGCTGCTGTTTGTAACAACCAAAAATATTTGACCTACACCCATCTTTAATTATACCGATCGAATTAGAATCACTATCTGATTCGATTTAACGATGTCCGTCCGTGTGTCCGTCCGTCCGTCTGTGTGTCCATGTAAACCTTGTAATCAAACTGCAGGTCGCAAATATGAGTATATTTTGATGAAATTTGGTATATAAGCTTTTATCGGCCATAGGATGAAAGTTATTGAAATTGGTGAAAATCAGTCCATGTTCAGACCTAGCCCCCATACATCCATAACTGAGTAGTCCAAAAATTATCCCTATGGGACAACCGTTACTCATAGGCCCCATGTAGAGCTGCTTCCCAATCTGCAAAATACAAGAGACTTTACCAAACATGATCAGGATCGGTCCAAGTTTAGGCCTAGTGCCCATATAGATATAGCATCCGATATGAACTTTTTGATATCTGCAGCCAAAAAAATTAATAAAAATCCCACTCAAATTTGGTTTATCTTATTTTCTATGTCCAGTTAGTTTGGCCTAAGAGATAGGGTCTCTAAACGCGTGTTATAGGGTATCGTATAGTCGATCTAGACTGACTATAATTTTCTTACTTGTTTTATTATAGACTCGTCATTTTTATTAATAATTAATATGTTCTTTATTATTTGCTTTTGTTTCTGTTTTTAAATGTCAATTTTGCAGTCACTGCGTTGTAATTTTTTACTTCAATATTAAAAAAACACAAGTTTGACAAGTCTTTGTGATATTTTCCTACAATCTAGTAACGAGCTAGATTTTGTTTTTTATGGGAAATCTAATAAAAATGAGCTAGATTTCGCTCGAAATCTCGTATATACTAGATTTTGCTTAGATGTAAACGCATTGTAAGACAAATTGCAAAGCTGCCTCTGAGTAATTACTTTGCATGGGAGGCGCCACGCCCACTAAAACATATTAAAAAATTTATAGCCTATTAGCACTTCCTATATCTGCAGTAAGACTTTGTGAAAATTTCAGGAAGATCAGATGAGTAATTACGGAGATTATCGCCTACAAACAAACAAATAAACAAACAAAAAAAATCATGTGAGTCCGATCGCAGGGGAGATGTGTAAACATCTAGTATTTAAAGATTTTTTATAGCACTTTCTTAAAATCAAACAGAAAGCGTACCACTTATTATTATTATTATTTATTATTTTAACCAGTTAATTTTTAATTTTTTGCTGTTTATTTTTTATTTTTTATTTTCAATTTCTCGTTTTTCATTTTTCGTTTTTCATTTTTCATTTTTAATTTTATACTTTTTTATTTTTCATTTTTCTTTTTTAATTTTAATTTTTTATTTTTCATTTTTAATTTTTTTCTTAATTTTTCATTTTTCATTTTCTAATTTTTATTTTTCTTTTTAAATTTTTCATATTTTATTTTTCAATTTTTATTTTTCAATTTTAATTTTTTATTTTTCATTATTCATTTTTTATTTTTTATTTTTTATTTTTCATTTTTTCTTTTTATTTTTTTTAATTTCTCATTTTTCATTTTTTATTTATCATTTTTCATTTTTCATTTTTTATTTTTAATTTTTAATCTTCATTTTTCATTTAGCATTTTTATTTTTTTTCATTTTTCATTTTTCGTTTTTCATTTTTAATTTTTTATTTTTAATTTTTAATTTTTCATTTTTCGTTTTTCATTTTTCATTTTTTATTTTTCATTTTTAATTTATTTTTCGTTTTTAATTTTTAATTTTTATTTTTCATTTTTCATTTTTTATTTTTCATTTTTTATTTTTAATTTTTTTATTTTTCATTTTTTTATTTTTCAATTTTCATTATTCATTTTTAATTTTTCGTTTTTCATTTTTAATTTTTTATTTTTCATGTTTCATTTTTTATTTTTCATTTTTCATTTTTTATTCTTAATTTCTTTTTTCATTTTTTAATGCTCACATCTTACGCGTAATATGTTACGCTCACATATTACGCTGTTTATGTGATTGTATTGTGAAATAGAAATTAACCCCCTTGCGTGTATAGATGTTTACACATCAAAGCAGACATTACCTCTTTATCTATAAAAATATTAATAGGCTAGGCGATTTCTTTTTAACGATGTTTTGTTCTACCATTTTATCCCGATTTTGACCTAACGTATATTATTTGAAAGGTATTTTTTTTAGCTGTTCACCAGATTTACAGATTCTTAAATTTTTTCCTTTATTTTGAGTAAATTGCATTTAAATTTGCAACTAACGCATATATAAAATTATACATACATATGCTATGTGTGGGTTTATTAATTTTGTTAATGAGTTTATTATCATTTATCATCATTCACAATAAGAATAAACCAAAAAAGTGCTGGTTTGTGAATTGGCTAAGTTGAAAAAAAGTTGCCTAGAAATTGCACTCGAATTTCGAGCGCTGGAATCTGCTAGTTATATTAATTATATTATTCTAGATTAGTATAGATAAAGAATAAACTACTAAAAAACAATTAAGAAAATTATAGTCGATCTAGACCGACTATACGATACCCTATACCATGCGTTTAGAGATCTTATCTCTTAGGTCCAACTAATGAGATATAGAAAATAAGCATAAACCAAATTTGAGTGACATTGTTCTTAATTTTGGTGCATTTGAATATGAAGAAGTTCATATATATACATATACAAACCGAATTTGAGAAAAATCTGTGCAATATTTTTGTTTTTTGATAGATATAAGTGAAGATATGGAACCATCTTTATATGGGGGCGATGACTAAGAATTGTCATACTGATTAATTGATGTAATAAGTAAGACGAACTAGGTTTTACTGTCTGTTACATCAGCTTTCAAAAAACACCACTCTATTTGGCATTCTTTGGCATTAGAGGGTGGCATACATTTCGGTTGAGATAAACAAAACTGTTCTCTGAGTTTAGGAAGGAACTGTTAACAGTTAAATCAGAACCAGTTTAATCTTTCGTTGGATATGTCTAAGAATGAGATATGGAATTTGTTCTGTAGAACTAACGGCCACATTACTTGTCTATAATTAAATTGCATAAATATAAAATGTTTATTTCATATATTTCAGAATGGCTGCTGGTAAGTAGTGGATTATTTCAAGCCATATTTGCCCTAGTCTTTACATACTGGGCTCATCGTCTGCATCCAATAAGTTGGCTGGGTGGCACCATAATACTACAAGGATTGACATGTATCATTTCAATGATACCATCAATTATGAATTTGTAAGTAAATAGCGATTTAATTTAAAATTAAAATTAACTGAAAAATTTCCTTTCCAGTGCCGATGGTGTTACATCATCAGCACAAGTGGTAGATGAAAATATTTGTATTTCAAATTGGCCAACTACAGCAGCTAACTTGATTATGTCTGTGGAAAACAGCAGATTGTTAATACTGATCATGATGTTCGTCTTACAATTCGCCTTGGGATTGGCATCATTGGCTTTCTACACCGTTGGCATTACTTACATAGATGACAATTCCACATCAGTTGATAGTCCAGCCGTAATTGCTACGGCATTCGGTGCAAAAATAATGGGTTTACAACTTGGTTCAGGGTTGATTTTAAGCATTGGAGCCACAAATATAGGTTGGTGGCTGGGATGGGTGATCATAGCACCGCTCATTGTGGTAAGCGGTATTTTATTGGGTTTGTTTCCCAAGAAACTGCCAAAAACAGTTATACATCAAGCGGCTCAAAGGATTATAGAAGAATCACGTAGTCGCCAGTTTGGTAGTCAATTTTCTACGTATATCGATGATACAGCGTTTATGCCATCAATTAAGCGTTTATTCGGCAATAAATTGCTTATGTTTAATATCGCCAGTGTCATGTTCATACAAGGGGCCTCCATCAATTATGCTCTTCAAGAAGAAAGTTACTTGCAATCGCGATTCTTTTTGCCTTTTAGCGAACAGGATGGTTTGACACAAGAATGGAAAGCAAATTTCGTATCATACTTCCTTAAGCCACCAGCAGCAGCTGTTAGCATGTTTGTGGGTGGTCTTCTTATATCAAAACTCAAGCTAACGGGACGGTATGAATTTAATATATATTATACGTTTTTATAGACATATAGATGAAACGTTTTTTCGTTATTTACAGAAAAATAGCTGGCCTAGGTATTGGCATGAGCGTACATCTTTTGTTAATTTATATTGCCTTTATATTTATACGATGTGACGTAGGTCCTGTTGCCGGCATCGAGAATGGTAAACTTCAACAGCCATATTGTTCCAGGCAGTGTATTTGCACACCAACTTCTTTTCTTCCCGTTTGTCCAGAAAATTCCACCGTTACATATTTTTCTCCCTGTTATGCTGGATGTTCAGGGAAGACCACTATCAATACTATAGAGGTAAGTAAAGGATGTGCCAAAATTCACGCAAGATTCGAATTTACCATCATTTGTGGAGTAAAGTGTTGGCAACCAAAATAGGAAGACAGTTTGTTAGCTGATAGTTTAGGGTTGGTAAAAATAATAATTAGATGGCCGAGCAAGACGTTTTTATTGTTAAACAATATTTCAAAAATAATTAAAGTTTGGATTTTAGATTTTTTTAATTTTTCGAACATAAATATCTTAAGCGATGAAGTACATATTCACTTTGATGGCTTCGTTATCGTTTAAATTGCGGCATTTGGGGCTGGAAGCAGAACAAATGCATCCACAACGTGTGACTGTTTGGTGCAGATTTTTGACTGTAGGCATCATTGGACCATACTAGTTCGAAAACGAGACTATTAGAGCAGTGACTATTACTGGTGCTCGATGTCGCAACATGATAACAGTGTTCTTTCTGCTTAAATTGGATGATATTGATGTGGACGACATGTGGTTTCAACAGACGTTGTCACATGCCATATAGCCCGTAAGATATTTCCTAGTCCTGTACTCTCTTGTTTTGGTGATCGGAATTGCCCCAGTGGATATTGTGATTTGATATCACTTGATTTTTTTTATGAAGTTATTTATAGTCATAGCTCTATGCCAACAAGCCCACAACCTGCAGTCTATTGGAGGTAACTCAACGCTGCAGCAACGAAATTCAGCCACATTTATGCAAAATATTCATGGACAATTTCGACAAAATGATGCCTGTGTACCAGCAAAGCCGTGGAGGGTCGATGTGTTGTTTCATACATTAACAGGATAGGGTTATAATTCTATAAAAAAAAAACAACAATGTAAAAGAAAGAAACTGTGTTTTCTGTTTAATTCAACTCTTTATAATTTTTGATGTGTAATCATCTATACGCGGGGGTAAATTTCTATTTCACAATACAATCACAAACACAGCGTAAAATGTAAGCCGTTTAACAAAATCGGTGTGACTTATGATTGTATTGGTAAAAAAATTATGATATGCAATAACTTGTTTGAAAATGAAAAATTAAAAAAAAAAATGAAAAATAAAAAATTAAAAATGAAAAATGAAAAATGAAAACGAAAACGAAAAACGAAAAACGGAAAACGAAAAATGAAAAAATAAAAATTAAAAAATTAAAAATTATAAACCAGAAATTAAAAATGAAAAATAAAAAATGAAAAATTAAAAATAAAATATGAAAAAAATAAAAAATGAAAAATTAAAAATGAAAAATAAAAATAAAAAATATAAAATGAAAAATAAAAAATTAAAAATGAAAAGTGAAAAATAAAAAATGAAAAATGAACAACTAAAAATAAAAAATTAAAAATGAAAAATAAAAAATGAAAAATAAAAAATGAAAAATGAAAAATGAAAAAGGAAAAATGAAAAATGAAAAATAAAAATGAAAAATGAAATATGAAAAATGAAAAATGAAAAATGAAAAATGAAAAATGAAAAATTAAAAATGAAAAAGAAAAAGAAAAATCAAAAATGATAAATAAAAAATGAAAAATTAAAAAAAAAAATAAAAAATTAAAACTTTATAATTAAAAATGAAAAATAAAAAATTAAAAATAAAAAATATAAAAAGAAGAAAGGAAAGTAAAAAATAAAAAATCGAAAATGAAAAATGAGAAATAAAAAATGAAAAATAATGAAATAAAAATGAAAAATAAAAAATGAAAAATGAAAAACGAAAAATGGAAATTGTAAAATGAAAAATAAAAAAAGAAAAATGTAAAATAAAAAATTAAAAATAAAAAATGAAAAATGAAGATTAAAAATAAAAATGAAAAATGAGATATAAAAAATGAAAAATTAAAAATAAAAAATTAAAAATTAAAAATTAAAAATGCAAAATAAAATATGAAAAAGAAAAACAGGAACGGTAAACGAAAAATGAAAATTAAAAAATGAAAGATGAAAAATGAAAAATAAAAAATAAAAAAAGAAAAATTAAAAATGAAAAAAAAAAACAAAAAATGAAACAGTCAAAAGAAAAACAAAAAATGAAAAATAAAAAATGAAAATTGAAAAATGAAAAATGAAAAATAAAAAATGAAAAATAAAAAACGAAAAATTAAAAATGAAAAAAGAAAAATGAAAAAGGCAAAATAAAAAAATTAACAATCAAAAAAGAAAAATGAAAAATAAAAAAATGAAAAATGAAAAATGAAAAATAAAAATTAAAAATTTAAAATAACAATGAAAAATTAAAAATAAAAATAAAAAATAAAAACTGAAAAATGGGAAATGAAAAATGAAAAATAAAAATCAAAAAAGAAAAATAAGAAATAAAAAAAGAAAAATAAAAATTGAAAAATAAAAAATTAAAAATGCAAAATAAAAAATGAAAAATTTAACATGAAAAAGAAAAATAAAAATTGAAAAATAAAAAATAAAAAATGTAAAATGAGAAATAAAAAATGAAAAATAATAAAATAAAAATGAAAGATAAAAAATGAAAAATAAAAAATGAAAAATAAAAAATTAAAAATTAAAAATAAAGAATAAAAAATTAAAATTAAAAAATGAAAAATTAAAAATGAAAAATGAGAAATTAAGAATGAAAAATGAGATATAAAAAATAAAAAACAAAAAATAAAAAACGAAAAATGAAAAACGAAAAACTAAAAATGAAAAATAAAAAATGAAAAACGAAAAATTAAAAATAAAATTAAAAAAAAATTAAAAATTAACCGGTTGAAATAATAAATAATAATAAATAATTTTATATTAGCAGAGCCCCTGCAGTTGATTGCTGTAAGTGATTCTTGGATGACGCCTTCCGTTTAATTTTAAAAAAGTCCCACAAAAAAATTTTTAATTACTAGATGTCACATCTCCCCTGTGATCGGACTCACATGTTTCTTACCTTGAGGAGTTCATATAAGAGTTTTATAAATATTGCATATTTTTAAACAAACGTTTGATTCTAGTATAAGAGCTGATGTAATTTAGATAACTGTTTTTCGAATTAAATTATAAATTATTAAATTAAATTATATTTAAAATCCGGGTCTTTCAATTTATTCTTCATATCACTTCCTTTTTCATTACAACTAGTTTACGAATATTTAAAAATGTTGACCATTATATACTATAAATTTTTTTAAATTTTTTTATTTAAAGAGTGCCCATAATTAAGTAACAATACTTTTTTCATTATTTTTTCATACTTAATGTTTTTTTTATTATGAACATTAATAAATTACAAAGTAAAATTTTCAATTAAAAATACTCTTACTTCTGATATGATTTCGTAAGATATATTAATGAGTTTTTTTAGAGGGCCAAATGTGCTGAAACTAATTTATGCTGAAAATATCTGGATCGAAATTATTTTTTTATTTTCCAAAATAAAATACTGAGAATAATTTTACTCTGTCGTCATAGTTAACGAAATATGGGCCCTGGTTAAGAAAAAATTAGAACAAAGGTCTGACGATTGTCCGTCTTCTTTAAATAGTAAACCAAAATATGTGATTTCGATTGATTTTACTCGATATCGAATGCGAAGATTAGCCCCCCTGTTCTTTCCTGTATATTTATTTGCCATATGTTCTGGTATTGGACGCCCTGTGGTGCGTATTAGTATTTTTTGAAACACCCATACGTTATTGGAATGAATTTATAGAGATTGAATAAAAACATTAAGGAACGGTGTTTTCAATATCGTATCACCGCGAACAGTACTCAAACACATTTCTTACAAGAAAATAAACACACATATATACATTTTTTCTCTTTTTAGTGTTTGTGTACTTAGTACGCATACAATTCCCATAGTGGTTGTGTATTGTTTCGGCGAACACTGACTCACTAAACTCACCGTATGTTTACTGTGCTTTTGGGTGCATGTTGGGTCCATATGATTTTTTTTTTGATATTCATAAAATTTTATATGAAAACTCTGGTTACACTGTTACTCTCTTCGATAAACCATTCGAGCACAAAAAAAAAACAAAACAAACACAACAACCAAACAAACATGTGTATGCATCGCTATTACATATCTACATCATATATGCACATTCGAGTGGTCCTTAAAAACGAAAATGCGATTTTGGAGAGTGTCGGGGACCACTTTGTTTCCTTTATATATAAAACTAATAATTGTGAAGTTTGGGGACAATCGATTGAAAATTTCAAGTGTGTTTATATGGGGAAAATATGATTTTTTCGACAAGTTATTTTGCGAATCGATTTCAGTATTAAATTATCTTTTCAAAAAGCTATATAACTTCAAAATCGAATAAAAATTTGCCAAGTAATAGCAAATACCTCAGACCACTTTTGTGCCAAAACACATTAGGTAATGAAATTTGATGGCACTATTTTCAACTTTAAGAAATTGATTAAAGCCCTAGTTTTTTTTTGGTCTTTATATTTATATGCACTCTGATATGAAGTACTGTATTATTACCATGTTGTTAACCAATTGCGCAATGAGATCGAAAATAAGTATTTTTTTCGATAAAACTTTAAAAACTCCTTTTTCAAGTTTTAAAAAATTTTCTAAAACAAAATTTAAAAAAAAAATGAATCTGTCACTTTAAGATTTTGTTAAATAATGTTAGAGATAAACTGTGTGAATTTTTGGGTAAATTCCTCTACTAGAATTTTTTTACAAGGATTTATTTTTGTGGATTTCGAGAAAAATTAATTTTTTTTGAAATATTCAGTAAACGTAATCCTTCTAACAAAAATAAATTAGTATTCTACTTTTAAATGTTATATTTTATCTTAAATGCCTGGGGTTTCGGAGAAAGATAATATGATCCCATTAACCCTTTTGGACTTGTGGTCACATATGACCCCAATCTAAGATAAGACTTTAGATGTGACGCTTAAAATATAATAACCAAATATGCCAATCTTCCATGGTAAAAATTAGGAACAAATCGGACAACGTTAACCCATACCTAAAAATAATGTATTGGTTGGGAAATAAAATACTGCTAATTTTTTTTGGCAAAAACTTACACTTATGTGCTCCTAGGATTAAAAGCGATTTTGTATTTCTGCAGAATTCTTACTATTTCCCCCATCGACATGGGAATCTAATGAAGATTTTAAAAAGATATACAATTTCTGCAAGAATTATTTGTAGTAAACGATCCTGCAGTTAAATTCATAAAAGATTTTAATAAAGTGTTAACAAATAATGAACAAGAAAAGCAGTTTTTTTTGCGGATAGTAGAATCATACAAATAACATTACGCTTCCTGTACAAAGTCAAGTTTTATTTCACAATTTGAATTATAATTCGACAATGTTCTTAGTTGATTTAAAAAAAAATATAGATAGTTTTTAAAAATAAAATAATTTTATAATAAAATTGGTTAAAAGTTGTTTTAAATTATATTCGCGAGCAATAAGCAGATAATTGCACCAAAGATATATCACAATAGACTATTTTGATCCCAGGAGAACTGAAGGGCTAAATAAAAAAAATAAACCGAATTATATTTATTAAATTCTAAATAGTGGTGTCATCGAGTTAAATACCTGGAAAAACTTGTTTTCGGTAATTTTTATACAAAAATATCTTAAAATCCAAAGCTGGCCTTGGCAGATAATGGGTTAACGTCCTCGGATTTATCCCAAATTTTAGGCACAGAAGACCTACACATTTGATTATAATATTTTAAGTAATACCTTTAAAAATTCAACAGTATTCGTAAAATATTTGAATGTTTTTACTTAATCCTCGTAAACTGGATTGGGGTCATTTGTGGCGCCAAGTCCAAATGGGTTAAAGACGTCAAATTATTTTTTTCATAACCTATTATTACAACCAAGATTGCGGTTTATTTAAATAAACACATTAAATGAGATTTTTTTTATAATACACCTCTCAGAAAAAGAATGGCGTCAGCCAAATGCTCTGAAAATAATCTTTCAACGCTTACTTGTGTCGGAGGCAATGCAGTCCCAATTCTAGCTGCATCATGAATTATTTCTGGATAAATCGTGGTTCCACATTCAATTTTGACGAACGATCACATTTTTCTATTTATTTGAATTGTTTTAAAAACTCTTCAGTAATTTTCGATTTCTCAATATCTACTGGTTCATTTTCTTTTTGTAAACTTAAACGTCGTCGCTTTACCTTATATCGTTCTAATTTTCTAAATAAGCTTCGAAATTAGAGTCATCATGTGAGGAAAATGATTCGGATTGGTTAAACATTTCAATTTTGACTAACTTTGATTCATGAGTTTTAGGTGTCTATATCTTTTTCATGCGAATTACGACTTTTACACGTTTTTCTTTTGTTTTGGCAATTTGATCGCTGTCTAGCAAAATCCAATTCATTGGATCACCGTATACAGCAGATAACAGAATATTATTATGTAAAAACTGATCCTCTCCCCTTTTCATTGAAGATTTTTTTTTATTTATTTTATTTATTCAGTCTATGGAATCATCCTTACAGACTACTTAAAGTATATGTACATTTATATTATAATTTATATATATAATTAAACATTTAACAAAATTGATATATAACATTTATTTAATTCAGTTGATTTAATGCATTTAAGTGTAATATAATATCTCTTCTCACAATATCCAAACTTTTATTAAAATCAATAAACTGATACAGCATATTAAACTCATCACAAATTCTACGTAGTGGATTAAAATTAGCATAGTTTGTACAATAATATTTGATAGTTAGAAAGTTATAATTTCTTGATGATCGAAAAGGAATATTTATATTTATTTTGTTGATAAGAAATTCAGATTTAAGACTACCATTTAACAGTTTTAACAGGAAAGTAACATTTAGCATATGTCTGCGACTTTTCAATGTAGGAAGCTTAATTAGAGCCAGACGATTTTCATAAGATGGCAACCTCATATTAGGATCCCAGCCCAAACCACGAAGACAAAATAACAAAAATTGTTTTTGAACTGATTAAATTTTATTCGAATGTATATGATATTGCAGATCCCAGACTACAGACCCATATTCGAGTATTGGCCTTACCAAGGTAGTAAACAATTGTTTTGTCGTATACGGATCCGAAAACTCTTTAGCCCACCGTTTAATGAATCCAAGTACACCAGTAGCTTTATTTATTGTTAGCGAAATATGACTTCTAAAGTCTAATTTTTTATCTAGAAGTACGCCAAGGTCGTTGAATGAATCCACTAAATCAAGCACAGCATTATTCATGATATACCGACCATTAATTGGAATTGATCTTGTAAAAATCATATATTTGCATTTTTTGACATTTAGGTCCATTAGATTCATATTACACCAAGTAGTTAAACGATCAATATCATTCTGTAAAAGTGATTGCTGATCAAGATTGTTGAGGGTAAAAGTTAACTTTACATAGTCTGCATACATTAATGTAGTTGAGTGTTTAATTACAGAAGGAGGATCATTTATAAATAGCGTAAATAAAAGAGGTCCCAAGTGACTACCTTGCGGTACACCAGATAATACTTTTATGTTGTTGGAATACGAGTTACGAAACTTAATACATTGTGTTCTGTCTTTTAAATATGATCCAATCCATTTTATTAGCATTATACCAAAGCCCATACGGTCAAGCTTAAACCACAATAGAACATGATTTACTTTATCGAATGCCTTGCTAAAATCATTATAAATAACATCTGTTTGTTTCATATTAATAAAACCATCATTTACCAAAGTTGTAAGCTCCAAAAGATTTGTTATTGTAGAGCGTGATTTGCAGAATCCATGTTGCGTTGGAGATATGATAGAGGACACATGATGTGACAACGTGTCATATATAAGTTTTTCAAATAGTTTTGGAATAGCACATAATTTAGCAATACCTTTATAATTCGAAATACCAGCTTTAGATCCAGACTTAAAGAAGGGAATAATAAATGATTCTTTCCAAATGGGAGGAAAGTAACCCAATTTAAGGGATATGTTAAACATATAAATCAAAGGAATATACAATAAATGTGCGCAGCGCTTTAAAATGCAACTAGGAACACCGTCAGGACCAGCAGCATACGACAATTTTAATTTTGTCAGGGCATTCAGAACTGTATGTTGATTGATGGATGGTATATTAATAATTGAAGATTCCGATATTATGTATGGATACAGATTATTAAATACTGTCGAAGAATAAGTTGATGCAAAAAAGTCTGCAAACATATTACTTATGGAGCTATCATCTGAAGATTCTAAATCACCGTACTTCATAACCGAAGGAAAGTCCGCAGTACGTCTTTTAGAATTAATAAATTTATAAAATGATTTTGGATTATTTTTTAGATTATTCCTTACTTTAATTAAATAGTTATTATAGGCCAATTGATTTGCAATAATAAATTCCGATCTTGATAACGAGTATTTCATATAATCTATCAATGTTCCATATTTTCTATAATTTTTGTACATTTTGTTTTTCTTATTTTTAAGTTGAGATAGATGTTTTGTATTCCAAGGAGGACCATTCGATTTAGGAGGTAACATTTTAGGTACAGATGCCGAGAAAAATTCAAAGAGGTGATGATAAAATGTATGCAAACACAAGTCCAACTTATCATTGCAACGAGATAACACATTTATACAGTCAATTTGGAATAGAGAGAGTTGTAAATCTTGGTAATTAGTTTTATTAAAGCAAAAGATTTTATCGCTGTGAGTTAACTTTTTTTTATGAAGAGGATAGGAACAAAAGATACAATAGCACGAGCAATTGCTCCTCCTGTTTTGTTTAGTATATGTATCAAGCCTTTTCATTAAAAAAAAAAAAAAAAAAAAAAATCCCAGGTGGCATATCCTAGGCCTGAGTCTTTTTGGTGACAACATAAGGGAGTGACAAGACTCTTTCTAACTGTCGCGTTTGCTCCCATTTGGTTTCAGTTAGTGAAACGGTTTGATTATGTGTTAAGTTCAAGTTTAGTTACAAAAATGATTTCTATTACCCTAAATTGAAAGCAATTTTTACGCTGGCATTATAAAACCAATAATTAATTGAATATCTGCTAAGTAAATGTGACTTAAAAAAGACAAATGTTTATATTGCAATATAGATATAATGAGATGATCCGAAATACTAGACAAATATTAATTTAAATGCGCAAATAATCATTGTGCTAAACTTTAAGCAACTAGAAGCATTTTAACAAATAGGTTTATGCATGATATACAAATTTCTTTTAAAGAATTTCCAAAAATACCGTGGAAATCGAAAATACTATAAATCTCATTTAATCTAAATTAAAGGTTCTATATTTTAGGTATTATCTAGATAACCATATATACTTGGGAGGTGAAGGTATCATCACTCAAATAGATGAATCCTTATTTAGTCATAAGCCCAAAAACCATGTAGGGCGAGATGCATTCTGATTTGTGGCGAGGTTATCAAAACATCGATCGAACAAAAGTGCAGCACAGGACCGTTATTCATTCGTTATACTTTGCAGACCCTGTGAATAGAGTACATACTCAGGAGAGATAATTGTTTCGGGGGAAACAACAATACCCACTAAAAAGGATGATAGAAATAAAGGCAGAACTGCTTAAAAATCTTGCAAGTTTAATGTGGTGGGAAAATGTGCATATAGTATGTTGTAAAAATTATGGAAAATGTTTTAATATAATTCGTTTGAATTATAAAAATAACTAGCAATTCCAGCAGTCGAAATTAGAGTGCAAAATCTAGGAAATTTTATTTTTTCTTTTAATAAATACCCTAAAGGTATGCTTCAGAATTCAACTCATTTTAAAGGAAGAAAACAAACTCAACACCTTAACACAAACACATTAACAAATATAATAAACACACACATAGCATTGTATAATTTTATGTATGTGTTAGTATGTATATTTAAACGATCATAACTTCAAAAAAATGTTCCAGACGATGAAAATCTGTAAATCTGGAAAATAGCTAAAAAGAAATACTTTCAAATGATAATTTTTTTTTGGCAAAATCTTGGTAAAACTGTGAAACTTACATCGGTCACAAGAAATCGCCTTGCTATAGATGCTCATGGTTTTATTTTTAATTAGGGTTAGGTGGGGGAACGATTTGGTTCTGACCTGATTTGCTGGGAGAATTTGATTCGTTTCCTAAAAATGCGTAATTTGTATTTAAATTATTAATTTTTTTCGAGTAGGGTTTTTAAATTTACTATTTTTGGAAGCCAGAGTCAGAGTCGGAGTCGACGGAAAAAAGCGATTCCGACTCCGACTCCGAATCCGACTTCGACTCCGCAGCCCTGCTTACAAAGATGAAATAAAACATTTTAAACTAGAAAACTGATTAATTTTTGATACAAAGTATTTAGAAAGATTACATTTGCGTAAAATATTTCACAAAAATCTCATTTATCTCGAAACCCATAAGAAATAAATTCTTGTAAAAAAATTCTAGCGAAATTTTCCTAAAATCTTAGAAAATCTATTTCCGGTGCGACTTTTATTTATCTGATTCTCCCAAACTTCACATTTATTAGTTTTTTATATAATGGAAACAAACTGGACTCCGACTCTCCCCAAAATCGCCATTTAAAAAATGTCCATATATAGCACCACACTAATGGACATATTCTATTACGTGTAACAACTTTTCATTACTTTCAGTTTTTATATGAAATTTTATGGGACTAACTTTATATTCTTTCGTACTCATTCCTCATCTATTTACTCTAGAGGCTCCAAATTCAAAACCAACCTGATCGAAATAATGAAACAAACAATGTTATTCTAATTTTTCCTAGGTTAATGGTTTACTTTGTGAATGAGAGTGATCTTAACAGACAGACAGACAGGCGGACATCGCTATATCAACTCGTGTTGTTATAAGGATCAAAAATATATATACTCCTTAGGGCAGCAAATATTTTTTTTGATGCGTTACCCTGCACATTGCTGTGGAGGATATAAAAATGCGACTGCGAGTGTAAATGGGATATAAAGGGTCCGCCAAATAACTTTTTTTTTTTGAAAATGCTATAAAAAAAAAACTACTGAATAGTATCTCAAATTTCTTTTTTTATTTGAAAGTACAATCCGTCCGGTTAATAATGGAAAACAATTTCATTCAAATGGCTGCCTCGGCTGGCCATGCAGTAGCCTACATGATCAGTCCAATTTTTAAGCACATTATCGATTGTGTGCAGCTGTATTTCACCAATGGCTTCACGAATATTGTCCTTTAAAGCGTCAATTGTCTCTGGCTTGTTGGCGTAACACTTATCTTTGAGGGCACCCAACAAATAATAGTCCAACGGTGTCAAATCGCAGCTCCGAGGTGGCCAAACGACGTCAGCTCTGCGGCTGATAATGCGATCTTCAAAAACAGGGCGCAAAACATCGAGTGTAGCTTCGGCTGTGTGGCACGTAGCGCCGTCCTGTTGAAAGCAAATGTTGCCAATATCCTCCTCTTTAATTTTTGTGAACAAAAATTCGTTCAACATGGCCCGATAACTATCGACATTGACTGTAACGGCCACTCCTTGCTCATTTTCGAAGAAAAATGGCCCAATTATGCCTCTGGACCAAAATCCGCACCAAACAGTGACTCGTTTTGGGTGTATTGACTTTTCAATGTATGCGGGTTTTCTGTGCCCCAAATGCGACAATTTTGCTTGTTTACATACCCGCCAAGATCAAAATGAGCTTCATCTGAAAAGATAATTTTTTTGGCAAAAACGGCATCTTCTGTAGCGAAGCGAAAACGCATTGGATGGTCAGTTGGCTTAAACTCCTGAACCAATTTGACTTTGTATGGCGTCATACCAAGGTCTTTATGCAAAATTCGTCTCAATGATGCCTCCGAAATGTTCAATTCTTGAGAACGACGGTGAATTGATGTTGATGGCGCTTCACGCACACTTTCTGCCACAGCAGCAACATTCTCGGGTGTACGCACTGTTTTTGCTTTTTACGTTTTCGTTTATCGATGAGGATGCCAGATTCCTTCACTTTTTTCACAAGATAACGAACATACGGAGCTGACGGTGCTTCTCTTCTTCTTCTACGCGATTTTCGCACACATTCTGCAACATTACCATGATTTTCAAAGCAATGTCGCAATATTTCCCAGCGTTGTTCAAGCGTATACACAACCATATTCGTTCAGCGGAAGGATAAAACTAATTATCTGTCAAATCAGACATGAGCTAAGTGTTACCATTCACGAAATAAGCACTAGTTGAAAAAAAAAAAAAAACGTTAGATGGCGGACCCTTTATGTAGGTTTTATTCTCAAGGCCGACCTTTATACAAATTACATATTGAAACAATAAATTTTAACATAATAATTATTCCAGTGTTTGTAAAAAAAATTCTTGAGATTAAAAGTCAAGTCTTTGATAACAAAACTGAATGAACTCGAGAGGCCTTATATCAATCAATAGCAAATTTATCTATCCAAAAATAAATAACAGTGTATAAAAAAAAATTTAATTATAAATTTTTACACTGACTTTTGAAATAACTATGAAGTGTGAATGAAATATTTATTCTTTTCTCCATTCTAAATAAATGTTCTCTAATTGCTGAAACGCGTCAAACTGTTATAAGTTATAAGAGTTATAAGTAGTTTAGTGAGTGAGAACTTTAGTGAGAAATTATGATGTTTATGTCTTAAATTTTTTCTCTTTTGATAGTTTTATATTTATCTATATATATAAAAGAGTTGCGAGGATGATCATCATCGCCCAGCCCAAACCATTCGACACAGAAACTTTAAATTTGGTTTAAAGTTTCCTCTCTCGGTGTAAAGATCTATCAAGAACGAACTTCTGCAAATTCCTACATTAAGAGAGTGAAAGCGGCAAAAAAGAGGAAAATAATAAGAATGAATGCAGGAATAGGAAATTTGGTGTGTAGACTCCATCCGGGTAACAAATATTGGCTCAGGATTAATTTTTTCGAAATGCGGCCTTTAAGTGAAAAAAATGGCCAAAAAGGGTAAAAAAATGTACCTTTCTGTATTTTCTGAACATATTAATATATATGGGGGATTTCATGTCAAGTGCACCAACTTTTGAAACCGATGTCTTCCGATCGGGATGAAATTTGCACCATTTTCCTATTGGATAGTAGTTTAGACACAATTTTTCAACAAGATCGGTCAAGAGCTCTCTGAGTTAGAGGTGATCAAAATTTGACATTTTGGCCAAACAGGTGTTTTTTCTCATCCATGTAACTTATTACCTATTGTTCTTAGAAAATTTTCTCCCAAATAGTTTAGATAGCTATTTCTTCAATATTTCGGAAAAAATACTAAAAAAAAAATTTTTTTTTTGACTTTTTTTTACTAAATAAAGCATTTTTTGCCTTTATTTTCAAAAAGGGCATTTTTTTTTTTTTTTCATAAGAAAACTTAGGGTTTTTCCTTTAAGAACTTTTTGGTCGCTTAGTGGGATGGGAGTGGGATATCTATCAAAATAAATGTTTTGTAACTCAAGGCAACGGTTTTTTAATTTTTCACAAATGCACTATTTTGAATTTTTTCCTATTTGTGTGAAAAACCTTACAAATAAAACTTATACTGAGAAACTAGACAAATTAACCTTTCCGATGGTATGTAATATGTCTAACTAAAATTTCATACCCTCAATACTGTAATACCCACAATATGTTAACCTCAGGAAAAAAACACTTTTTTTCTATAGAAATGTTGAACAATTATTTTTTTATTTATTTGTAATAATAATTAAATTTAAATATATTAATTTAATTATTATTACAAATAAATAAAAAAAAAAATATAATAAAAATAAATAGATAAATTATTTAATAAAATTTAATCTTAAAACATTAGATCCATTCATATCATAACTATTTTATAGTTAATTTATTGTATTGTATTTAAATTTTGTCACTTTTTAAAAATCCAATCTTTCATCCAGCTTATTTGTCGAATTTATTTGCTGCTTTTTTAGCCAATCCTTTCTTGGCGTTACTAGGTTCAGCTGTTGATTTCGCTGGTGTTTTTTTTTTTGACTTTTGAAAGAAATCGCATTGAGTAGAGGCAGAAAACTTTTTCATCTCGAGTCTTCCATCGACAAGCGGTATAAGAGCATGGTATTGAGCGGTGCCATCGATTGTTATCGCAGCATCGAATCTGCTCTTTAGTGTTTTCAATGTTTCCTCATAATCCTCTTTGCTACTAAAAACTATTTTAGTTTCTTTATAATAATTCTTTGTCCAATGGAATAAAGCAGTCGCATCTAAGATGCGAACTTGATGAGAGCTCTGGAGGCTATACTTCGCTGCATTTCTTTTAAGGTTTGCCCCAATACCATCACATGCTCCTTTACCATGAGCAGTAGGATGAAAATGCCACTCAGCTGGCATTCCAAAATCTTTTTCATGAGCCATAAGATTTGCGAAGCTACTTTTGTTTTTAAAATGATGACAAGTTCCGTCCGAAACGTAGTATACCTTCTTTACTGTAAATTTAGATTTTAGAAATTTTAGTATTCTCTTCTGGTACTCATAAACTGCAGCGGTATCATGTCTTAAATCGTCGGATATGATTGCCATACTTTTGTGTTCCAGTTTTTCATCTTTCATGTAGTAAATAACTATTGTGAATATAGTTGCTTGGTCGTTATTGAAGTGGAATTCTTGTATGGCATCCTGAAGAACATATTTATAGTTTTCTGCGAAATCATATGAAATAACGAATTCACCAGACTTCAAATGTATCTTAAAATCCTTGAAGAATGACCATTGCTCTTTGACTAAAAAGTCATGGTTTCTCAAGTTTAGCAATCCTGTACACATTTCTTCCACAAAATCATCCACATTTAAAATTATTGTTTTCAATGTGCATCTGCCAGTCTGAATCCAAGAATCAAATTTGACCTCCTCTATATATTCTCGATCTAAAGAGTTGATTAAATTTTCTTTGATGAATGTGGTTTTCGGGTAATTGGTACATTCACCTAAGTGGCAAGAAGTTGTTGCATTAGGACACATAGTCAATTTAAGGCAATCGCGGTAATCGTGTAAATCTTCTGCCGAATCATCTGTTAAATACTTTAATTTGATTTCCTTCAACATCAGTTTAACATTTTCATGGTAAATGCAAACGCATACTGTGTGAGTTCCGCTGCTTCCTGCCAAAACGCAATGTTTTGGCCTCATTTGGGTAAATTTCGTGAAGCCAATTTTAACATCCTCGTGTTCAGATTGAAATGTTGCAAATAACTCTTTCAGGTTACAGAGAACCATTCTCTTCTGTTATGTTATGAAGGAATATCAAATATAGTATGTGGTTTCCATTATAGATAGAAATATCAGATGAGAGGATAACTTTTGGAAATTCGGGTGTTAAGGTGGTGAAAACGGCCAAACGGTAAAAATCGTACCTTTTTGCATCTTCTTTACAAAGTAATTTAGGAATACGGAATTTGATATTCAGGGCGTAAAAGCGAACAAAAAGGGGGAAGATTATAATAGGTCGATTATGGATGGCAACCGAACTTTAGTTGGGTTGTCAATAAGCAACGCAACTGGCATATAAATTGATATTATGTAAGGCAACTTTTTTCAGTTGCCAAAAAGTTATCGAATATGCTATTTTGACAGTTTAACAGCTGAAAATAAATGTAAAGAATCAAACAATTTTATATAAACAAGTAAAAAGTTATTTAAGGTGAATAAAAAATAAATAAAATAAAATTAGTTCCGTGGACCTGGGTTTGGTCTGGAAATTAATATTTTCGCTACAGATATAAGGAATAGAATAATGCAATGCTTATATTGCTAATATTTTATCATTCCTAGATATATATTTATTTTTCAGAATTTAATATTAAATTGTAAATTAAAAATTGTAAATAAAAGTTTTGAGGAATTAAAAAACTTGTTATTTATTAAAAGTAAACAAAAAATTTACTTCCCTTTCAGTTTTGCCGCCTTCCTACTTTATAAAAACATTAACAGCAACCACAAATTTGTGGTTGCCAATATGATTACTATTTGGCAACTGAAAATGTCATTCTCAGTTGCCAGTTGCCATACGTAATATCATTTTGGTAACTGACAACGCAACTACAGTTTGGTTGCTATCGATAATAGACCCATAAGAAATGAATCTAGGAACATGAAATTTGGTGTGTAGACTCCGTCCTCGAAACAAATATTGGTTTAGGATTAATTTTTTCGAAATTCGGCCATTTAAGGAGGAAAAACGGCCAAAAAGCGTAGAAATTGTACCTTTCTGCATCTTCTTAACATATTAATCTTTATATGTGAATTTTGATATACAGACTCCACCGAATACGTGGGTCACAGTGCAGAATGAATTTATTGGTATTTCTGACGTCTATGGGAGGAAAAACTGCCAAAACGTGTACATTTGGTATCGGGCAAAATGTGTATTGGTATCTTCTACACAAACTAATCTAGGAATATTAAATATAGTATGTGGATTCCACTAGAGATAGAAACATCAGATGAAAGGAAAACTTTAGGAAATTCCGGTGTTAGGGGGGATAAAAACGGCCAAAAAGAGTGAAAATGGTACCTTTTTGCATCTTCTTTACAAAGTAATTTAGGAATATGAAATTTGATATGTAGATTCCATCAGAAACACAAACATCGGAGAAGAATAAAATTTGTTTTGATTCGAGCCTTAAGGGGAAAACTGATACTTTTCAACTGGTAAATTTTTATTTGAAAGTACATTTTCTTAAGAAAACAAGTGAGAAATTTATAGTCGGTATAGACCGATACCCCATACCACGCGCTTAGAGAATTGATCTTAGGTAAACTAATTGGGTTTAGAAAAAAGCATAAACCAAATCTACTTCGAAAATTGGACTGATCCTGACCATAATTGGTAAAGTCACTCATTTTTTGCAACAACATATACAAACCGATTTTGAGAAAAATCTGTACAATATTTTTGTTATTGATAAGTTTAAGTGAATTGTCCTATATAGTTTATTTTTGGTCTACGGATTATTGAATGGAGAGTAGGTCTGAACATGCACCTATTTTCACCAATTCCAATAGCGTTTGTTCTATGGCTAGATAAATAAAATAATATTATTTTTTATCTTTATAATTTGAATAATTTTCGAACCTATTATAAATAAAAAAGTGGTACTTAAATAGAGTAGGTGGCAATACATTTTAAACTTTTACAAATTTCTAAATTTGCCAATTTTGTTTTTTAATAATTTCGTGCTTAGTAATAAAATTATGTTTTTTTTGCGAAATCACTATTTGGTGTGTTCTATATTTGAACATAACACATTTTTTACAAAAAATACAATAAAAAAAATAGATAAACGAAAAAGAAATATTTTTTTTAGAGATGCCAAAACAGTGGAAACTTTTAAACGTTTTTACCAGAGTTGATTAAAATAATATAAACAGAAGAACGAGTGAAAGAAACTATAAAAAAAATCTTAGCCGTTATTAAAATATAGATTCTGACATTTTCTTTCAATTATTATCAAATAATGGCAAGAATTAAGTATTATGAAGAGCTGAAAACCAGAATAATAGATGATTTTAGAGATGGTCGTAAGCAAAAGAATATTTGTGAGAAATATTCTATGAATAAATCCATAAAATCGTCTGACTAACTTGCTAAAAAAAAATGCATGAACTGGAATTAGAATACTATTGGCGAATAGCGTTGACGTATAAGTTGAATATTTAAATATCCACAAAACGACTACACGCTTCGGGGGTTTTACTAAAATAAATTCGGTACAGAAATTATCAACTTGGGGGGGATTGTTTTGTCAACAGCATAAAAATTAATACCTTTAAGTTTTGTTTCTGAAGTTATGTTAGTATTTCTTCTTTGTTAAATAAATAAAGCATACAATTGTTTAAATTAATAAAATAGTTTTTAATTTTATGATAAAATTTTTTGGTATTGATCGTCCAAGTCATCAAAAATATATTTTGTTAAAAGTTTCCATCGTATTGTCACTCACCCCATATTTCTTATTCTTTTAAAATATTATTATAGCTTAAATAATTTATATAATAATTACGCTAACAACGCACAGTGGCGCCCGTAGAGCAAACGAGGATGCAAAATCAAAATTTTCATGTGCGTCGACGAAGTTTTGAATAAACCCATGTTATAGGAAACTTTTCAACGATTTGAAATATGCTACTCTTAATAATATCACATTTTTAGTTTAGAAGATATAACCGTTCAAAGTTGACCGACTTTCGGTTTTCAAAAAAACACACAATTTTTAGTCAATTTGTTGCGATTTCAGGTGTAATATCACGAAAAGTAGGTAACGAATCGCCTTATTTTTTGTTTGTATTGATTGATGTATTTATTAAATGTATAATGATAAAAAAAAATTAACTGTTTGCTTTGTGTTTCTCCTGGTAAATCACTATTTAAAAACTATTCGTTTTTTCACTATTTTTCAACTTTGACGGAAAATAAAAAAAATCTATATTTTTCTATATTTGCCATATTTGCAAAACATGTTCTTTGATTATTTCTTTACATAATTCAAAAGGTTTTATCTGCCCGTACATGCCCGTTTGGCTTCTAGAAGTAAAAAAGGTTAAAAAGACATGGTTGCAGAAATTGTATGGCGTGCATCCCTTACATGTTTTGACTGACAGTAGTTTGATCTAATAGTTTGAAAATTGCATTTTAAGTCGGTTGTCTACCTGTGAGCCTCTGCCAAAGTCTACTCGCAATATTCTGTTACAGACACAGGATGCACAAAAAACTACTCATTGAAATTCGCAGGTACGCACCTCACTTAAAAACTACTTTGAAGTACAAATGGTCAAGAACAATATTGACTTATGGTCCCTCCAGGTAGGCACATATCTTATTTAGACACGAGTATAATATCAAAATTGCATAATTCAGCCTAAATCCATATGTATGCAGGGAACAGGTAAATTTTTAGGCATGGTAGCATAAGCCTAGGTATTGCAAAATAAGCATAATGCCTGGATTAGTCTACGACTGAAAGTTGGCGCAACAAGTACTGAAACCATGGCGTTAAACAATTTAAGTGCTGAAAACATGGCGTTGAACAATTTAAAATTATTTGAACTGTTTAGAAGGTCAACCACACCAAAGTTTTTCACGGAAGCTGCTTTAGAAGAACTTGATAGCTTATACGGAAATATTGAGAGAAGCGAAATTATAAAAAATAATTTTTATCTGATATATGCAAATACTAAGGCAAAATGGGTGAAATCTAATCGAACCATTCAGAACTTCAACTACGAGGACTGGCTTAAAGAAGACACCATCCTGTATATATTGGCAGTAGATAAACCCACCACATCAACCAGAGGAGCAAAAGGAAGGCCAAAAAAAGTATTGAGGAGTGTTCAATTTTCACAAGAAAGAGGAAACTTGCCGATTCCACCAATGACTTGACCACGAAGCATTTATCGGACGCGCTGTCTATTAAATATACAAAGGATAGTGAAAGAGTTAGGTCGCAGATTACAAAATCTGTTGCTGATGCAAGCCCACTGCGACTAAAAAGGATTAAGGAAAGCATTCCCATGCCCACAAACGCACACAGTAAGAAGTATGGTTCCGAAGAAGCCTTGGCCTTGTTTATGGACTTACAACTTTCCAAAGAAAAATATGAGATACTACGGGCACCTTGATGCGACACGGGGCTGACGTTTTACCAGGATACAAGCATATTACGCAAGCAAAAAAAATTCACGACCACTGCATACGGAGTTTACGGAAGTCTCTGTGAAAGCCAATCTGCAGGATCTCAAGGGCCATACAGCAAAACGGTTGTTGGAGAGTCTTCCTGAAAATGAGGTGAAAATTCTTCCTGAGAAACTGACATTGATCAGCAAATGGGGCTGCGATGGATCATCCGGACAAAGCGTTTATAAGCAAAGCGTTTATAAGCAAGTTGGACTAAAAGTAGACTGTCCCAAGCACGGATACGGTAACTCAAACGATGGAGACACTTCTAGGAGATTTTTTGAAAATGATGAAGCAGTAACTAGAATCACTGGAATTGACAATCAAATCGTGAAAAGATTGGGAACGATTTTGAATGTTTTAAACTGCAAAGAAAATGTTAATTCTACAAAATATGGAGAATATGCATCGAAAACTGCATCTCTTTTAGCAGAAATGTATGCACAGAAGAAGTTGACCCCGACCGTCCATAAAATATCGGCGCATGGCAAAGATATAATTGAGTACCAGTCTTTGCCAATTGGAGAGCTTTCTGAAGAAGCACAGGAGTCTCTTAACAAATTTTATAAAAAATATAGATTGCAGAACACATTCAAAGCATCAAGGGTAAGGCAAAATGAGGACCTCTTCAACATGTTGGCAGCATCTTCCGATCCACTTATTTCTTCCCTGCGGCATGTGAAGTCACGAATAGAGTTAGAAAATAATTATAGTTTAGAAATGATTAGTTTTTTAGATATACCTTCTCTTACGAATTGTGATGAATATTTTACAGAAAATTGAAAAAATAAATTTAAAAAAGAAGTAATTTTTTTTTTAATTTGTTGGGTAATAATTTAAAACATAAAACCCTAAAGAAAAAAATAAAAACAATCTAAAAATGTAAAAATAATTTTTTTTAGTTACCATAAAATTGATTTTTCTACAAATTTTAACTTTGATAACCCATAAGTAGGCCCCTGCAAAGCATAGCACCCTTTCCAAACGCTCATTTCATAGGCTGAACAGTTATCTATCATATCCTGTTTAAACTGTTCAATTATGTTATTCGGTTCAAAAGATATGATTTTTGCAACGAAAAAACTCAAATGGCGCCACTGTGCAACGTAGCGGGTATACTGCTAGTATAACATATTTAAAAAAAAAAATTGAACTTATAATGATTTTTGATATTTTTAGTTTGTGTAAAAATTTTATTTGTTCATACTAACACTTTTTACAGATTTATGAAGGCTGTAGTTGTGGCGGCACTAACAATTATGACATGGACACCACCTTCAGCAGAAAGGCTACCGAAGGCGCCTGTAGTGCCGATACATGTTCAAAAATGTTACTGCTCTATCAGATACTTAGTATAACAACGGCTGTTATTTATGGCACGACTACTATTGGAAGCATCATCATTACATTAAGAAGTGTCCTGCCACAAGACAAGGGCATTGCCCTGGGTATGGAGGTAATGCTTCTAGGATTGTTTGCCTATATACCAGTGCATTTGGCCTACGATGTGGTAACACGTAAGTACTTAATGTTTGAACAAATACTCAATGGTGTGCTTAGATTTAAAGCATTTCTTTTTTTGTTCAAAGGTTCCACTTGCGTTTTCTGGGCTCCTGAATATGCCCGCTGTTTATTGCGTGAAAATCCCAAGCATGGAAATATTTTAAATATAATGACGGCTAGTCTAATCTTGATTGGATTACTGTTCAATATTTTGGTATTTATATATATCAAAGGATTAAATATATACAATTGCAAGGCGATAGATATGAATTATACGCCATCTTTATATGCACCCGTACCATTGGGTGAACCGACACATACACCAATTGGCGGTAGTCCAATTACCACCATGACTACAACATCACGAGATCCGCCTCCAGATAAACCAACCAGAACAGCTACAATAAAACCTCATAATGAAATAACGGTCTTCCGTCAACCGAGTACATTGACGAATTCCTCAGCTGGTGGCAGCAGTGTGGTGGAGCCATCTGTTTCTGGTGTTACATATGCTCAAGTAGTTTTTCCACCCGATAAACATAAGCCCAACGATGGCAGTACAAGTCCTAAGCGTTTAGTTCCCCGTTCCGATGTTCCCTTACATCATTTATCAACCGAAGATGTGCGAACACAATTGGGCAATCTGAAATCCTTTAAACCGCCTGAATTAACAACTACTGCTATTGCTACAAGTACAGCATCTTTAACGATTCATACCAAGCCCTCAACATCCAGGGTGACCGAAACAGATATAGATGCCATTAGACCACAGAGTCCAGAAACCGATTTTTAGTTTTTCTTTTTTTTTTATAATTTTTTTACCAAAATTTTAAATTTACAATATTTTAACTCCAATTTAAATAAGTCTCTAAGTACAATTTATAACAATGCCATATCTATTATAAGATTTCCTTTTTTATAAATTATTAATAATTAACTTAATTATGTTATAAGTTTAACAAATTTTCAATTTATACAAATATTAAAGTGCATAATTAACGTCTATATGATTCCAGATTTTTAAATTGGCTGCGAAAAAAAATGTAACATTTGGAAAATATTCTGTTTTTTCAGGGGGGGCACAGTTTACAAAAATTTTGTAGCACAAGCTCAGGCGTTCCTATTTCATAAAATATGATGTTGTTTTAACAAATTCTTAAGAATTATGTTAAATACGAACCAGCAACAAATATTTATAAAAAAATAAATTACAAAAAAAAAAAAATTAATCCTAAATAAATGTTTCAATTATTATCTGAACTCTGATGAAGATTATAAATCAGTGGTATTTTCTTTAACACTGAATTTACCGAGCATTTGCCTTTATGGAATTATATACGTATGCAAGTTTAGTAACCAGAGGAAACTTATCCACCCCTGTTCTTGAAACCACTATCACAAAAAAAAAAAAAACTCGTAAATGAAAAAATTCTTAAATCTACGAGTTTTTGCTGTTCTCTAATTTCAATAAGAATATTTTTTCTCGTTTTAATTCACATAGAAAAGGCTTTGTGAAATCAAAACAAATGCCCTTTTTTCTACTAAGCAGGTCTTAAGAGATAAAAAAAAAACTAATTGATATTTACTCTAACATGTTTTTTATTGAACCTTGTCATTATTTTAAAAAACTAGACATTAATTTTATGAAAAAAAAAAAAAAACGATTTTAAGAAACGTCTACATTTTGCGCTGATTAAAAAAAAAAAAAAACTCGTAATAAGTGGTCGATGTTAATAAAACACACTTTTTGCGATGATGCTGTTCTATAACTATAATCAAAACTTTTTATTTACACATTCTATTTTCCATTATAATTTTTTCAATTATAACATAAATTCTTTATGCACTAATTATTGCAAATCAAATCACATATTTTTATTTTTTTGCATATGTTCGAAACAGTAGTGATGCCAGTCAAATCCAATTTATTTGAATATCGAAATTGAAGAACAAAAACAATTAAATGAACAAATAAGTTATTTTAAAAGAAAATATTTTTCTTTATACTTTTTCTATAAACTTAAGAAAAAAGATGCACAAAATACTTAAAAGTTTTTTGTGAAACTGAATAAAGAACCATATGGCACCTCGGTTTCTAGATAACATATGTTCTTAACTCAAACATATAGTTCTTAACTCAAACATATGTTTCCATCAAATAAATAGAAAAAGTGGTTTCAAGAAACCCAAGATTTCAATTTCATGTGATTTTAAATTCACTCTTATTCAAATAACAATGTTTCAAGAACAGGGCTGATCATAAGAAATATCTGAAACTATTTAAATGTTATTGGCTTTCGCTAAATAATCTCGACCGGTTTTCGAGTTACAGCGATAACTAAAAAAATTTTTTAGGACTAATGATCAAATAACTAAAATATTCGTCGAAATAATGCAAAAACGAGGAATTTTTGGAGAGAACAATGAAGGTTACTTAAATGACTCTGAAGAAATATTAAATATAATTCAACATTTAAGTTTATATTCAATTTCAGGACTGCTCTCAAACATTTTAATTCACCTATAGTGATTAGAAGAAAACTTGTGTATGCACCATGACAGTCAATCTAAAAGCTCCTGGCTCAAATTTATTCTCGGGCAAACTAAAAATTATTTTCATTAAAATTAAAAATAAACCCTTCATATGGCAGGTAGGGTTGCCATATTACTACAATGCGAAACTTTGCAAAAATCAGTAGAAAAAATCTGGGTTAGATATTCTCAAAGAATATCATAACTTCTCAAGATACTGAAAATATTTTAGATTTTTTTTATAATATTCTACACTTGCTAGAAGAAGTATGAGTACACATAAAATTAAAACTGTGGTACCATGAAAAAATAAACTAAGCTCAATTGTTTTTTTTTTTATTTAAATTTTATTTCCATTAACAAATTTTATGCACTTTCCACTTTTTCGCAAACTAACTTTTTTCCTTTAACGCCGAAAATGCAAATCATGCTTTCATTTGAAAATAAAATCGTATTAAAAATTCTTGAGCCATGTTTACACTCATTTTATTTGTTTTCGATAGGTATCTTCATAGGTGTCTTTGCAAATGATTCTTTGACTTTGTAACTAATTTGGGATGCAATAATTCTGGAATTCTGTTGAAGATGCCGACTTTACAATTTTATTTGTTGCATCAATTATGTGGCGAGTTAGCAACCGATTTTATTAGGTGAGCATAATATAACGAGTGAACAACGTACCGGTAAAAAATATTTTATTTTACAAGAATTTCAAAAGAATGTCAACCAAAAGAAAGTCTTAAAACTTAAGTGCCCTCTGTGCTTTACACTCTATCCAAATTGGACATCATTCTTAGTACCTCACTCATTTATTTTAATGGCGTTTTTTTTCATATTTAAATTTTTGGAAATATGGGAATTTTCTTCATTTCCAAACTTAAAATCTAAGAATAATATTTTTCTATCACGGATAAAGAATAATTGACAATCCAGAACTATGTGTATCGCTTTGCCTGTATTGGTATCACCGGGGCAAATAGCACGTGCCCAACCGATGCTATCGACGTCATACTTAACATCACACCATTGCGTGCATGAGTGCCGTACGACTTCTGGATTTTGGTAGCCTAATAGACGATGACCTAAAGGGTCACATGGGAGTCGCAAGACTCTTCACCACTGACTGTCACGGACAAAATGCTACCAAGAAAGATATTTATCAGAGAATTTAAAACAATGATATTGGAACGGGGCTAATGGAGCAGTAGGCCTTGGGAACCAGAGCAGGGTTCTCATGTGTGTTTCACAGATTGCTCAAACTAATCTGATGGGGACACGGGCGTGGGCATGTTCGGTCCCAATTTTCAACGTGTCTTACCCATGGGAAAATACCCCTCCTGCATCGTAGTGCTCAACCAACTAGGCAGATGCAACAAACTGACTTTATGCTGGATTCCGAGACACGAAGTCAACGAAAGGGCAAACTATCTGGCCCAGGGAAGAAATTAAGGAATGGAGGGAATCATTAACACCGAACAGTGGGACAGAATCCAAGTCCAACGGCAAGCGAAGAGATTTATAACTCCATCAAGTGCTCAATGGGAAAGATTTCTTTCCCTTGAAAAGGACTTAATGACCTTGACGGTATTCTTTACTGGACACTATAATCGTGGATATCATCTACGAATAAAAGGTCAGTCTGTTACAGACACATGTAGCTTTTGCGAACAGGGTCCAAAAAAGTAGCTACTCCGCTTAAAAGCTACGTCGACATTAAAAATAATAAATATTCAACAACCATCGAAAATCTTATAAAAGAAAAGAGAAATCTTAGAAGACAATGGCAACTATACCGCTCTCCTACCTTGAAAAGACAACTTAACCGCTGTCAAAGGACCCTTCATAGTGCTCTTTTGGAAAACAAACAGTCAGCTCTAAAGTCATATCTAGAAGATCTAGATCCAACAAAATGCACGGACTATAGTCTTTGGAAAGCCACAAAAAAACATAAAAACCCAACTAGCTACGAATCTGCTATTCGTTATACCGATGGTAATTGGGCTAGGTCCCATAAAGATAAAGCCGAAGTTTTTGCCGATCACCTAGAAAGAGTGTTCACACCTAATATTTCCAACTCTGACATAACTTTACCAACTATTGAAGACCTGGTTGTTTCACCAATGAAAATTCGATTCTCGTCCTTAACTTCAGCAATTAAAAAACTGAAAACAAATAAATCCCCGGGCATGGACAAAATTTCAGGAAAAATGATTTGTGAGCTACCAACATCTGCCCTTAAACTAGTTTTATTCATTTTCAATTCCATCTTGCGAACTGGATTCTAACCTAAATCATGGAAAATATCAGAAATAATTATGATACCTAAGCCAGGTAAGGACGCTAGCCAAGTCTCATCCTATCGCCCGATAAGCTTACTCTCAATTTTATCCAAGCTTTTTGAGAAAGTATTTTTGAATGCTCTGACCCCACATTTAAACGATTGCCACATCATTCCAATGCATCAGTTTGGATTTCGAAAGGATCACGGTACTATAGAACAGGTCCATCGCATAGTTACTCTTATCAGAAAGGCTTTCGAAGACAAACTCTATTGCTCCTCACTCTTCATAGACATTTCCCAAGCCTTTGACAAGGTCTGGCATGATGGGCTATTATATAAAATAAGCTCCCTGTTACCCCAAAACACCCACAAGTTACTGCGAAACTACCTCCTAGACCGGTCATTTGTAGTAAAGTACAAAGATCACATCTCAGACTCACGAAAAATTACAGCTGGAGTTCCCCAAGGCAGTATACTAGGTCCTCTCATGTATATACTTTATACTTCGGATATGCCCACAAATAACCTGATTCACACGTCAACTTTTGCAGACGATACAGCGTTTATAAGCGTACATAAAAATCCAGCAATTGCTTTAAGTTATTTACAGGCTCATATTAAAGAACTCGAAAAATGGCTCAACAAATGGAAAATAAAAGTAAATCCATCTAAGTGCGCACATGTTACCTTCACCATGAGAATGGGTAACTGTCCCAAACTGAAGATAAATAACATAGATATACCCGAACAAAATAATATAAAATATCTTGGTATACACCTCGATCGTCGCCTTACCTGGTCAAAACACATAGAATCCAAATGCACACAACTTAAACTTAAAACATCACAGTTACAGTGGCTCCTTTGTCCTCACTCCGATCTCAATCTAAGCTACAAGGTTCTACTCTACAAAGCTATTATTAAACCAATATGGACGTATGGAATCCAACTATGGGGAACATCTTCGGCATCCAATATACAGAAATTACAAAGAAGACAAAATAAAATATTGCGACTTATTACTGGTGACCCGTGGTATATTCGTAACGCAAATATTCATAAGGACTTTAATATTCCATTTATTCGCGATGAAATAAATACATCCTGCTCCAACTATATACGAAAAATACAATCACATCCAAATCCTCTTGCACAGGACCTGCTATCTTATAGTGGACACATTCGCCTCAAGAGGGTCGACACATTGGCCCTTGTGGAATTACATGATAGATAAACCTTTACGAAAAGAAAAATGGATCTTCTATTGCAATGGCAATAGATCCAGAAATTATTAGTTAATTTAAGATTTTAATACTTATTGTTATTTTCTGAAAAAAGAAAGATCCAATAAATAAATAGAAGTTAAAAAAAAAGGGTCCAAAACTAAGTGGCAAAAGAACCTTAGCCCTTGGTGGATACAGTGTATCTCTCAGGGACATATAGTATATCATGCCAAACAGATACTTAATCTTTAGGACAACCATGGAAAAAATGGAATACAACTTCCATATATGGGCTAGAGCTTCCGAGTCTATTTTGGAGCTACTGGACTGTGTGCAACGGACGGCGTTGGAGCTCATCAATGACAGTAGGGTACCCAACTCTACCCAACTCATTGGAACATCGTCGGAATGTGGGTTGTGTAGCACTGTTCTATAGGTATTACCATGGGAAATGTTCTTCTGAGATTAGCGAATTTATTTAAGGTCCCGTGTTTCGGTTCGCTCTACCCGCTTCTCTAGTAGATCACATCTATTTGTAGTCTATTGTCCAGTTGACCGCACAACGCATTACAGAGATAATTCGTTTATCAGTCGAACTAGCCGTATGTGGAATAAACTCCCCGCAGAGGTCTTTCCCTCCCATAACCTATTTTCCTGAAATCAACACAATGCACTGCGTTTGTAGGGGGCATCTTCTGAGTGTTGTTTAATTTGAAAAAAAAAAATCAAATTGGCCACAGTGCGTAGAGCCTTTCCACAACGAATCATCTCCCAAAATTCCGATATCAATTGGCCGTCAAGATCGTGCGATTTAATGCCGCGCGATTTTTTTTGGAGGGGGTTTTCGAAATCTCAGGTCTATGTGAATAAATCTCAAGGCCGAAATCCAATGCGTCACCGGTTAGATAGAGCCGCACAGCAAGGGCTCGAATCGCCGCATTCGTCATCGAGTGGGTTTTCGTATTGAATATAATTTCGTAACGAATACGATTAGAATCTAACGTAAAATAAGAAAAATCAAATGTTTAATGAAAATGAGTTGATATTCATAAAAAGAAGAAGAAAATCAATAAAAAGAAGTATGTAAAATTAAATAAAATTATTTTTGTTTTTATGTTTATATTTTAAACACTTAATCTTCGTTCGGCGGTTTTAGAAGAACCAAAAGTTTTGATTGATGAAAGACTTTCTCTACAGCCACTTCCACACCGACAGCCTGCAGCACATCCTAATAGTTTTTCTTCGTATGGTCCACCTCAGGTTCTCTTTTTGGATGATTTATTTAATATAAGCACTGAAAAAAAAACCTTAAAATAATTGCAGCTTTCTCCATATTTTTTCATATTTATATTTTAGCTGGAGGGCCAAGCTTACTTAATTTGGTGTGAGGTGATCTCTTTGTAGCAGCTTTTCACTAGCCACAATTGGGTGAAATATTTTTTTGCTAATTTGGGTTGCTCAATCATAAATTCAGGCATGAGATCCTTTTGTTTGCCATTTTATTTAAATAAATTTGTTCTGAAAATTTTTAATTAGTTTTTTAGAGTTTAATTTATCAATTAAATTAACATTTTAAGACCTTTTAGTTACTATTTTATATTTTCGAATTTTATTTTTCTCAAAAGAACACATTTGTTTACAATTGGTTTTGACGTATAGAATGACATTTCGAAAGAAGACATTCAATCAATCACTCGTTTCGAATGCCATCATCCCAAATTGTGATAGTACTTAGACGGTAGCGAATTTCGAGATTTCAAAATGTCAAATTTCGATCAAGTTCACTCGATCACGAATGCCATTATTAGACCTCGTGGGGACCGGCCATTTGGCTAATAAAAAAATGTGTTTTATTTCTAAATTAAATCGTAAACTTTTATTGGGTCACCCTTTAGAATGCAACAATGGTTATTATATATACTTATACTATTTCGGAAACTTACCTCCAACGAACCCAAATACTCTACAAAATCAAAAAATTCACACTATTATTTTTTAATAAGAAAGAATTTATTACTATTTATGTTTGCCATAATAAACGATATCTTAATTAAATATAAAAAAATTTCAAACATAATTCACTTTTCTGTCTTTATTGTATTTATATATATATATAAAAAAGAATTATAATAAACAAGACTTATAAATCACCTTAAATTGACAATATAAACTAAACATTAAACGTAGCATAAAAATTAATACTAAACATGACAAAAAATAAATTTCTATTAAAGAAACAAAATCACTTAAAAATCAAAACAAACAAAAAAATAATAATAATATTTTTTAACAAGCGAGACTAGTAAATTTAAATCCGAAAATGTGACAGACACAGTTCTAAAATAAAACAGCAGTTGTTTTTAGTTTTTTTTTTAGCTTTCTTTACTCTTTATTTATTATACTGTTAAATACTTTTTATTGTTACAATTAATTAATGTTTTTATTTTATAATTGTTTAGTAATTTTACACAATCAAAAGTTTTTTTTTTGTATAGAAATTACAAGAAGTTTTTTTGTTGTCTTTGTTCAAAAAAGGACAATTTGTTCATAGTCAAAACATGTTTGTTTTTTTCAAGTTATATATACAATTTATATAGCGTATTTTTTTTTTATATCGGTTTAATTAATTTATTTATTAATACGAAAATGGTTTTACAACTACCACGCGTAAGAAACTAATAAGGACTGAATATAAAGAACATGACAAAATAAGTTAATTTTAACAATAGTTTTTCTTAATTATTTTTTATTTTTATTTTAATTAAAATGAAAATTACTTCAACTAAACTAAACTTATAAAACTAATAATGGAACTTGTTTGACAATGCGAATTATTTTTGAATTTCATGAATTTATTTTCATTCAAAAATAACAGCCATTTCGTTTATAAATATTTGATTAGTTATACATACGATTGATTAACATGATTTATTTATAAGTATATATATTTTGTTTGTTTTTAGTTTATGTTTAAATTCTGTCCTTGTTTATGTAGAATTAAGTGTTATGTTAGGTATAATTTTTTAATTTTCGGAAAAAAAAAAAATTTTAAATCATGCCGTTTTTTGTTAAAAAAAAATATATATATATATTTCATTTATAAAAAATATCAGTTTAAATAATAACAAATTTTATGATAAATTACCAAAGAATGCATTTTGTATAGACTTTTTCAAAGACTCTTGTTTTTCTTTTTGTATTTTTAAGACCTGTTAATTTGATTTTTTTTTTTTAATTTAGCAAATAAAATTATTTCAACTTTTTATGACAGTTATTGTTACAGAACATAATGTTTTTATTAGAGCATTGTTTTAGAATATTTTTTTTTTGAAATAAATAAGATATTTGTTAAATTTTAAAAAATATCGGATTAAGTTAGAATTTATTTCAGCTCAAGATCAAATGTTTTACTTTAAAAATGTGAAAAATATAAAATGTTTTCTTAAAATCTAATAAAATTTATTTCAAGTATATTTTGCTTTATATTATCCAGAATTTTTATTAAATATTTTATTGTTTCTACGCATAAAAAAAAAATTTGCCAACTGAATTCTTCTAAAGTTTTACAACTCTATTTTCTATCCCTTTCAAACCTAGCTATAGCGATTATGAGATCTGGTTTAACCCTTTCAGACCTGTGAAGTAAAACGATTTTAGTTATTGTAAAACCATCAATATAAAAATTCTTTTTAGCAAAGTCTACTATCACTTTTTTTAATTCTCTTTTGTGTAAAAAACACTCGCAATCACTGAATACCAGTAAAAAAAAAATCAGAAAAAATTTATTTGTTTATATCTTAAGCATTTAAACCAGATCTCACAATCGGTAAAACTGGCTCTGAAAGAGTTAAGGAGCTTAAAATATAAAAAAATAAATTATTTGATTGTGATTGCGTGTTCTTTACGCAAAAGAGAATTAAAAAAAAGAAAGTAGACTTTGCTAAAAAAATTTTTTATATTGATGGTTTTACAATGACTACAATCGTTTACTACTCAGATCTGAAAGGGCTATAGTATTTTTTTTCCAAAGCGATCAAATATTTACTTTTAAGATAGCAGAATTTTAATTATAAGCATCTCGAAATTCGGTTATTAACAATAACACAATTCTGTTTCTGTGTGTATTCTTTCTGTTTTCTATTGAATTCAACTTTTAAATAAAAGAATAATTAATAAAATATAATTCCGTAATTAGCAATTAAAAAAATCCATATGGTTCTGTAAAATTAAAAAAATTGGTCTAATTGGTTTTTTAAAAACTTGATTCAAGATTAGTGAAAAAAAACTTCTAGCAACATTTTTTAGTCAAAGAAAAAACTTTAAAAAATAAAAGAAAATTGCACGCAAAAAATCTGTAATTTTTTACAGAAAATATTTAAAAATTTTGATGATTTTTTTATTGCTTAACAATGTGTTTTTAAATTTGTAAATTTGAATTTCAGAACTGAAATCAGTACATTCAAGAAAACGAAGCAAAATACTACCAATGAGTTTTACATATTAACGTTTTTTTTTTTTAACTGACAGCAACATTTTACAATCGAAGAGAATGTTAAGAAATATTTTTCATAGAATTTCCAATTTTGTGCTTTTAAACTTTAACAATGAAATAGATTTTGTTCCTCTCAATTTTATTTCGCTCAGTTAACGGAATCAAAAAACAGTTTTGCTTCACATTTCTAATTAAAAACATATAGAGAAAAAATGTTAGCAACATGATTATTTTTTTAAAAGGCATGTTTAAATATTACAACAAAAACAAAACATATGCTAAAATAGACATTAAATGTTGCAGAAAAAAATGTTTCGACACATTTGTGATTTTTCATATGTGTTGCAAGAGAGTACTTTACAGAACTTGAGCGAAGTAGATGACTTGCGATATGCAATGTATTACATAATTTTGCTTATATGCCAATTGGATATATGGTGCCATTTGCATTCAAATTACATTGTTGAAACTCTTTGTTGAACGAGATAATTAAACAAACATGTTGTTATAAAATGTCAACATTAAGTTGGAAACTGTATAATAATAAAGTGGTACTGCTAAGCGGGATAATTGCATAAACAAGTTGCCATTAGTACTCAACATGTTGATGGGAACCACATATACATACATGAACCTACGATTCAGATGCAAATCGT
The DNA here is from genome assembly GCA_963682025.1 of Cordilura impudica. Lineage (NCBI taxonomy): Eukaryota > Metazoa > Arthropoda > Insecta > Diptera > Scathophagidae > Cordilura > Cordilura impudica. The sequence continues at coordinate 39,912,234 of OY821518.1, read as the reverse complement.
TTAGTTTTTTAAACACAATTTAAACACATTTACAGAAAAAGATTTGAAAGAAAAATTCTCAAAAACACAACTTGAGCTAAAATGAAAAGAAAAATAAGTAAATAAACGAGATCTTAGATACTGATACCAATTAAAGATTTTTTGATAATATTTTAACGTTTTGTGGACCAAAAAATTATTACTTTTACTTTTTTTAGATTTTTAATTTAAACTTAAATTGTAAATTAAAAATTTTCTAAATAAAAACCCTAGAAAAAGTGAAAAAAAATAATATTTTTAATGCTCTATTCATAAAAATATTTCAAAACCTATTGACACATTCCTTAACCAATTTTTTTTTGAACGAAATTATTTTTGTATTATCAAAAAAAAAAAAAAAATTTTAACTATAAAACATTTTTTTTACTATCCTCTGAATCAGATTAAAAGTGAATTAAGGTCGAATGAATGTACGTCTCAAGTATGAAATTTCCATTGATGTTAAACGATATCGAATGCGGCCACTCGATTCCAAGTATTTTTAACTAATTTTTTTATTTAAATTAAATTTCAAAATATTTTTATAAACAGGCCATACAAAATACCGAAGCAGACGTTTTCAGTTTTGTTCTTCTAATCTTCCCTCAAATTCTTGTTAAATTTTTGTAGAAGCGTTTTGCTCATAGGGAGGGGTGTGAAATCCTTAAAATCCTTAGACAATTAGAGTCTCCACAGGAATTTGTGTTATTTTCCATCATGACTGACATCAACACTCAAACACATAATTTGTTTTATTTTGTTTTCAATTATTTTGTATAGTTTTTTATTTTATTTTTTGTTAAATATTTCTTGGTTTTTTTTTTCACTAAAATTTAACTTATGAACTATAAACAGTATAATACACACGTAAAGAAAATAATAAAAAATAAAATAAAAACTAGAAGTCTTAATTAAATTTTAATATTAAAAAAATGAAAAAAAAACAAGAGTCTATGAAAAAATCTTACAACAGATTTTTTATGAGGTTGTTTTTAAAATGATAATACATATGAAAAAATAAAGTAAAAAAAAAAAATAAATGAAATGAATAAAAAAAAAAAATTACAGAAATTATTAACAATATTATTTTAAAAACAGCATGAGTTTTTGTTTGTTTGTTTCTATATTAATATGATTAAAGAAATATGGTTTCAATTTTTTTAAATCTTAAGCTGAATTTTGCAATTTTTTTTATTGAAGTTTGATAAAATTTATTTATTTCTTTTTTGTTTTACTAAATATTTACAAAAATTTTATTTTATATTTTTAGGGTTTATAGTATTTTTTTTTTTTTTACAAAAATATAGCAAAGTTTAAAACAAAAACATAAAAAAAGAATTAAAATTATAAAAGTTTTAGTTTGTAAACATATTTTGTATTTTTTTTTTTTTGTAATTAGTTAAGATGTGGTTTTAATTTATAATTTAAATACAATTTTAATGATTAGTTTTTTTACATCTTTTAACTTGATTGCTTAATTATTTTATTATCGTTTTGTTCTGTTTTATTTATTTATTTGTTTTATCACAATTTTATATACTTGTTATATTCTTTCTATTATATTTGAAAAATCAACACAAAAAATTAATAAAATTTACAATTTTTAACTTTGCAATTCTACTTTTTTTAAATAAAAGTATGGTTTTTTTAATTATTAAAAAAAATTGTATTATAAATTTTTTTGCATGCCGTATTATTTTGTTAAATTTTTTTTTGTTAAAGAAATGCTATCAATTTTTGTTTTATATGAACTTTATGTAGTGGACATTTAACATTTTTGTTTCTTTGCTTTTTTTTTCTTCATAAATCATATAATTTTATAATTATTTTATAACTAAAATATCAAAAAAAAAAAAAAAAAAAAAAAAAATAATAATAATAATTAAAACAATTAAAAAAATTAATAAAGTTTTCTTTTTATAATTTAAAATAAAATATTTTTTGTTTTAAAATTGTTCAATTTCATAATATATTAACTGACTTGTTTTTTCTTTAAATGGTTATAGGTTTAAAATCATTTTGTAATATCTCTTTAAATTGTAAGGTTTTCATTTTGTTTGATTTTTTTTTTAATTATCAATATAATAAGGGCGAGGAAGAGGGAGGGGGATAGGCTTTAATTAATTATATCACATTACAAAAAAAAAAAAAATAAAAATTATATCAGCAACATGTTGCAGCATCATGTTGCTTTATGCCGTTTAGCAACAAGTTTTTTTATTTTTTTTTTTTTTTTTTTTGTTTAACCATAGCAGCTAAGAGAACTCTAAGAGTATTTGATAATCTTTCTTCTTCAAAAGAAATCTCACTCCAAGCAGCCGAGATACTTTTCGAAAAAAAAATTTTGTACTGTTAAGAAAAAAAAAAGAAAAAAACAGAAATTTTTTGAAGGAAGAACTGCTTGGAGTTGTTTGTTATAAAGGATGTCTGTTTGTTTGTTTTTGTATTATTTGGCAAAAGAGTTAATTATTCTAAGCAAATGATTTGAAATTTTCTAAAACAATTTTTAAATAAAATTTTTATAAAAGTGAAAATATAAATTATAAAAATATCACTTTAAAAGCTTCTGTTTGTTTAATTTGTATATTCAGTTTACAAGAAAAAAAAGCTTAAAAGCCAGCCTTCTTTTTAATGAGATTAAGAAAATTTGAAAAGATTTTAAATCTTTAAGCTAAACAAAACATTTGCCTTGAAATTTATTTCCATTACTCCTTTGGTGTAACAAAACTTTGTGGCCTCGTTTTTCAACATTGGGTTAATACACCAATGTTTTTGGGTTATTTAGCATCCGTTTTATACATTTGTGATTTTTATGCGAACAAAAAACACACTTAGTAGTAGTAGTGGTGTTTGACAACTTTAAATGTTGTTTAACAATACGAACAAACTTAAGACATAAGACCCTTGTTAGATGCCTGGGCCGATCCTTTGTTATCGTTTTGTGCAGCAAATTGTTCTCCTCCAGCACCGCCGCCGGTTGTTGGCTGTTGAGCGGTCGGTGTTGCTGTACCACTGCCCACATTTGTTTGTGATGTTGCGGCCGCAGCAGTATTGTATTGTTGTTGATTGGCTCCTGCATTGGCGGCTACTATTGCTGCTGATGCAGCTGTAATGGCTGCTGATGTTGGTGCTGCCATTATCATATTACTGCCATTGGTTGGTGTAGAACCGGTAATTTGCAATTGCTTTTGCATTTGCAATTGTTGCAAAGTCTCCTGTGGCATATTGGATTTGAGTATGGTATTTTCCACCTCCAGTTGATTGATTTTATCCATAAGTTCGGAGATTTTTTCTTTCAAAACTTCCACCTCCTCACGTACAGCTATCATCAAATGGGACTTGACGAGATCCTAAAAAAAGACAGCGAAAAGAAAAATAAAATAAAATTAGTTAAAGAAAATATTGAAGAATAATGTATTCTAAAACTTTGCACAAATGAATAAGGCAACAATGTTGCTCATGAGAAAATGTCTCAGCAACATTAGAAAGAGACGAAAACACTTTATCCATAAATTTTACTAAAAAATTGTTTTCCTTCTGCCATCATATCGGCAGCAGGAGTTTTCCAAGCTTAATTGTTCTAAATCATAAAAAAATGTGAGTTTTAACTTTTTTACAATACTTCAAAATTAGAAAAAAAAATGCACGAAAATCTCATTTTCTGAGTCTTCAGAAATTTATTTCGTATATTAAAAATGTTCTACCGCTTTGAGCCATAAGAAAGCTAAACTATTTAAAATATTTGTTTTCACATTATTTCTTACAGAACAACCTTGATAAGAGTAATTATAACGTGTTTTTTCTTCTTATAATAAAAGATTTAGACTTCTAAAAGACAAAACTTCAAATTTCATTGTCACCCTTTAAGAATACATTAAAATAATCTTTCGTTTTTTTTATTATTTTTTCACGCATTGTGCGTAATAAAAATTTTACACATTTCCGCTATATAACATTCACAAGAATGTTTTCATACACAAAATTATAGAGATAAAAATTATATTTCCTCATAAATTCATTTTTCTTCTTTTTTTTGGGGGGAAAATCGTGTAATTTGGCGACTTTATTTAACTGTGAAAAAAATGCATAAATCAAGGATTTGACTTAAAATGTATATTGGAATTTCGGTCGGCTTCTGGAAACAAACCAACGGTCATTTGTATAACCAAACATATATAGGACAAACGCTGAGCAACATGACTGATGTTTGGAAATATGTTTCTGCATCTTTATAAACCAGAAAACGAGCAGAAACAAGTTGACACGTTATAGACTTTTCATATATGTTGCAAGAGCGCTCTAAACATTGCTTTGGATATGATTTATGTATTTTATTTGAACGGCTGGCTCACTTGCCGAATCGATTAGCTTTACTTCGGATTTTTTATATATTTTAATGTCAAAGCGCCTTGATTGACGCCTAACTGCATATATTCTAAACAAATTTCTCTAATAATAAGGTAGTGTGCCTGTTCCTCCTCCTTCTTATTAGATATTTGTTTTGAATATAAACAGTAAGGCTTTGGTATTAAAATGTGAAACAATCATTAAATAGTAGCAGATATTTTTCTGCAACATTGTCTACTAGATCTAGAAAAATATGTTTTTAATACATCTATCATGTTGCAGACAATTATCCTATATATGTTTATAAGCAAAACCATAAACAAACACTGTTGAACAACACAATTTGATTCCAGTGATTTAGTCAAATAAAATTGAGCAAATGTATATTTGCTGTTAGTAAAATGCAGTTACTGCCAATAAATGTGAGACAACATTTAAATGTTTCGCAACATTTTGGAATATGTTGCTACGACACAAATTTAAAATCAAGATTTTTTCGAGTTTAACTTAATTGTATTGAAATAAATGTAAATAAAACAAGTAAGAGTGTTAAATTCGGCTGTGTCGAATCTTTGGTACCCTCCACCTAACAACTTTAAAACTGTTGCCGATACTGTTCGAATACCAATTAAATTTAAAGTTAATTGTTTTTCTTGTTGTCCCATTTCTATTATAATTTCTATTTATGAAAAACAATGATCATGTCTTCTATATAAAGAATTAATTTCTATTTGAAAAAATGCATTATTTTTCTTTTACAAGAGTTGAGAAAACCTATAAGTTAAGTACTTCATAGAACACCAATGAAATTTATTATTTAACGCAGCCGGCGTCACAATACCCAAAGTTTGATCCCTTTAAGTCTGTTTTGAGACCTTATATGTCATACGATAATTAAAAAAAATTCAAATGATTCTTGGCTAAAAACATCATTAAAAAAAAGAAATTTTAAAACATTTTTATTTATACAAATAAACAAATAAAGAATGAAACTAAAATTTTAAATTTTTAACTTTTAATTTTTAATTTTTAGTTTTTCATTTTTAATTTTTAATTTTTAATTTTTAATTTTTAGTTTTGAATTTTTAATATTTAATATTTAATTTTTAATATTTAATATTTAATTTTTAATTTTAAATTTTAAATTTTAAATTTTAAATTTTAAATTTTAAATTTTAAATTTTAAATTTTAAATTTTAAAATTGTAAATTTTAATTTTTAATTTTTAATTTTTAATTTTTAATTTTAAATTTTAAATTTTTAATTTTTAATTTTTAATTTTTAATTTTTAATTTTTAATTTTTAATTTTTAATTTTTAATTTTTAATTTTTAGTTTTTAATTTTTAATTTTTAATTTTTAATTTTTAATTTTTAATTTTAAATTTTTAACTTTTAATTTTTAATTTTTAATTTTTAATTTTTGATTTTTAATTATCAATTTTCAATTTTTAATTTTTAATTTTTAATTTTTAATTCTTAATTTTTAATTTTTAATTTTTATTTTTAATTTTTAATTTTTAATTTTTAATTTTTAATTTTTAATTTTTAATTTTTAATTTTTAATTCTTAATTTTTAATTTTTAATTTTTAATTTTTAATTTTTAATTTTTAATTTTTAATTTTTAATTTTTAATTTTTAATTTTTAATTTTTAATTTTTAATTTTTAATTTTTAGTTTTTAATTTTTAATTTTTAATTTTTAATTTTTAATTTTTAATTTTTAATTTTTAATTTTTAATTTATAATTTTTAATTTTTAATTTTTAATTTTTAATTTTTAATTATTAATTTTTAATTTTTAATTTTTAATTTTTAAGTTTTAATATTTAATTTTTAATTTTTAATTTTTAATTTTTAATTTTTAATTTTTAATTTTTAATTTTTTAATTTTTAATTTTTAATTTTTAATTTTTAATTTTTAATTTTTAATTTTTAATTTTTAATTTTTAATTTTTAATTTTTAATTTTTAATTTTTAATTTTTAATTTTTAATTTTTAATTTTTAATTTTTAATTTTTAATTTTTAATTTTTAATTTTTAATTTTTAATTTTTAATTTTTAATTTTTAATTTTTAATTTTTAATTTTTAATTTTTAATTTTTAATTTTTAATTTTTAATTTTTAATTTTTAATTTTTAATTTTTAATTTTTAATTTTTAATTTTTAATTTTTAATTTTTAATTTTTAATTTTTAATTTTTAATTTTTAATTTTTAATTTTTAATTTTTAATTTTTAATTTTTAATTTTTAATTTTTAATTTTTAATTTTTAATTTTTAATTTTTAATTTTTAATTTTTAATTTTTAATTTTTAATTTTTAATTTTTAATTTTTAATTTTTAGTTTTTAATTTTTAATTTTTAATTTTTAATTTTTAATTTTTAATTTTTAATTTTTAATTTTTAATTTTTAATTTATAATTTTTAATTTTTAATTTTTAATTTTTAATTTTTAATTTTTAATTATTAATTTTTAATTTTTAATTTTTAATTTTTAAGTTTTAATATTTAATTTTTAATTTTTAATTTTTAATTTTTAATTTTTAATTTTTAATTTTTAATTTTTTAATTTTTAATTTTTAATTTTTAATTTTTAATTTTTAATTTTTAATTTTTAATTTTTAATTTTTAATTTTTAATTTTTAATTTTTAATTTTTAATTTTTAATTTTTAATTTTTAATTTTTAATTTTTAATTTTTAATTTTTAATTTTTAATTTTTAATTTTTAATTTTTAATTTTTAATTTTTAATTTTTAATTTTTAATTTTTAATTTTTAATTTTTAATTTTTAATTTTTAATTTTTAATTTTTAATTTTTAATTTTTAATTTTTAATTTTTAATTTTTAATTTTTAATTTTTAATTTTTAATTTTTAATTTTTAATTTTTAATTTTTAATTTTTAATTTTTAATTTTTAATTTTTAATTTTTAATTTTTAATTTTTAATTTTTAATTTTTAATTTTTAATTTTAAATTTTAAATTTTTAATTTTCAATTTTAAATTTTTAATTTTTAGTTTTTAATTTTTAATTTTTAATTATTAATTTTTAATTTTTAATTTTTAATTTTTAATTTTTAATTTTTAATTTTTAATTTTTACGAAGAAAAAGAAGACACTGTAAATTTTTATTTTTTCAAGATTTTTTTAAAAGTTTCATTCATATCTCATGACCCTTCTAACCCATTTCGACGATTTTAAATAGCAACTTCTTTGGGATGTTAATAAAAGATTTTATAGAAAAACGAACGGTCTAGCTTAGATATTGAGGGTGTGATCGTGCTTTCCACAGACAGACGAATTGACGGTCATCTCTAAATCAACTTCCCTTGTCAAGAAAATATATGGTTTTGGGGTCTCCTGAATTTATTTCGATGCGTTAAAAACGGAATGACAAACCTATATATGTATAGCCTATGCCACTGAGGTGTGGAGCGTATAAAAAACTTGTTTTTAAATTTACGCTTTTTTATTGCGACAATTAAAAACATATGTTTAACAGATGTTATGCGTATGAATTTGGCTTGAACTTTGTTGTTTCAACATAAAGCACTACTAAAACAATAGTAAAATACTATTTGTTTTTTTTTTTGTTGTTCAAGAACTTTCTTTTCAATGTCAATGTTGTTTTTCCACGCCATGATAATTATTTCATTCTAAACGATTACGATTACGAATCCACTTAGCGACCGTAAACAAGAATATTTTCAAAACAATTTCTAAATTATACAATAATATTTTAAAAATATTCTAATTCTATTTCAAACATTTCTTTCTATAATAACAATAGCGGTACATGCAATAAAACCAAGACAATATTTTTTTTTTGTTTTTGTGTAATCATTCATGTTTAGCCACATGTTAGCAATTTTTTTTAAAATAATTAGCTTATATTTTCTGCTTTTTAATAACTATGACGTATTTTGGTTAAAAAAAATAAATAAAAAGCTCATGTTTGGAAAAAAAAAACCAAAATAAAAACTTACACCACACCACGTTGTTATTATTATGAGTAAAACACGCAAGTTTTGCTGTTGTCTAATACTACCTGAAGCGAATGAATCATAAACCAATGGTGGCAAAATATAATGGGACTACCGAATAGTCAACATTTGTTCACCAAGTGCTGGTGTATGTTTGTTTGTATTTTTTTTTAATTTTGTTGAAGAAATGGCAATTTTTTATGGCTTACATGGGGATTTTAATTGTTCATTTTTGTTTTTTATTTTTGTAGCACAACAACAATGATGTTGAAGTCATAATTCTTTAAAAAAAAAAGTGATGTATTGCATTTTATTTTGTGGCCATAACTTATAAATGGAAAATTTATCATAATTTTTACGTAATTAAAAAAAATCTCTTAATTTTTTTTTAAATAAGAAACGTATTTTTGAAACAATTTTCTTTAAAACTACCAAATTGCGACAAACATAAAAACCATCGCAGCAGGAGGTTAAACCATTCCATCTAAAACAAAATCATTTTAAAAAATACGTAGAAGACTCAAGAAAATTCTATTAGAATAAGACACAAACCATATTGTTTCTATTGAATGACACACTTATAAATTGCACGGCCAAAGAAGGTAATTTGAGTAAAAGTGTTAAGGATCATTATGTTTAATTTTAGCCAGAAGAAAATCAGACAGCAACAATCATTTTAAGAAGGTTCTTGTCAGAAAATACACTTGACGCAAAAGATCTGTTCTTAAAATAAGTATGTCAAGGCAAGATTTTATAAATATAGATTAATACAAAAAAAAAAGCAATACTATCTTTTTTTAAACAAATAACAGATTTATAAATAATCAATGATTTATTATGTTTGTATAAAAATAACATGCCTTTAATTGCTATAAAAAAAAGATTCTTTTTATAGATTTATATTATTTTTATATTCTCTTAAATTATGAATGTTTTATTTTTTCTTAATTTTCTTTGTTTAATGCAAAAAAGAAAAAAAATATTATCTTCGGAGGCAAATAACCCTCATGCTTAACAAAAAAAAAAAAACATCATCCGCCTTAGCACATGCGGGTTTTTTTTTTTGATTGATACAGGAATAAAAACTTGTAAATACTGATTATCTAAAAAAGGGAGCGGCAGCATTTAGTAAAAAAAATCACGAGTTTCTTCAAAAGAAGAAAGATATAAGACTTTCAACAAAACCATCACTCTTAAATGATGATAAATTAAAATTTTAATAGAAACATTATTTACTTAAGGATTAAGTTGAGTTTACAAGAGTTTTTTTTTATTTAATAGTAAAACCAAAGGCTTTGTTCCACTTCGCTCAAATACTGTTAAGAGCTTTCTAGCAGTATACATGTATGTATATGAAAAGTCAGAAATGTATCAGATATTTATCTGCAACAATGTCTAATGAGATCAAGAGACATGTATTTTTTTTATACTTCAGTCATGTTGCAGGCAGTAAGCAAAAACGTAAACAAATTCTGTTGAACAACACAATTTGACTCCAGTCATTTTTGTTCCTTTATTTAACATTTTATAAACTTTGTGCTTAACTAGTACTGCAACTCCACAATACTGCTCCAGTGATTGAGCAAAATAAAATTTAGCGAATGTATATTGACAGAAAAATTCTTGCAGAATGTGAAAGAAAATTTAAGTGCTTAGTAACATTTTGGGATATGTTGCTAAGAAATAAATATAAAATCATGAATTTTTGAACCTTATTTAAAAAAAGTTTGAAAAAACCCCATTGCCATTCAAAACTCATATGCATAAGGAAAGAAAGAGATTTAATAAAAACTTTATTTTATGGGTAATATTATTTATTATGATTGTTAGAAACATGTTTAATAGATGTTATAAAAACTGATTATTTAAAATAATAAAATCCAAATTTCATAAAAATAAGCAAAATATGACATTAAAAAAAATCCTTAAATGATGATAAACTAATATTTTAATAGAAATATTAATTATTAAAAGATTAATTTCAGCTCTTCAAGAAAATATTGAAGAACAAAAATCCTATTTAATGATAATCCCTTTTATTTAAACAAATTCTTAGAAATCTTAGGAAAAATTCGAGTCGTTTATTTTAAAACTGACGTTAGTTTTTTTTTTAATTGTTATATTTAAAGTTTTGCATTTTAAAATGTTAAAAAATATTAATGCCAATTTTTGGGTTACGTATATTTTTCTCTTTAAAAATAATTCCGCTATTTTGACTTATGCCACGTAAAACAAATTTAATAATTTCTAAACAATTTTTTTTTTTCAAATCAAAAAAATATTTTTCTATAGATTTTATGAATGGACACTATACGTTTTTGACATAGACAAATATATTATTAGCAATATTTATTTGTATTATTTATATTTTTTTTATTCTTATAAATACAAAATTTTATTTATAAAAAAAAAATTCTATTTAATTTGAAATTTTGCCAACAAAATATAAAATTTATTTATTTTTAGATTTAAAATTTTTTTCTAAATCTGTTTATAATATTTATCATTAAATAAAAACCAGCCTATTCATAGAAAACAGCCACCAAAAATGGTGCGAATTCGTTTTGCTAAGTTTATTTTGAATGTTATTTTATTTTGTTTTTCACTGTTTATGTTTTCACTGTTTATGTATAAATAATTATTTATAAGCGTGTGTTAACTTATATACTTCATATTGTTATTGTTATTATTTTTTGTTACCAGTTTTAACTGGTTTGCGTTGGCTTGAAGTTAATTTAATTATTTGGCGATGATTTTTTTGTTTACTCTTTTTCTTTTTACAAAATATAATAAATTTGTATTAAAAGTTTTTAAATAACCAACTAAAAAAGTGTATTTATTTAATCAATATAAAAATGGTTTATATAAATGTTATTAATTATTTTTGAAAAACATTTAGCAATTTTTGGCACGTTTTTAGGAACAAGCTTTATATTTGTTTTTTACTTTTGTTCAAATGAAACTGTTTTCTAAACTTTGTAATTGATTTAAAAGTTTTTTGATAAACAACATAGAATAATATTGAACTTTAGCACGTGTGGCCTGGCCCTTTTTATATTAAAAAAAATATAATAATATAATTATTTGTGAAAAACATTAACCTAGTAACAATATGGTTTTTAAGTAATTTTCTTTGCTACTTTTTAAAAATGCCATTTTATGACAAATGTTGTTATGAATAATTATTTTTTTTAAGAAACTTTTTTGGAATTTGGCCAAAAATAAAATTAAGGTACAAAATTTATCTGGCAGACTAAGAAATTTGGTAGTTTTTTAATGATTTGTATTTGTATAAAAAAATCAAGTTATACATATTATTTATGTTGTATAGATGGAAAATTAGTAATATTTCAGCTTGTTTTTTTGCAACATTCATAGACTATTTTGCCATAAATTTAAAAGTTTTTTAAGTGATTTATTTATTTTTTTTAAATTTGAGAAAAAATTCAGATAAATTATTTATGTTGTATACATGAAAAGTCATTAATAATTCTGCATCAAGCATTCATAGACTATTTTGCCATATTATTATTATAACAGAGTCTGTTAAATCTTAAACTCTATAAATTTTATTTCGTTCAGTCATTGAAATCATAAGTGAGGCAGATCATGTTGCTTAACAGTGGTTAAATGTGATTTTGGTTATAAACATATAGTAAACGGTCTGCAACATCACTGATGTTGAAAAAAAAACAAAGCGCATGTAAAACTAGTTACAGAAAAATTTAGGACACATTTTTGAGTTTGCATATATGTATGTTGCAAGAGAGGACTTAACAAAAATTGTTTTCTGCAACATTCTGTTAGACTGTTTTGAAATAATTATAATAGAGTTTGTGAAATTTTAAACTCTGTAGTAAGTTTTTACAAAATAACGTTTGTTTCTCTCAATTTTATTTCGCTCAGTCAATGGAATCAGAAATAAGGCAGATCAACAGCGTTAAAATGCTTTATAGCTTATGCGTTATCACTGATGTTTAAAAAATAAAACTTATGCAATAATAGTTGCTGAAAAATGTTGGACACATTTGTACTTATGTTGTAAAAGAGGACTTTATAAAGCTTGAGCAAAGTCGATTGGTTTTCCTTCGTAACTAATTTGATTATACTCTGTGTAAAAAAGGGGTAACCTTTGTCATTTCTAAGTTTTAAATGTTTTTAAAACCATTCCTTGATGGTTAACAGAGCAAATTTATGATTCATTTAAACAAAAAAAATTCATTTATTTGTTCTAAAAAGAACTCAATATAAATATATTTGAAACAAAAATATACTGAAATTATATTGTATTGGTGGTCAGACATAACAACAAAAAGTCTACGGCGTCTAAATTCTTAAACATTTTTTTAGAAAAAAAAGAAATGCATAGAATTTCAAATATTTCTAAAAAATTTCTAGTTAAAATGAAATAATCTTTAAAAATAATCTGAAACCCATCCCTTGATAAACAACCTAGAAAAAGCAGGTAGTTTAATTTTCTCTTAAAAAGGAAAACAAAATTACATAGAAACAAATGTTTGGATTGATTTGAATTTTTCATATTAAATCATCACTATTTTCAATAGCCTGCAAACACAATGCATATTGTTGTACATTCATGAATTTTTGTTCACAAATGCATGAAACTTGTCATTTAAATGTGGGTGCATAGATTATAATTTACATGAATGATATTGAAGTTTTATTTAGATTTATATATACATATATATGTATATATTATTATATTATTCAAAAACAAATGTCATTATATTAATACTTGTTTTTAGACACATTTAACTTATTTTTATTAGGTAGACAGCCAGAAAAAAAAAAAGTTTTTAGTTTAATGTCATTTTCGTTGAAAAAATAAATTTTTACATTTAAAAGATTATTTTCATTGTTCTTAAACGATTTTAACATTGAAGTTAATTAATAAAAAATTATGCAAAAGTAATAAAAAAACAAGCAAGGAAAATGTAAATATATTTAGTTGATTCAAATCATTTAAACAAATGAATCTAGAAGCTTAAAAATAAAAAAATAAAAATATAATAAATATAATTTTTCTGACGTGCTGCGATTATGAAGCAGGTTATACATTTATATACATATTCTAGTTATATATTTGCCCATAATTATGAAAATATAAAAAATTTATATAATTCTTGTTGCGACAATATTATTTAAAAATTTTATTTATCCATATCGTTCTATATTAAAAATTTTTAATAGCTCTAATTAATGAATATTTCTTATTAATGAGAAATTTTCTTTGAATATCAAACGAAAATGTTTTTAAAGTTTGAATTAACTTAAACCATTTTAAAAATTATTTAATGAAAAAATTTGTTTTTGTAAAAATAATTAAAAAAAAAATAAATACTTAAAAAATTACATTTTGAACTATTTAAAAAATTATATGAATGATTTAAAGATTTGAATGAAAAAATTAGTTTTTATATAAATAATTTAGAAGTCACGTCAAAATCACATTTTGAACCATTTTAAAAATTATATGAATGATTTGAAAAATTGAATGCAAAAATTTTTTTAAAGTATAAATTATTAAAAAAAAAAATTTTATTTATCCATATCGTTCTATATTAAAAATTTTTAATAGCTCTAATTAATGAATATTTCTTATTAATGAGAAATTTTCTTTGAATATCAAACGAAAATGTTTTTAAAGTTTGAATTAACTTAAACCATTTTAAAAATTATTTAATGAAAAAATTTGTTTTTGTATAAATAATTTAAAAAAAAAAAAATAAATACTTAAAAAATTACATTTTGAACCATTTTAAAAATTATATGAATGATTTAAAGATTTGAATGAAAAAATTTGCTTTTATATAAATAATTTAGAAGTCACGTCAAAATCACATTTTGAACCATTTTAAAAATTATATGAATGATTTGAAAAGTTGAATGCAAAAATTTTTTTAAAGTATAAATTATTAAAAAAAAAAATTTTATTTATCCATATCGTTCTATATTAAAAATTTTTAATAGCTCTAATTAATGAATATTTCTTATTAATGAGAAATTTTCTTTGAATATCAAACGAAAATGTTTTTAAAGTTTGAATTAACTTAAACCATTTTAAAAATTATTTAATGAAAAAATTTGTTTTTGTATAAGTAATTAAAAAAAAAAAAAAATAAATAATACTTAAAAAATTACATTTTGAACCATTTTAAAAATTATATGAATGATTTAAAGATTTGAATGCAAAAATTTGCTTTTATATAAATAATTTAGAATACACGTCAAAATTTCATTTTGAACCATTTTAAAAATTATATGAATGATTTGAAAATTTGAATGCAAAAATTTTTTTAAAATATAAATTATTAAAAAAAAAAAACTTAAAGAATTACAATTTGAACCATTTTAAAAATTATATGAATGATTTAAAGAAATTAATGGAAAAATTTGTATAAAACACATACAAAATTACATTTTGAACCATTTCAAAAATGAAATGAAAAAATAAATTTCTTTTTATAGAAATTATTTATAAAAAGTTTTAATTACATTAAATTCAAGTAATTTTCTTCAATAAACTGATATGGAATAACTGATTAAATATTTTTTTTTTTTTTTTTAATTTTATCCTAGACCACTTTTATTATTAAGGGCACATATACAATTTTAAGTCTTTTTGATTAGTTTAAATCAATTCAATCTTTTTATACATAAAATTTAAAATTTTTTATTTAAATTTAAATTAAAAAGATTTTTGTTGTTTTTTAAAACTAATTTTTTGTGTGTTAATTTTATGATCAGTTTTAAGTCTGCAAATTCAAATTTATTAAAAGCTCAAAAAAAAAATTTATACTAGTTATTTTGTATAAAGCCACGCGAAAGCTGACTTTGTATTCAATACATATAATTTGTCTTTGTATAGAAAATAACATGAGCTTTGGCACACTGTTAAATATATTTAACAACTAACAGTGATAATTTTATAAGATTTACACATTTCCAATAGAAAATTGTTTTATGAAATGTTTTAATGAGAGAGATTTTTAAAAAGATCAATCATATAAAGTCAATTAAAAAATCAAAAATTTTAAACGGTGGAAAAATTAAAACTTTTACCTTTATATTATATATCATTTCAAAGATTATTTTACAAATATCAATTAAAGCTTTACATTTTTTAAGCAGATTATTAAAGGCAGAAACATAAAACGTTAACTTTCACTTTAAAAAAATCTTTTTTATTATAAAATAAATCAATAAAAACAAATGTAAAATCAAAGTTTTATTTCTGTAAAATAATCGATTTAAATATATGAAATATAATACCCAACAGAAAAAAAATCAAGGCAAAATTTAATATTTATAAAAGCTTTAAAATAAAATTGAAGTCGTATAAAAATTAAGCCGTTATTTTTTTTACTAATTATATTATAAAAGCTTTAAAATAAAATTAAGTGGTATAAAAATTAAGCCGTTATTTTTTTTTTTACTAAATTATATATCATTAAAAAAAGATTATATAAAAAAACCTTATTATTATACAATGTGGTTTAAAATATAAGAAATTACTTAACAAAATGCCGTCAAGAGTTTGATATATATATTTTTTTTTAAATTTTACTTAAATTAAATTAAAAAAATAAATTTCTGTTTTTTAATTGGAATTTTTTTTAAATCGTTTTTAAATTTAGTTAAATAAAAAAAATTAATCAAATGTTTTATTCGTCCACCATTTTAAAATAATTTAAAAGCTTTCCATCAAACTTGAGCTTTTAATGAAACTTTATTGATTTTTGTTCTGTTGGCTATAAGAAATAGAAAATTCGATTTTTTTTGACAAAAATTAAAATTTATTTTTAATCTTAATATAAATTATTTTTCATTTAAAACCTTTCCAAAAACTTATAATTGTACTCAAGCTCAAGGAAAATTCTTGTTTTTTTTAACTTTTTAAATGTAATTTTTTTCAATAAAATAAAATTAAACTTGACATTTTTTAACCAATAAGATTTTTTCCTACTTTTCAATGATATATAATATATAAATTTTCAACTGTAGATGTTTTATCACTTCGATTTTTTCAAAAGCTTTATTTGTAATCAAAGCTTATTGTGGTGGCTTGATTTTTTTTGTAACAATTTGTATAATCACTTTAAAAGTGAATGCAAGCAAGATTTCAAATGATATATACTAGGTAAGTAAAACATTAATTTTGTACATAAAAACTACAAGCATAAATTATTGTATTAAAAAAATGATTTCTTTAATCGAGTTTTATTTAAAATAGAAACTAGTTGGGAAATGTTTCTTTTGTCCCTGAAAAGTTTTGTATTTTAAACTTTAAACAAAGTTTTTCCACAAAATAGAATAAAATAAAATTAATAAAAAAAAAAAATGAAATAAAAAAAAAATAAAATAAAAAATAAAAAAAAGAATAAAAATAAGAAAAAAATTATACAAAAAAAAAAAAAAAAAAATTATACAAAAAATAATAAATAAATAACTAAAATAAAAATTATAAAAAAAAATATATAAAAAAATAAATATGTATATAAAATAAAAATTATATCGTGCAAAAATGAAACAAAATATTGAAATAACCAGCCAGGTGAAAATTAAAAAAAAACTGTTATGAAGCCATTTTTTTTTTATTAGAATTTCATTAAAAATTTCTTTTATAAGAAATGTTAAGTATTATAATTTTAATATGAAAAAATGGCAAAATTTTCTTTTTTTTCTTTTAGAACATTTAAAATTTAAATTTCTCGAAACTTTCTTTATTTCACTAATATTATAAAATTATGAAACTCTAAGCAAAAAATGTGAATTGAAAAAATTCTCTAACTTTCTCGAAACTTTCTTTATTTCATTAATATTATTAAATTATGAAACTCTAAACAAAAAAAATGTGAATTGAAAAAAAAATTCTGTAACTTTTTTCCTCCTTTTTTTTGTGCAAAATCAATAAATTTAGTGATTCAAAATTTTTAACGTAATACATACTTTTGCATTCGGCACCATAACGTAGCAAGGGCTGTCCTGGCCCTTTTGCCAAATTTCATATAACCAATTTTCAGGCTGACGCAAAGACATGGTTCCCATCATTTTGTGTTTGTATTTGAGTTTAGTTAAGTTTATTTTATTTGTTAAAATTTATTTTATTTTATAGATTTTTATTAAAATCAAACAGTCTTAAATGTTTTTTTTTTGTTTTATTTGTTAAATAAATAATAAAACACTTTTTAAAAGCGATATGTGTACAGAATTATTTATGATTTTTTCTTTTTTATGTAAAAATAAATTATATAATTTTTTTTTAGTCTTTGAATAGTTTCTCTTGTAATGAATTATCTCTTTGTTATAAAATCACAGTTTTATTTTTTTTTATTAATACATATAATTGTAAAAATTATTGGCCTTTTCTAGCGTTCTAGTTTGATATATTGAATGATTTTCTTTTATTTAATTTTTAATATAATTTTTGTCAACGTATTTTACTCATTCATTTTTTGAATGTTTCTATATTTCATTTGGTTTTTTGTTCTTTGTTGTAGTATAAAAAAATGTGAGCAAAGGCACCAGCTATGCATATATTGTGTATGATTTATTTTATTTTTTTTTATTATATGAATTTTCTTTTTTTTTAAATATTTTTGTTTAATGTTTTGGTATTGGATTTTTGTAATGTTTTTTAAGCAAAAGTTTAGCAATAACTGATTTTCTGTATAAGAAAACAATACAATATAGATGATTTTTAGTTGAGAGTTGGCGAGAGACCGGTATAGAAATGAGAAAAGCTTTTTACACACAAAATAAAACACTCAAGCTTTTATGAGTTAAATTTAATTTTTAATTGAGTTGAAGTACTTTAAAGAGTATATTATTCAACTATCTCAATTTGTTTTAAGTAAAAAATTTTATTTTCAAAATATTCTTAGTTTTATTTAAAAGTTTATATATATATATTTATTATATTTAAAATATTTTTTTTAACTTTAGTTTTCAATGTTTCCTTTAGCTATGTGTAAAGGCGACTGAAAGTCTACCACATTATGGAGATACTTTTATATGTTCACAGCAATCTTGCCGATACAAAATTGTACAAATATTAATGTTCTACTCTCTTTAAGTACTCATTGTTATATGGTATTGAATATATATACATATATACTTAAATGTATATATGTATATACACATTGAAACCCTTAAACTGTTTTCTTAATTGCTTTCTCTCTCTCTCTCATTTATCTCATATTTTGTTAATGACTTTTGTCCATTTGCTTGAATTATTTTTCGTGTAAAACCCATATGATTTCAGTATGTATTAAGAGTAAGTTTTTGTGGTAAGAATTCATGACAAGACAAAATGAAAAACTCGCATGCGCTGTAACAACTACCTGCTTTTAAATTTGAGTGCTGTTACGTTTTGTGAGCACTATTTAGAGAATTTCAAGAGACAGGTAGATGGTTAGGTAGATAACGTAAATATGGCAAAAAAAAAAGACTTTAAATGGTTGTTATTTATGTAGATCTCTACTTAAAAAAAAAAAAAAATGTGAAACGTATTTGGTTTTGTTATTTAGCCATTTATTTTGTTATCGTTTGTGGCAAATTGAATACGTCATCAATTTTTTATTAGTTCCATACTCGCTTATGTATATTTGTTATTAGTAAAGAACAACCGAAACCGGGCTTTTGGCTGAAATATTCTGCCGCAGCTCTATGCTATTGGCTTTTCTCAGTAAATTATTTAAGTTATTATCTCAAATTTAAGGGTGTTTTTTAAATATACTAATATACATAGTACCAGCGAATTTTCTGTGAAGGTTTCTGTCATCATTTTTATTTAAAAATGAACGAACTTTGTATATGAAATTACTTATTTACTTTTGTCCTTTTTTGCAGGAAAATTAATTTCCTCTTTTTAGTTCACTGCTACCAATGAATTTCCGGCTACATTTTTATTGAATCAAACGAATTAATTTCTTTTTATTCTCATAAGAATTTGTTAATTTTTTGATGAATTTTCAAGAATTAAGGATATATTTAAGTTCGTATGACATAAGGCGAAAAGTGATGGCATTAAGGCAATTAATTCGTAGAATTCAGAGACGAATAATGTCCTCTTAGGATTACAGTGAAATTCCAGGTCTTTCAGAGATTTATGAGAACATTTTAATAAATTAAAGTAAACAGTTTTTGTTCTTTCAGAGACTTGAGTCTTGAGTTACATTCTAAATAAAGTGTTTTTAAG
Source organism: Cordilura impudica (assembly GCA_963682025.1). Classification (NCBI taxonomy): domain Eukaryota; kingdom Metazoa; phylum Arthropoda; class Insecta; order Diptera; family Scathophagidae; genus Cordilura; species Cordilura impudica. The sequence goes on along the minus strand of OY821518.1, from coordinate 39,892,668 downwards.
CCCGATAGAACTTGAAATTGTAAAAAATAGCACAAAAACTAAATTTTAATCAAAAAGACAATTTATTGAAAAGATCAATTACATGACATTAACAATTGAAAATGATTCCGGGCATATGGCCACCCTTGCTGTTTTTGACAAAGTGCATTATGAACGTCCAATTTTGGGCCATTTTTTCGAGCATTGCTGGCCGTATGTCACGAATTACACCAACAATGTTGGCCTCCACAGGAAATGATCGGGAGGTGTAAAATCGCATGACGTTGAGGGCAATTCACAGATCCATTTTTCGAAATCAACTTATCGCCGAATTTTTATTTCAATAAGTCAATGGTTGCGGTCGACGTATGCCACGTAGCGTCATGCTGTTTAAACTACTTCTCGGCCGGATCAATGTTACCCAATGATATATTTTCAAATAAAAAATCATTGATCATGGTGCGGTAACGATCTCCATTGACAGTAACGGAAACTCCGGCCTAATTTTTGAAGAAATAAGGTCCGATGATGCCACCAGCGTGTAAACCGCACCAAACGGTGCATTTTTCTGGATGTAATGTAGTCTGTAGGGTCTGTTGTGGATTGGTCTCACTCCATATTATGAATAAAATTTTGTATGTATGTACATATATTTGTGTTTTATAGACTCTGAAACTACCCAACCGATTTGACCCAAACCGGTTTCATTAGAATGGCAATAGTCCAGATTGGGTTTACGGCCTTTTGTATATCAAGTGGGCGTGGCCCATCCCCCATAAATTGAATAACATCATATATCTTGACTATTATGATAGCAAGAGTTTTGAAACATTGCAATAGTACATACATATGTTTCTAATGTGAGAAATCAGGACAAAAATGGGCGGGGTCGGATAAGTGGGCGTGGCAGCTCTCATACAAAATAAATATTTAATATAAAATATTTAGAGTTATATAATAGTTAGTAGGAGTGCATAAATTATTACTTATGAAGTGAAAATGGGCGTGATTGGGCAAGTGGGCGTGGCAGATCTCACACAAAGTTTAAACATATAATATCTGGAGTACTATGATAGCAAGAGTTCTGAAACTAAACTGCACATGTACATATTAAACTAATTTTAGGAGTTGTGAAAAAAATGGGCGGGATAGGGCCAATGGGCATGGCACCCACCCTACAAAGTCTAGAGTACTGTAATAGATAAAGTCTTGGGACTTAGTGTGAGTTCATATGTTATCAACGTTAGTACTCGGAAAAAAAATGGGCGGGATCAGATCAGTGGGCGTGGTACTGCTATACAAAGTAAATATATAATGTCATATATTTGGAGTACTGTAATCGTGAAAGCCTTGGAACTTTGTTTTAGTTTATGAGTTATTAATGTGAGTAGTCGTTCCAAAAATGGGCGGGATTGGATTAGTGGGCGTGTCACCTCCTTTGAAAAATATTATCTGGAGTACTATCAGCCCAACAGTCCTGAAACCAGGTGTGAGTTCACAACTGATGAGTATGAGAAGTTGTGTGAAAAATGGGCGGGATTAAAGTAGTGGGCGTGGCACCTCCCATACATGGTAAATACATATCATCATATATCTAGAGTACTATAATGGCCAGAGTCTTGAAACTTTCTGCAAAATTAATGGGTTGTTAGAATGAGTAGTCCTACTAAAAATGAGCGGGATCTGATAAGTGGGAGTGGCAACTAACATAAAAACCAAATAGTAAATGTTATATATCTGGAGTACTGTAATAGTGAGAGCTTTTGGATGAGCCAATAAGTTCTTCATGTGATTAGTCGACCAATATTCACTATAAATTAATTGTGTGGCAAAACAACGTTTGCCGGGTCAACTAGTCTTCTATAAGTTGCGCGAATCGATGACTCATTTTCAAAGTAAATCTGCATAATTTGGTAGAGTTTTCATCTATTCATGATGAATTGCCAGTGCATACTGATCATAAATATCAAAAAATGAGCATAGTATGACAGTTCGTTTGACAGCTGACCCTTTCGTAAGTTCTATCAGCAAAAAAAAAACACCGCTTATTTCGGGGATTTAAGAGAAAAGTTAATTCTTTAAAGTCTAATGAAATCGCAAAAATTTCATTCATTTTAGAAAAATCACATAAAAGTCATAATACATGGATTCACTATTTTATTAAATTCAGTCGGTCAATATTTAATTTAATTGATCAATTTTGAATGAATTCTCTTCAAATAAGTACTTTTTGAAATGATAATTTCTGATTGACTGATGCTTTCTAAATTACATTTGATAGTTTTTAAAAAACAATTTATGTTTTCTGAAATACAATTGATGATTTCTGAAATATACGAGGCAGGATCAATAAGTCCGTGACTTTTAGAATGAACCGATTTCGTTTATGGTCAATTGAGAGCAAACGTGGCACCCATCTTGCAGACAGCTTTCTTAAACCTAACTGATCATTTAAAATCGAAACTACACTGCCATATGAAAAGCCAATGGCATCAACAATCTCACGCACTTTTACTCCTCGATCGGCCAATACCATATCGTGGATTTTTCCGATATTTTCTGGTGTAGTGACCTCAATTGGCCGTCCAGAACGTTCAGCGTCATTTGTTTTTGTGCGACCACAACGAAAGTCAGTAAACCAATTTTTTACCATTGAAATCGATGGTATAGAGTCCCCATAGTATTTATCAAGCTTTTTCTTGGTTTGATTGCCGGTTTTTTTTTTTTTTTTGCAAATAATGTTTAATGTGCACTCGAAATTCACTTTTTTCCATTTAAAAAAACACGAGGTTATATGTTTTGAACAGCTGTTAAACGCAAAGTAAATGACGGAACTTCCTCAAAATTTTACAGTAATCTATTAACAGGTGGTACTTGATGGGAGCAGTGTTGAATTTAATATAACTACGATGGAAGTTTGAAAAGTCACGGACTTATTGATGCGCCCTCGTCATTCATAATTTCTGAAATACAATGTGTATTTTTGAAATACTATTGATGTTTTCTGAATTATAACTGATTATTTCTGAAATACAATTGATTCTTTCTGAAAACCAATTGATTTTTTTCTAAAATACAATTGAAGAAAGTGAATTTCTTTGTTTTTCCAACTTTTAAATTATTAAACCAATCAAATCTTAAAAATTTCTCAAATTAATAGATATTTTTTGATTTGTTAACTAAATTACTGTACATAACAAAAACAATATTGAACTGTTTAACCACACAGTTACGGAAGTTAAGAACCAAAAAAAAAAAAAAAAAAAAAATTGTCACGAAAATCTTAACATAATAACAACAAAATGCAAATTTCTTTAAATAAAGTCTATTAACCTTTGTCACTCAAATGCTCTTCTAAATAACTTCTTCAATCCAGATTTTTGTTGTTTTGGTTTTTAAAATAAATACTTAATACGCAAAAGAATATTTACAAAAATGTTGTAAACAACCACAAACATATGAAAAAGAAAACACCCCAAAGAATCCGAACTATGTACTTTCAAACATGAAGAGAGTACACAAAAATAGTTTTACAAATTCAAAAAATAAGAAAAAAATATATTAAGGAAATTATACGATTGCTAGAACTTAAGTGGAAATGAAAAATCAACCCGTAGCGCAATCACCATCGAATAGTATATGCATTATTTATAATTTGCAAATCAGAGGTCTAATCATCGCATTCGTTATCAAAATTTTCGATCGTCTTGTTTATTTTCCAAAACAAAATACTAAGAATTATTTTACTCTGTCACAGTTACCGAATTATGGTGCGAGGTTAGGGATAAAAGTGAAACGAGGTCTCATGATTGTCCTCTTCTTTAAATAATAAACCTAAATATGGAATTTCGATTGATTTTACTCGATATCGAATGCGGCGATTAGCTCATAGATAAGAAGCTGTAACGTATGCGGAATGAAATATGATCTGATTTCCAACCATCATTGCAAATAAAAAACAAATTATAATGCATATCAAAACAAAATTTAGAGAAAGTAACGGTACTGATCCTGTAATTATTTTACTAGAGATCAGTTCAGTAAATTAAAATTAGTAGCAACAATGTCATTGAACGGAAAAGAACGTCGGAAGTTGATTTGTAAATTTTTTGAAAATAATCCACACAAAAGCATATACATATGAAATATTTCGTCATTTCCCTTAAATGATAAAAAAACAACTTTTATTTATAATACGATAAAGACTTTCGAAAGTGGAAAATCGTTTGATATGTGCGACCAGACCCGGTCTAAATTAAAGGCAAAAATTTTCTGATATGTATAGCAAAATCTCATCGTATGTTGGCAAATAAATATGATGTCAAAGATAATACAATAAAAAAATATATAGCACACAAAGAGAAAGAATTGGTAGGTATTCCGTTACCACTAGAAAAATCCAATCAGATTATAATCACTTTTATTGTAAGTCATAAATATTTCAGAATGCAATAGGGTTTCTTTATTATCTATCATATCTATAATATTAATAGGCTAGGCGATTTTTTGTTACCGATGTACCGATGTAAGTTTCACAGTTTTACACGATTTTGACAAAAAATTTATCATTTGAAAGGTATTTCTTTTTAGCTGTTACCCAGATTTACAGATTTTCATCGTCTCGAATATTTTTTTGAAGTTATGATCGTCTAAAGTTGCTACTAACACACACATAAAATAAAATTATACAATGCTATGTTTGTGTTTATTAAATTTGTTAATGTGTTGAGTTTGTTTTCTTCATTTAAAATGAGTTGAATTGTGAAGCATACCTTTAGGGTCTTTATTAAATGAAAAAATAAAATTTCCTAGAATTTGCACTCGAATTTCGAGTGCTGGAATCTGCTAGTAAACATAATTCTCATAAAATGAATGTACCTTCTTCAATTGAAAATTAAATTCCATTTACCAATGAAAGTTTTTATGCAAATTATTTTACTAATTCAATTGACGGAACTAAATTAAACATATTATAATATTACTCGTTCTTAAATATTGGTGATTACAATATCAAATTCTATTAAAACAATATATTTTAAACCGAAAATATGTTTATAGATATTGCAACAAATTGGTTGGACATATAATACAAACAAATTAGTAATAAGAAAAATATAATTCGGTTATAATAAAACATAACCAAACATATAACCAGTTTTAACCGATATCCCTTTTGTTTGAATTAAATTTTGTTGTAAGTACCGAAAACAATAATGAAATAGTAACCCCAACCGAATAATTAAATTTATTTTGTCATTTATGAAAATTAAATATACAAAAGAATAACAAAAAAATAATAAAAATAATTACAGCCACTAGGAGACTACACACGAACAGTAATCTACGATAATTTGCAGCTTAAATACTCAATACTACAACGGATTATGGAATGGCTCTCAAGAAAACAAGAAAAACAAAGCTCCAATTCTAATATGAAGAATCGCTAGTAGCAACCACGCCCTCAATAACAATTGCAATTTCACCAGCAACAAAAATGTGTAAAGATAAAAAGTAATGATAAAATCGTATGCATCATGAACCATGTAACATAATTAGTAGAAGCTCCTCAACATACCACGTCCATTTTCATGTGACCAAAAATAACTTGAATTCGACGGTGACACCCATGACTTCTACGTACCATCTTTAACTAAAAACGATATACATATCGCACCTGTACCTCTAAAGTGAGTCAACTCAAAATTTACAAATTTTCAGTAGAGGCAAAAAACGGGTCTTTTTTGTAATATTTACTATAAAATTTAACAAGTAAGAAAATTATAGTCGGTCTAGACCGACTATACGATACCCTATACCATGCGTTTAGAAACCCTATCTCTTAGGCCCAACTAACTGGACATAGAAAATAAGCAAAAACCAAATTTGAGTGGGATTTTTATTAATTTTTTTGGCTGCAGATATAAAAAAGTTCATATCGGATGCTATATCTATAAAGGGGCTAGGTCCAAAAATGGACCGATCCTGATCATGTTTGGTAAAGTCTCTTGTATTTTGCAAAAATATGTACAAACAAAATTTGAGAAGAATCAGTGCAATATTTTTGTTTTTTAATTGATTTAACTGAAGATCGGGAAGCAGCTCTATATGGGGTCAAAGGGATCATTTTTGGACTACTCATTAGTGGATGTAATGAACGCATACAAACCCAATTTGCGTAAGATCTTTATGACAATTTGGATCTTATGGCAATTTATGTGGATTTCATAGGGGTAATTTGTATGGGGGCTAGGTCTGAACATGGACCGATTCTCACCAATTTCAATAGCGTTCATCCCATGGCCGATACAAGCTTATATACCAAATTTCATCAAAATATATTCATATTTGCGACCTGCAGTTTGATTACAAGCTTTACATGGACACACAGACGGACGGACGGACGGACGGACGGACATTGTTAAATCAACTCTGAAAGTGATTCTGATTCGATCGGTATAATTAAAGATGGGTCTAAGTCAAATATTTTTGGGTGTTACAAACAGCAGCACAAAGTCATTATACCCAAACCACATAGTGGTATAGGGTATAAAAACAGTTGTTTCATTGTAAAGAATTGCGAATAATAAGTATACAACAGTAGTTGTTTTTGCGATTTTTTCAGGGATCATCAAAAATAACAAGTTTTTTGGGTGCAACTCAAAATCTATATTTTTAGTAGATTCTTAAGAAGATACTCTTATAACACATAGACGGTTACAACTGTATTTTTTTGCGAAAGACTAGAAAAACCGATGTAAGATTTTTACAGTGGATAGATATGACCACTGTGTATCGTTTTCTTGCAAAAAGTGAAAAATTCTGAGTTGACTCACTTTAGAGGTACAGGTGCGATATGTATTTATTGATTTCTTGCAAATTTTATGCTACCAGCAAATTTTTGATTTACACCATTTATGAAGTTACCACCGCTGCAGTGTTGGAAATGTTTATCAAGTTACAATATCATTCGCCTCGGCTAAGGAATTGGACATTAAACAAATGCATTATCTATAATATTAATAGGCAAGCCGATTTCTTTTGATCGATGTAAGTTTGTCAGTTTTAATCCCATTTTGACCAAACATCTCTCAGTTGAAAGGTATTTCTTTTTAGATTTACAGATTTTAAAATTTTTCAAAAAATTTTTTTTTTGAGTAAAATGCATTTAAAGTTGCATACAATTATACAATGCTGTGTGTGTGTTTATTAAATTTGATAATGTGTTTGCAAAAAGCCCTGTGTTGAATTGAAAAATAATTTTGAACGTAAAACAATGACGACAATAACGTAAAAATATTTTTGGACATAAACCAATAACGACAATAAAAAGTGTTGAATTGTGAATTGGCTAAAATTGATTAGCATACCTTTAGGGTCTTATAAAATAATTTATTAAATGAAAATATAAAATTTCCTAGAATTTAATATAACTAGCTGAATCCCGATGCGCTACACCCATCGTAACGAAATAAAGAACTGGAAATACATTTTGTAGAAAACTATTTTATTTATTTTTGGCGGTTTTTCAGTTTGTTGATTTGTGTTTTTGCGATTTTAGACTTTGGCGATTTTTTGATGTTTGGCGATTTTTGTTTTTTTTTTGTTGCTAGTATATCATAACGATGGTTCTCCGAAACAAAAAAAAAAAACGGTAATTATAATTAAACTGATATATTAAGTGCAGTCAATAGTTATCCGTCAAGAATGTATTTAAGATATTTTTACTTTATTTATTTTTAATTAATAAATATAAAATAAATAAATTATATATAAAATTATTTAAATGTGCAGTTTTAATTATTGCAGTTATATATTAGGCAACCCCAGAAAATGGTTGGAACCATCAATTCATAAAATCTAAATTTCATTGTATGGACAAAATTTAATAATTTATACAATCGTATATACTTATAACATCAGTTGCCTTAAACTATGTACGTACAACAGAACAATGGGATAGTACATGGGACTATCAAAAATTCGGTTGGCTACAAATTCGGTTGCCACGACGAATCAGTTTTCTGTGTACAGATATGAGAGTAGTAAAATGCGCAAAAAAAACCCGTTCCAGCAGTCTCAGAATAAATACAGGCTTTGTCTCAAAAATTATTTGCTACAGACTCACCATACATTTGCATCATGGACGATGAGGGCTATTTTACACTGGGGGTCATGAGTTGACAACAAAATATTATCTTAAGCTTCCTAATAGTAGACCAACATTACAAAAACAGAGTTCTGCAAAAAAAATTTATTATGGCTGGCGATAAGTGAGCGTAGAATTAGCGTGCCGGTTTTCATAAAATCGGACTTAGCTGTAAAAAAATTTTTCGATATAGTCGCATAATGCCATATTTGAATATAGGATTTGTACCTAAGGAGCAAACCCCTCAAACGTAACACAACTAAGACTGTCAAATTTGAAAATAAATATGTACGGAAAGTGCTACAAAGCAAAAAACTGCCTTATAAATAAAATTACAACAAAGCTGGAGAATATGAATACACAGGTGATTTAGGAGGCAGTGCGGTAAGTGCATCAAAATATAAGAAAAGCCCATAATTTCTTTTTTGTAATATTAATCCAAGTTATGTATTTCGACATATATTAATTCTAATGCCGTTTTCTTTTCTGACAAAAAATGTCGCATTTTATTTGCACTTTTTTCGAAAAGTGTATTTTTTATATATTCTAATTTTTTTATATATTCAAAATTAAGACCTAATTTTATACATCAATCGAAAGGTCTCAAAATCGAGCGCACTTAAATCGCAAAAAGTTGTAGCGATTGACTTCTTTCAGGATATAGTGAGAATATTTCCATATTGTTCCCTTTTTTGTTTGAATATTTTCACCCTATGACATCAAAGAGGATAATAATCAAAATTTATTTTATTTTTTGAACATAGCACTTTGAGACCTTTCCATAAAACCTTTGTATAAAATTAGGTTAACTCTTAATTTAAAATATATAAAAAAAATACACTTTTCGAAAAAAGTGTAAATAAAATGCGACATTTTTTGTCAGAAAAGAAAACGGCATAAGTCTTTAGTTTCAAAATAAAATTTTTTGTTATTGTTAATGAGTCAGTTCATATTTCATTCCGCATATGAAATATTCCGTTATGAAACATTAAGATTTTTAAGGAAACAAGTCAAATTCATAGAAAATTTTGGAGAGTTAGCTATGAGTATTCAAGTTATAAGATCATAAAAATATTATCAATCTCTATGGAAACTGGTATAGCGGCAAAATGTACTATTTTTTTTATAAATATTAATAAGGTATCTTCATATTTCCACTTACAACTTCTGAAACAAAAGACCCATTTTATTAATTTTCAATACCAAAGTGGTCAGGATAAAAGCAAACATTACAAAAGAAAAACTATTGTGACACCAACAGACACAGGCATGTTTGATTGACTCTATAAGATTCAATTATAAAAACATTTTCGTGTCCACTTTATCGTGTTTTGATATAAAATTTCTGATATTAAACTCACTCAAGAAATACAACTCGTGTGTTTTCTGATATGAAAATAATACAACAAACATTCAGGCAACTACTACCACCACTATGACACATTAAAGCAGAAGAAGAGTAAAGTGAAAGAATAAATAACTAAAAAAAAAAATACAACAACAGTCGGCGAAAAAAACTTTTGCGTCGCAAAAAAATACAAAATAAAATTTAGCACTAATTAATTCCAAAGATGTTTGAATTTTTGTTATGACACTTTATATAAAATTCAACACGTTAGATGATGGTGGGGTATATGTTTTTTTTTTATTCTAATATAAAATGAAAAATAAAAATATATGTATATGAACAAACAAAAGAAAATACAATGTAGTAGTAAAAAGTGTAAAAAAACGGAAAATTAAATTTATTGACGCTATAAAACAATCAGTAAACATTGTTGCCAATGCAACATTTCTCCACGCAACTTTGGGCGTCGTTAATCGTTTTTTCTTTTTAAGAGATTTTTTTATACGATTAAGCTGGGGCGTTATAATGCTATAGTTCTGGAAAAAAATTTTCTTTTAATGTTTTGTTTTTTCAAACAAATTGAGTGCTATTATTCAAACGGTTAGGCAACACCTAGAAACAGGCATACAATGTAGACTTTTTTTTTTAAATAAATTCATTCATTTCAAAACATGCCATCTTAGGTGGAAAAAATTTGTTGACGGTAGGAAAACTGTAAGAAAAAAAAAATTAAAAATGGCTCAAAATTTTGTCATATTAATTTGGGTCACATTTCATGACCCAAATAATTTTGGGCGATATTTCCGTAATTTTTGGGTAAATTTTCATTTATAAATAATATAGGAAAAATTTCCCAAAATTTTTGAGAGAAAGTTAAGAACTTAAAATAAAATTGAAAACGCAAAATAAGAAATATTATACGTAAAGCGATAATGTGGGCGTAGAATGATTTGGAAACAACAAGACATAACTAAACACGAAAACAAGTCATGCCAGTCTCTTAACGCTTGAACAACCAATGGTGAAAATAAGTCCCATTTTTTTTTGTGTTATAATTGATACATTTTCCAATTGAATTCCAAATTGAATTGTATCGATAGATGAGAGTTGTAGCTTTAAATTATTTCAATTAATTGGATTTAATGGTGACCCATAAATTTTAAAAGACGGATGTTAATGGACCTACGAGATCAAAATGTTAATATTTTATGGACTAATTCTTCCTATTTTCAGAACTATCAAGATCCTTAAAATAAAATTATAATTCATTAAAAGACAAAAAAAAAAAAAAAAATACATTCTAAATACGGAATTAATGGGGCAAGTTTCAAAGCAGTTACGGTCCTTTGTAAAACCAAAATGTTTGTGCGACTGTCTGCCGTTTTTACTGCCGAGTGGGTCCAAAGTCACCATGGGGTGTAAAAATTTAACTCGTTGACTGTCACGGTAATTTTCAGAATACCGATCTAAAAAGCCAATAAAAATATTCTTTTACTTCTTGATTTTGAAAAAGTTTTTTATAATTATATTTTTTGTTCATTTATTAACAAATTTCCTGTCGATGTAAGCTAGCATTGATTATTTGTTCTCCACCCAGAAGCCATCTATACATACTAGCAGATTCCAGCGCTCGAAATTCGAGTGCATTTTCTAGGCAGCTTTATTTTTCAACTTAGCCAATTCACAAACCAACACTTTTATGGTTTACTATTATTGTAAATGAAGATAACAAACTCATTAACAAACACATTAACAAATTTAATAAATTACACATAGTATTTGTATAATTTTATGTATGTGTTAGTAGCAACTTTAAGTGCAATTTACTCAAAATGAAGGAAAAAATTTAAAAATCTGTAAATCTACAAAACGGCGAAAAAAAATACCTTTCAAATAATATACGTTTGGTCAAAATCGGGATAAAACGGTAGAACAAAACATCGGTCACAAGAAATCGCCTAGCCTATTAATATTATAGATTAGCACTGCTATACTACGAGTTTAATCTTAGCTGTATGAATGTGGCAAGTAAACATAGTATGAGATAATCTCGTAGTTGGCAGTTAACGTGTTAATCTAACTTTTTTGTTTATATATTTTTTATTTATTTTTTTCAGCTTATATAAATAACACCTGGAGAATAAATAATGGAGAGATTTACAACTGAACAAAGAACCTGAATAATAGAGTTTTATTATTTAAAGCTGCCATCAATTATTTCAATGCAAGGAGCATATCGTGGCCATTTTATTGTCAGAATTGCGACCTCTGCAGCAATGATACGTTGCTTAGTTGATTGCCACCACCAACATGGCACCGAAAGAGATTTGCACTGCGGAAAATATTGAAAACGTGTAGAGCAAAGTTTTAACGAAACAGCGGAAACATCTACCAGAAGGTGTTTTGCTTAGCTAAATTTCGGCAACGTCTAATATTGGCCAGAAAAGTAATCAACTTTATTGAAAATCTGATTATGAGTGCTGAAGCTCATTTTGATTTGAATGGTTTTGTTAATAATCAGAACTGTAGGTTCTGAGATTATGAAAATCCAACAGCCATTCATCAACACCAATTCCACCACATTAGGTGGACGAGTCCATCATTGCGAAGCTGAAAAAGGGGATCATTTAAGTACCATTATTTTTCCATATTTAGTGTAAAGAAATTTTAATTTCTTATATTTTATAATCTGAAAAATATAAATAAAAAAAATATACAAAGGAAAAAGTTATTCAATTTTTAAACCCAATGGAGAATTTGGGCCACCCTGTACAAACAATATCGCTATCCAGTGAGATAAATAACATGAAATTGAAATTTTGGATTTCTAGAAAACACAAATTTTATATTTTCGAAGTATATTTTAAAATCATTTTTTTATTGTCAAATGACATGAAACATATGGTTAAGCTTAAGAACCATATGTTATCTAGAAACCAAGGTGCCATATGGTTCTTTAGTCAGTTTCACAAAAAAAAAAAAAAAACCTAAGTAATTTTTGCATGTTTTTCTTTAATGACGTTTTCTTTTCTGACAAAAAATGTCGCATTTTATATGCACTTATTTCGAAAAGTGTATTTTTTTTATATATTCAGAATTAAGAGCAACATTATCTTATACATCAATCGAAAGGTCTCAAAGTCGAGCCCTCGTAAATCGACAAAATTGCAGCCATTGACTTCTTTCAGGTCGTAGTGCGAGAATATTTCCTCATTGTTCCCCTTTTTTGAATCTTTTTACCCTATGACTTCAATGAGGATAATAATCAAAATTTTTTGCATGTTATGAAGACAGTACTTTGAGAACTTTCGATTGATGTATTAGATAAGGTTGAATTCTGAATTCAGAATATATAAAAAAATACACTTTTAAAAAAAAGTGCAAATAAAATGCGACATTTTTTGTCAGAAAAGAAAACGGCATAAATTTATAAAAAAGTAAAAAAAATAATATTTTTTTTTTAAATAACATTTTACTTGTTCATTTAATTGATTTTGCTCTTCAATTTAAGAATGACTTCTCTCTTTGCAATAAGTTAGGCATCACCAAAGAAAATTCGACATTCAAATAAATTGAATTTGAGTGGGAGCACTACTGTTTCGAACATAAACAAAGTTGTGGCAGTCATATGCAAAAAAAGAATAAAAATATGTGATTTTAGTGGAATATTATTTTAAATTTCTATATTTGTAATAATTAGTGCATAAAGAATCTATGTTATAATTAAACAAATTATAGTGAAAAATATATTGTGCAAATAAATAGTATTTATTACAGTTATAGAACAACATCATCTCTAAAAGTGTGTTTTCTTAACATCGACCAGCGATTATGAGTTTTTTTTAATCAGCGGAAAATATAGACGTTTTTTAAAATCGTTCTTTTTCATAAAAGCAATGTCTAATTTTTTTAAATAATGACAAGGAGCAATAAAAAACATGTTAAAGTTTATATACATAAACATGTTAAAGTTTTTATATATCAATTGTTTTTTTTATCTCTTAAGACCTGTTTAGTAGATAAAGGGCATTTGTTTTGATTTCACGAAACCTTTTCTATGTGAATTAAAATAAGAAAAAATATTCTTATTGAAATCATAGAACAGCATAAAACTCGTAAATTTAAGAATTTTTTCATTTACGAGTTTATTTTTGTGATAGTGATTTCAAAAACAGGGATGAATATTGTACGTTTGAGTCCTTCTATTTATATTGAACTGATATCAAATTTGCAACAGCTATAACATTTGACTAACTCTAAATGGCCAATTGTGACTGAAATTCCAAAATGGAATAATTACTTGTGCATATTTTGTGGTATATGTACAATACACAAATGTAGCACCCACAAATAGAAAGAAAAGACCAAGGTAGTACTTACTCTTAAATTTGCGATCATACTAAATAATAAAAAAAATAAAAAGACATTATGTGATATACAACAACAAAACAAAAACTACAACTATTTATGCTAAGAATTAAAACAGAAAACACATTACTCGCTTTCGTTAAAGTAAATTACTTGTTCATAAATATTGACAGTTGACGATTAATGGCACATAAGTATGTGTCCCATAGCTTTTCTCATATTAGGAGTTTAAAATAAATATTCTCTGACGATATTTTTATTTAGAAATGTCGCGATTACGAAAAAAAAGAAATACAAATTTTCCAGCGGCTTAAATTCGCTCGTTAAAGTGTTAAGTATATATTAAGTCTTATAAAGAAAGCAAATTTCATATTTAAAAAAAAAATTTGTTGAAGAAAAAAATATTATGACCTCAAAGTGTACTAACTAACGGAATCTTAAGAAACAAAGACAAAATTGATCGTAATTTGTTATATGTCTGTTCATTGACAAGAAAAAATATTCTCTTTTATTGAAATTGTTTTTTAAATTTATTTATTTTTTAATTTTCTTACATTATTGTTAGAATTTTTTTTTTTTAAATATTCTTTTGTGTCAAACGCTCGTGGCTAGCTGTATACTTTGAAATTATAGGCTCAGCGCTCATTTCATAAAATGAAACGTAACGAAACGTTTAAAATTTATATGAAAAAGTTTGAAATATATTAAAATTTTTTGTATTTTTATTTATTTTTCATATAATACAAATATCTATTGTTCTTTATTGTTGCCATTAAAGTTTATAAAATATTTTGAAGAAAACTTTAAACAGACATACTTTTCAGATAAAAAAAAAACAAAAAAAAATTAAAACAAATATTTTAAATGGTTATTCAAACATTAATATATTGTTTTGTGGGAATTGAACCTCTAACTTTTCAAAATGTTAATACCCATTTGTTTGATTTTAATTTAAAATATTTGTTGTACTGTAGGTTAAATTAAATAAACGTTGACTGACTCAAGGTAAGCAAATACTAAAACATAAAACGAAAAATATTAAAGAAAACAAAGTTTTGAATTTCACAAGAAATTTTACTAAAACTTAAAAAAAAAAACAAAAACTTTTTCAGCCATTAGTCAGCTGCTTAATGAGTCGTTCAATATTTGTAAACAATTAAATAAGGAAAATATATTAACATGTTGAGCATACAAAAACTAATAAACAAATGTATTATTATTTAAACAAATAAAAAAAAAATTAATGAATAATAAGAAAATAAGAAAAAAAAAAACATAAGAAAAACATCCGTATTATTTAAAAAGAATTATTTTAAATTATTAAAACAACAATTAAATAATATCTCATTGTAATATAAAACAAATCATTTATGATAAAAAATAACACAAACAAATCAATTTGTTGCAGAACCATTTATATATATATATTTTTAATTATTTTTACAATATATTTGTAAATTAGTTAACTAGTATTAATTTCTAAAGTAGACAAAACGTAACAAAAAACTTTATAAGTAGCGGCAAAAAATAATTTATTTTAACATACAGTGGGACCTCGATAAACGCTAAATATTCAATGAAAGTACATTATTATTTTAATTTGTTTTATTTCTATCCATATAGAAATAAATATGTATAAACGGATCCGAAAACTAGGAACTCATTTTTTTTTTATCAAATTTAATCAGAAGTGATACAATTTAATGTAATTATATGTGACCTTCTCCGAGAAAAGGGACCTAGTGTGTGAAAATTTAGTTTTGAGAAAAAAAGTTTCTACACCCTTTTAGGTAGCAGAATCCACCGTTTTTGACAAAACCCGTTTTTGACACACTAGGTCCCTTTTCTCGGAGAAGGTCACATATATGTATGTGAATAAGGTATGAGAGCTTCTAATTTCAAATTTAGATCTTTTGAAATATAATTGCTTTGATATAATTAAATTATAAGAGGACGGATCAATCAAGTCCGAGGCTTCTTAAACTTCCCTAGTAGTTAATTAAAAATCTAGGGTGCTTATCACTCAAATCAAGAGAAGGCTTGATAAGTACTATGGGGACTCTGCACCATCAAGTTCAATGGTAAATAAGCGGTTTAATGAGTTTCGTTGTGGTCGCATAAGCACTACACAATTTCCAATTGAATTTAAGAAAATATCAATTCATTTTCAGAAATTATCAATTGTATTTTCGAAAACATCAATTAATTTTCAGAAATAATAAATTGAATTTCAGAAAAATAAATGTTTTCTGAAATACAATTAATGATTTCTTAAATACGTTTGATAATCTCTGAAAATTAATGTTTAACATTAAAAATATCACTCAGAAGTATATGTCTTCTTAAAATTTTTGAGATTTCATTCGATAAAATTAGTCGAACTCGCGATTTGCTGAAGAATGAAATAAGAAATCATTTCTTGAGTTATAACTGAAAAAAAAAAAAACTAAGCAAACAAATATCCAGGTAAGGAAAAATACAAATGGTTATAAAAAAAAGTGTGGTCTGAGAACGCCAAACCTTTTGCAGGTTGTACTAAATTGGTCTAGTACTTTCATCCTGACTTGAAATTTCTCAACCCCCAGAATGGTTGTTGCACAGTGTAATTGAAAATTGTTGATATTATCTGAAATACATTTGATCATCTCTGAAAATAAATTGATTTTTTCCGAAATTCAAATGATATCGAAATGGTGTGTGCCGATCGGAAAGTGAAAGTACCCTCACAATGGATAAACAATAAACATGACTAGTGTGCCAACTTATTGGATACCTTCAACGAGGATTAAAAAAAATCAAAGGTATTAAATTCGGCTGTGCCGAATCTTTGGTACCCTCCTCATCGGTTTTACGTTTACATTATCTGGACTTATTGCCCTATTTATAACAAACTAGCAGAGTCCAGCACTCGAAATTCGATTGCAAATTCTAGGAAATTTTATTTTTTTTTCATTTAAATGAAGAAAACAAACTCAACACATTAACACAAATGCTTAACAAGTTTAATAAACACACACATAGCACTGTATAATTTTATGTATGTGTAAGTAGCAACTTTAAATGATCATAACTCCAAAAAATATTACACACGATGAAAATCTGTAAATCTGGCTAATAGCTAAAAAGAAATACTTTTCAAATGATAAATTTTTTGTCAAAATCGGGGTACAGCTGTGAAACTTACATCGGTCACAAGAAATCGCCTTGCCTATTTATATTACAGATGTAAACAAATATTTTAAAAAGCAACAATTTGATAATTTGGTAAACTTAATGCTTAATTATTACAACAAGCACACCGAATTTTTAACACTTTTTAGAGGCGTCTTCATCTTTTTGGATTACCCAATTTTCGATACCAGGTAAATGGTTTATTTTGTGAATGAGTGTAATTTCAACAGAGAGACGGAGTTCTTATAAGGATTATGGGGTCGCAAATGCACTTTGTAAATGTGTTACGCACGGGGTATAAAAACGACCTAATTTGGCCAAGAAAAAAGTTTTTCATGAAAAAATTCCAAGAATTGGGCTACGATTAAGCTTCAACGGTGAAATTAATGATAATAAAATGCTTACTTTGAGGACCTGGAATATTTTTACTTTCCAAATCTTAAGAAACGCAAGTTGCTAATAATATACCAACAATTAAGAAAGAGGTGGAGTCTCCGGTTGATGGTTCTTTAAAAAGCACAAGGTTTATCTTAATAAAGAGGTTATCGAAGCTTTTGAATATCTCTGGGTGTATCGAGCTAAAAGGAGACTTTGTAGCCCCATCAGATTTTTTATTATTATGAAGAGCTGGAGTTTGCGATTGATGGCTATAAACTGATTATTGGAGCTATTGAATATCGCTGTGTAAAGTTATCGAGCAAAAAGGAGACTGTTTTGAGAAATAATATTTTTCAAATTTGGTGTATATTCTTTATTTGGTCTGGAATCAGCCTCGTATAATATATACAAAATTTGAAAAATGAAATTTTTGTTTTACAATTAACCATATAAATTTAAATAAAAAAAAAAATTAACTCCAAAAATACACTCGATAGCTTTCATTTTGTTGCTATGAACACAGATGACCCAATTACGTTTTGAAATCAAAATCATTGTCTTGGAAAATTTTTCCTTAAATCTTTTTTTTACCAACGAGGCTTTTGCAGCTGTCTCAATATTTTGTTTTAAGTTTGTCGCATTAAACGAAGTTTTACTGTATATGATTCGCTTTATACGCAAAAATGCCTTATTAATTTATTATGCGGAAAATTTTCTATATTTCTTGCTATAATTTACAAACCAAACACATTTCACTAATATAATCGCACACGTGCGTAAATTCCTCACAAAACAAAAGTCTTACTTAACTTACATACGAGTATTTTATTGTACATGAATAAACTTTTAATTGAAAATGGAAAATTACAACAAAACATTAATGCTTACTATAGAGTAAAAAAAAATAGTATAGTTTACACGCCGGTAACACATGGTCTATAAAACAATTCTATTGTTTTTTTGTTATATAAAAACAATAAAATGATAAGTGTGTTGATAGTTTTTGTTTTGTTTTTTTTTTTATTTAGCAAAGATTATATTAAAAAAATATATATTTGTTGAAAGTAATATTTTTTTTTTCGTTTTGAAGATATGATTTCTGACTTTTCTGCGAGGAGGGCTCGTTTGCGTATCATGAAAGTCTAACAGAGTTGTAGCAAAAGGAGGTGCTTAGAGATTGAAAGGCTTGCAAGACTGAATTGTGTACTTAAATGAATTTTTAAAACAATGAAGTAAATTTTAGTTAAAAGGCTGAATTCTTTTGGCAGTTAAAACAGAAAATTACTTTGAAAGTATTCATTAAACTGAAGAACTAACTAATGAGCAAATTATAAAACAATTAATTCGTTAAGGCATTAATTTTTTATTTAAATTTATTATTTAAGAGAGTATAAGCACAATCAGACCGGTGCGGAACGTTTTTCCATTGCGGAAAAAAAATACCCAAAACAACAACGGGGAATGAAGGTTTAAAAAATTGTCATTTTCTAAAAAAGAGATCTAATTATTAAAAAAGTAGAATTCTATACTTTTTTTGTGTAATATTTCATGTAAGATAATTTGTATACATCTATAATATTAATAGGCTAGGCGATTTCTTGTGACCGATATTTTGTTCTACCGTTTTATCCCGATTTTGACCAAACGTATATTATTTGAAAGGTATTTCTTTTTAGCCGTTTTGCAGATTTACAGATTTTTAAATTTTTTCCGTTATTTTGAGTAAATTGCATTTAAAGTTGCTACTAACACATATATAAAATTATACAATGCTATGTGTGTGTTTATTAAATTTGTTAATGTGTTTGTAACAAAAATGAGTGTGTTTTTTGTGTTGACTTGCGAATTGGCTATAATTGATAAGCATACCTTTAGGGTCTTTATTTAATGAAAAAATAAAATTTCCTAGAATTTGCACTCGAATTTTGAGGGCTGGAATCTGCTAGTATAATATTAAATTTTTAACTCTTTTTATATGGTTTCTGTTTACAAAGTTCTTTGTCACCAGAACACAATATTGTAGAAATATGGCAACATTAGAGAGAGACAGATAGAGAGAGAGAGAGAGAGAGAGAGAGAGAAAGAGAGAATGGGAGCTGAAAAATGAGAATATGAAAGACTCCGCAGCTAAAATAAAATCAATTTTATTTCAGTGCGGTGACGTTTTGCGAACTTTAATATCAGTTTTATATGGAACATACCGCGATGGTCTGATTTGTTTACATTCTTAGTTCGATGAATGAATTACTTACTGCCTGAATTGTTTGTAGATTTATTAAATATATATTTTTTTGTTTATTCTTCTTTAGCGGATTTTTACAAAAAGTCTTGATTTGTAAATAAAAATATACGTTTCTAGGAAAATTTTTATTAGAATCTTTTATATTATGTATTATTTTAAAAATGAACTGGATAATTTTTAGTTTATATGAAAATAAAAAAAATATAGAATATAAAACAAGATTTTGGCTTTAGAATACAAAGCTAAAATCTTAAATCATATTTGAAATAGTTCAACTCATTTTGAATAACTTACGATTTTTTTTTTTGGAAACTAAGAAAAAACTGGAACATACAATTTCAATTGGAAAGGGTACGCCATCTAACGTTTTTTTTCAACTAGTGCTTATTTCGTGAATGGTAACACTTAGCTCATGTCTGATTTGACAGATAATTAGTTTTATCCTTCCGCTGAACGAATATGGTTGTGTATACGCTTGAACAACGCTGGGAAATATTGCGACATTACTTTGAAAATCATGGTAATGTTGCAGAATGTGTGCGAAAATTGCGTACGGATTTTGGAAGAAGAGAAGCACCGTCAGCTCCGTATGTTCGTTATCTTGTGAAAAGAGTGAAAGAAACTGGCATCCTCATGGATAAACCAAAGCGTGAAAAGCCAAAAACAGTGCGTACACCCGAGAATATTGCTGCTGTGGCAGAAAGTGTACGTGAAGCGCCCTCAACATCAATTCACCGTCGTTCTCAAGAATTGAACATTTCGGAGGCATCATTGAGACGAATTTTGCATAAAGACCTTGGTATGACGCCATACAAAGTCCAATTGGTTCAGGAGTTGAAGCTAACTGACCATCCAATGCGTTTTCGCTTCGCTAAGTGGGCCTGCGATCGACTTACAGAAGATGCCGATTTTGCCAAAAAAAATCATCTTTTCAGATGAAGCTCATTTTGATCTTGGCGGGTATGTAAACAAGCAAAATTGTCGCATTTGGGGCACAGAAAAGCCGCGCGCATACATTGAAAAGCCGATACACCCAAAACGAGTCACTGCTTGGTGCGGATTTTGGTCCAGAGGCATAATTGGGTAATTTTTCTTCAAAAATGAGCAAGGAGTGGCCGTTACAGTCAATGGCGATCGTTATCGGGCCATGTTGAACGAATTTTTGTTCACAAAAATTGAAGAGGAGGATATTGGCAACATTTGGTTTCAACAGGACGGCGCTACGTGCCACACAACCGAAGCTACAGTCGATGTTTTGCGCCCTGTTTTTTAAGATCGCATTATCAGCCGCAGAGCTGATGTCGTTTGGCCACCTCGGAGCTGCGATTTGACACCGTTGGACTATTATTTGTGGGGCGCCCTCAAAGATAGGTGTTACGCCAACAAGCCAGAGACAATTGACGCTTTAAAGGACAATATTCGTGAAGCCATTGGTGAAATACAGCTGCACACAATCGATAATGTGCTTAAAAATTGGACCGATCGTGTAGGCTACTGCATGGCCAGCCGAGGCAGCCATTTGAATGAAATTATTTTCCATTAACCGAAAGGATTGTACTTTCAAATAAAAAAAGAAATTTGAGATAATATTCAGTAGTTTTTTTTATAGCATTTTTAAAAAAAAAAAAGTTATTTGGCGGACCCTTTATTTAATTTATTGTGTCTATTTAATTCAAATTATTAATTTTTTTATCATGCTAGCCTTGTAGCCAATGATGAAATATGTTTTCCATTTATCTATAATATTAATAGGCTAGGCGATTTCTTGTTACCGATTTTTTGTTCTACCGTTTTATCCCGCTTTTGACCAAACGTATATTATTTGAAAGGTATTTCTTTTTAGCTCTTCCCCACATTTACAGATTTTTAAATTTTTTTCTTTATTTTCAGTAAATTGCATTTAAAGTTGCTACTAACAAATACATACAATTATACATATGCTATTTGTGTGTTTATTAAATTTGTTAATGTGTTTGTTAATGAGTTTGTCATCTTCATTCACAATAATAATAAACCAAAAAAGTGTTGGGGATTTTAAAACAATCCTAAAGCATTATGGGGTATCTACGTTTTCTCAGGCTGATCTTACATCATGTCATTACAGTAAATCGGCTGATGAATGAGAAAAAAAATGTAAAATTTGTGTAAAGAGATGCGAATCTATCCAACTGCCCAAAACAAAGGATCATAAAAAAATATTTGGCTCTTCTAAAAGGAGTGAAGAAGAGCACAAAGCAAGCCGCAAGACGCTCGGAAATGGTCTGGGTCCAGCAAAAGATTCATTGAAAGTACTATAAAAGTATTTAGTGGAGATATCCCTGAAAGACTTAAAATTTTCATACAAAACAATTAATTTAGCAAAACAATATGTAATATGTGGTAGTTTTCATTAAAATCGGGAATTACGTTTTAAAGTTATTACGATTCATTAATGTTACATATTTCATGTGTGCAATCCCTACAAAATATTTAATATAAAAAAAAAATTTATCTTTAAAGAAATGTGTCTGTATGGTCTTATTATCTCCTTCTTATTTCCCTACATTCCCACAGCGCTACTGACAAAATTTACAATGGAAAATTACAAGTGTATGTGAGTAGTCTCTACGAACTTGGCTACTGCAAACCAGAAATGAGTGTTGCAGCGCGATGAGTGAGTGGCAAAATACTGAAGGTTTTTTCTTGTTATTGTTATTCCGATGGGCCTTATGGTATTTATGTTATTTGTTATTTAGAAAAAATATTAGAATGACTTATAAAGACAAATAAATACACACCTACATCAGAATAAATGTCGGCAGCAACTGGCCATTATCAGAGAAAGAGGTGAAGGGGCTACCACAAGGGTAATGACAATAAATATTTCCTACTTGGTAGTTTTCCATAATGAAAGATTTTAGACGCGACAAAAGCAGACGGCTAGCAGTCTGTTGATACCTTTTCTGATATTTGTAATAACATTTTCAGCATAAACAAAATAATAAAATTTACAAATATAAACAACATAATAAAATGTAAAACAAACTAAATGATTCAGTACATTTGTTAGACGACCGTTTGTTTATAATATGTTATACCCTATACCCCTCTGTAGTCAGGGTGTAATGAATTTGTGCTGATGTTTAAAACTAAAAAAAAAAAAAATACTTGATCTAGACCCGCCTTTAATTATATCAATCGACTCAGAATTAATTTCTGAGTGCATTTAGCGATGTTCATCCGTCCTTCCGTTTGTCCGTCTCTCTGTATGTCCATGTATGTATGTCTTTGTAATCAAAAACTGATTAAATTTAGTATATAAGCTTTTGTCGGCTATAGGACGACCGCTATTGAAATTGGTGATAATCAATGAATGTTCAGCCCTAGTCCCCATTCAAATGACCCCTACAAGGTCGACTTAAATTGTGATAAGATCTCGGACAAATTTTGTGTAAGTATATTTATTACACATAAAGATGTACTGCTAACATAAAACTTCTACGATCATGCTTTTGCAAAGTCCCCGTATATGTTTAAAAAAGTGACTTTGCTAAATATAGACTTGGTCGGTCCATTTTCCGAACTAGTCTTCATAAAAAATAGCTTTTTTATATCTGAGGCAACAATATCATAATACTGATACTCAAATTTGGTTATGCTTATTTTATAAAGGGTGGATGTGGACGATATATGGCTCCAAAAGGACGGTGCCACTTGCCACACAGCCAACGAAACAACGGCTCTTTAGGGGCGAGAAATTCAATGGCCGTGTTATCTCACGTAGTGGCGATGTCAATTGGCCTTCAAGATCATATGTTTTGTCACCGTTGGACTTCTTTCTTTGGGGATATTTAAATGAAAAAGTGTACTTCAAGAACAAATCAAGACAATTCGGCACATTAACGACATTGGATCTATATTATGCCTTAGTGTCATAGAAAATATGGACCATCGAATAGAGGTCTGCCACCGAAGCCGTTGCGAGCATTTGGCCCACATTTTATTTCAGATAATTCTCTGAAAACTTTTTGTTTTATTTAGAATTATCCTTTATATCCTAGGGTATAATGAGTTTGTGCTGATGTTTGTAACTACCAAATTTGTGACCCAGACGCTTTCTGAGTCGACTTACCGATGTCCGTCCGTCCCTCCGTCTGTTCGTCTCTTTATCCATGTAAACCTTGTAATCAAACTACATCTCGCTGATTATATTTCAATAAATTTATTCACATAAGCTTTTATACGAAAATCGGTGAATGTTCAGACCTAGTCCCCATACAAATGATCTCTATGAGATCGACTTAAATTGTCACAAGAACCAAATTATCATATAGATTTCGGTCAAATTTGGTTTGTGAGCGATTATTACACCCGTTAATCAGGAGACGAAAAATAAATCCTGTTCAGTCATAGCCCCCATATAAACCTACTTCCCGATCCTCAAGCCTATTAAAAAATAAAAATATTGCACAGATTTTTCTCAAATTTGGTTTGTACATGTTTTTGCAAAAAATATGGGACTTTACCAAACATGTTCAGGATCGGTCCATTTATCGACCTAGTGGCCATATAAATATTGCGTCCGATATGTACTTTTTTATATATCAGCAGGCAAAAAAAATTAATAAAAATGCCACTCATATTTGGTTTATGCTTATTTTCTATATCCAATTTGTTGAACCGAAGACCCTTTCTCGAAACGCATGGTTAGGGTATCCTATAGTTGGTCTACATTGACTATAATTTTCTAATGGTTTTTTTGTTTTTTTAGTCGTACTTGTAAAATATAGTTTTATTCACAAAGAATTGATTATGTTATTATTGATTAAAAAAGAAAATTTTTTTAAAAAATATATTTCCATTTGCTCTAATAAATATTAACATATCACGTTGTTTACTGATGATAGCAACACTTTACTGTTTGTTTTTGTATAAACCACAAAAAAAAAACAACAAAATCTATATTTACTTTTCTGTTTGGATTTTGTTAAACACTTGGTAAGTAAAGAGATTTTTTTTCGGTCTACAGTTTAACAAATAGAATTTCACTAATAATTATAATTATTGTCTAAATACTTAAATAAACAAACAATTCATCAATATTTGTATCAATATTAGTTTTAGTTGATTTAAGGCTTAAGTGCAATATATGGCTTGTACACAATAGATGATTTGTTGATATTGGTCAAGTTAAACCAAGGTAACAACAATAAGATGTGATATTTATTGATACCTGTCAAGGCCAATGGAAAGTATATTGTAAAATTGTAATGAAAAAAGCAAATAAACATATATATATATATATATATATACACATATGTATTAGGGTGGACCGTTTTGTAAGGACAATTTTTTTTTATTGAATATTAAAAAAATCTTAAAAATGAAAGTTGAGAAAAAGTCAAAAAAATTAAATTTGGGCGCCTCGAATATGATTTTTTTCATATGTCGTAGTGGAACTTTTTTCCTCATGCCAAAATCGATGGCACAATATCGATTGCTAAATCGACCCACCCTAATATATATACCTATACATATTTCTGTGTATGTATCATGGGCTCAATGAAACCAAATAAAAATCTAGAGATCAAGGTAAATTATGAATAAAGAATTGTTAACTAAAATAGACTTTGGGTGATCATAAAAAGAAATTTAAAACAAGTAAGAAAATTATAGTCGGTCTTGACCGACTATACGATACCCTATACCATGGTTTAGTGACCATAACTCTTCGGTCCAACTAATTGGATGTAGAAAATAAGCATAAACCAAATTTGAGTGGCATTATTATTAATTTTTTTGGCTGCAGATATGAAAGAGTTCATATCGGGTGCTATATTTATATGGGGACTATTTCGAAAAATGGACCGATCGTGACCACATTTGGTAAAGTCACTTATATATTGAGAAAATATATACAAACTAAATTTGAGAAAAATCTGTGCAATATTTAGGTTTTGTCATAGATTTAAGAGAAGATCGGGAAGCAGCTTTATATGGGGGCTATGACTAATAATTGTCCTATAGGGATTAGTTTTGGACTACTGATAAATGGATAGAATAAACACATACAAACCCAATTTGACTGATATATATATTATAATTTGGATCTTATGGCAATTTATGTCGATTTCATAGGGGGCATTTGTATGGGGACTAGGTCTGAACATGGACCGAATTTCACCAATTTTCATAGCGTTCATCCCACGGCCGATACAAGCTAATATACCAAATTTCATCAAAATATTTTCATATTTGCGACCTGCAGTTTGATTACAAGATTTACATGGACACACAGACGGACGGACGGACATCGATAAATCGACTCAAAATGTGATTCTGATTCGATCGGTATAATAAAAGATGGGTCTATGTCACATATTTTTGGTAGTTACAAACAGCAGCACAAAGGCATTATACCCAAACCACATAGTGGTATAGGGTATAAAAACTAGCTTTTAAATGACAACAACAAAACAAAATCTCGTAAACTAGAAATTTTTAATGCTTTAGTTAAAGAGTTTGTAAGTTATTAGTGGTAAAAATGTGAGGTTAACTAAACTTAGTTTAACTGACATCCCAAAAACTAGTTCCAATAGTTCTTTTAAATAATCTGAAGTTAACGGGATAGAAAGATTCTAAATAATTTAAATTTCTGACTTAATATTTGCTTGATTATATAACAGTGTGTACTTTGAAATGTGCCAAAAATAGAGAAATAAACAAATGAAAAGTTTGCTATATCTAAATAACTTAAAGTTTAAACATAAACTATCTAAAAGAAACGAGACTAAAGCAGTAAAAAATTTCAAACAAACTTTTAGTAAATTAAAAAAGATCCTTAAAATTTTAAACTTTTGACCTTGTTGCATTACATGCTAACGATGTAGGATGTTTGAAACGAACAAAAATACTCGAAATAGACCTCCATTTTTTTTATATATTATCAAAAGATGTTTGTCTGTTTGTTTGTCTGTCTGTCTTGGATGAAATTTGCTTCATATGCTGTGATCGGCACGCTTTTAAAAATCGTTACATGTGTAGACCTAGTCCCCATATAAATGTTTATATATAACATATTTAATATAAACATTTATATATAATTACCGCATACGTGAACGAGTAAAATTATTATTTGTTTTTAACTTTGAGATGATATCAGACGTCAACGCGCTAGCATACGTAAATTCATACGTTTAGTTTCTTATGAAAGGAATTAATTTTTTTCTTAAGTTTTTTCAGTGTAAATATATAAAAATATAAGTTTTTAATTTTTTGAAGATAAAAGTGATGTATGTCAATATTTAAAGTGCCATTTTTCTAATTTTACCTTTTAGGCGGCTGCGAATAAATTATATTTAGTTGCAGTGGACTGTTTCAAGAAGTATTTAATTGAGACAATGGTCCCTCGTAAAGAAATTTCAACTGATGTGTGAAACTTAGTTGTAAAATATAGAAAAAGAAAAAAATCTTCTAATGAAATATCAAAACAGTTAAATTTGAGTAAACAACAGTTAAACTCCATTCAACAACTCTAAAAAACTTGATTCTGTTGAAAATAAGCAGCGCAATGGGCGCTCAAAGAAGATAAATCGTAGGGATGTCAGCTTCATTTTAAAAGAAGTGGACAAAATCCAAAAATGAATGCCACAAACCTGGCTGGAGAGTTAGCTACAAGATCAGTAACGATTTTGCATCTACGAACAAATCAAAGAACTTTTTAAAATAATGACTTTCATAGCATAACTTCACGCAAAGAACCCCTTATAAGCGAAAAAAATGCAAACTTTGTTTGGAATTTGAAATACAGCATATTGAAAAAGGAATGGATTTCTAAAGGCGAGAGTTTTGTTTAGAGATGAGTCCAAACATAATAATTTTCGAAGTGACGGGAGAGCTAAATTATGGAGTAAAATGAATCCAGAAATATGAATTCGAAACGCTTAGTATCAACTGTTAAGCATGGTGATGGCCGTGATAGCTTGGGCTAGGGAATCTGATATTTATTTATGAGGGTAATAAGGATCGTTATCAGTATAAATCCATTTATACCTTATACCACTATTTATTCAGGGTATTATGACTTTGTGCTGATGTTTATAACTACGAAACATATCTGATCTAGACCCATCTTTTATTATACCGATCGACTCAGAAGCACTTACTGAATATAAGAAATCTAAGCAACCAAGAGCTTCAGAGACTGGTTCTGTTAAGACAGCTCAAATTATTAAATTTGGATATGAGTGAACGGGAAGAAAGGAAGAAATAACCACAATATAAGGAAGAATAAACTAAGAACGAATAAACAAACTATAAAGTTATTTCCAGCACCTCAATAACATGGTTAAAAAAATTCTAGTTAAAACTAGTAATTTTAAGTACTTACTAGTTTATGCACACTTATTTCCAGCAAACGCTGGAAAAACCAATTGGTACTAGACTCCAAAAAGCATTAGCTTTATCTGAAAATTTAAAACTTAAAATTTTAGTTTAAATTTTAAATTGGCTAGTGTTAGCTTGAACTACATTTCTATTCACACGGCTCATTGTCTGCATTAAACTTATTGTGAAAGAGGTTAATTTTAAAGAATATTTATTTTTTGAAAAATTCCAAGAACAAGTGTTTAAACTGAACATGTTAATAACATCGATGACCTGATCGGTAGTGTTTTATAAAGCTGACAAACAATTACTAAATAAACGTATACTAATAAAGTATTCAAGTTTAAAAACTTAAAAAACTCAAATAGTATAGTTCTTTCCCCACCAAACTTTTTTTCCTGATTTGGAAGCTGTGAAACCAAGAAAATCATGCCATATATAAGACATGCTTTAGATTATTTGCATTTTTCGCAGGGTTGCTTTTTATTTCATAGAAAGGGTTTCTGAAGGAGATAGATTGTCTGTCTGATTAAATTTCTGTCAAGGAAACAATTCCACATGGAACCTGTAGTTCTTAAAGAAATTTGGAAAAAAAACTAAGGGATCCGTATTTTTATTTTAGATGCCAATTGCAAACTGCTCTGCCCTCTTAAAGGCGATGGAGAGCATGATTAATTACTATCTTGTCAACTATCTAGACACCAACTCACTTCTTAATGATCGTCATACGGGAGACCTGTTAGCTCTTTTTGTGAGTGCTGGAATCGATCCATTCACAATTTTGGTGAAAGTTAAGTGGTTGCTCTGGATATTTCCAAGGTGTTTGATCGCGTGTGGTATGGAGCATTGGTATCAAAGCTTATTATTGCATTTACGGTTGGCATTGACTTCTCTCGATATATATATAGTTATTTCACAATACGTGTTGTAGTTGATGGGGTTTCATCCAATGAGTTTCAACTTAATTCATTGTGTTTCTGAATGACCTTCTTAATCAAACCTTCAATAGTGTATTCTCTTTCGCAGATGATAACAACATTTGCCATCATTTTCTTCAATTTTTTGCCAATTCTTTTTGAGGTTGAGGGCAAAAGGCTGACAATGAATGACACACTCAATCAAGGCCTGCTAACAATATCCGGGTGGGGTAAAGCGACAAGAGTTGATTTTATATATGCATATATGGGTGGTAGAAGAAGCGAGGAATCGGATACTCTTGATGTTCAGGTCATGAGACTTCAATGTGATGTCGAAAGAAGTTTTCTAAAACGGTGCAAACATGACTTCACTCCTTGCGATATCCACTTACATACATATATGTAAACAAACACAGCTCAGACCAACAAACACATATTTTTATTTTCATATCAACTATGTGTGTTTCTAAATTTTTTACGGTGCCGAATAAAATTATGAATGTGTTTCGTTTTAATATTTGGTTACGTACACGAACATGTTTATTTCACGTATTTTTTGTTTCAAACACACATAGACCACACAGATTCGAGTATAGCTTTATTTTAAGTTCGAGTTCTTGCATGTGTACTGCTAAAACCCAGAACATGAACATTAAACATGTTCGAGGACAGCTTTATTTTCAGTTCGTGTTCTTGAACGTGTATAGCTAAAAATTAAAACATTATCCACTCGCGATCGGAAAAATTTAACGAAATTTATTAAAACAAGTAAGAAAATTATAGTCGGTCTAGACCGACTATACGATACCCTATACCATGCGTCTATTTCCAACTAATTAGATATAGAAAATATCCATAAACCAAATTTGAGTGGCATTGCTATTTTTTTTAGCTGCAGATATGAAAAAGTCGAAAAATGGATCGACCCTGACCATATTTGGCAGTCACTTATATTTTGAAAAAATATATACAAACAAAATTTGGAAAAAATCTGTGCAATATTTTTGTTTTTTGATAGTTTTTAGTGAAGATCGGGAAGCAGCTCTATATGGGGCCTATGAATAAGAATTGTCCTATAGGGATTATTTTTGGACTATTGATTAATGGATATAATCAACACATAAAAACCCAATTTGACTGAGATCTATATGATAATTTGGATCTTATGTCAATTTATGTCGATTTTATAGGGGTCATATGTATGGGGACTAGGTCTGAACATGGACCAAATTGCACCAATTTCAATAGCGTTCATCCTATGGCCGATAGAAGCTTATATACCAAATTTCAACAAAATATTTGCGACCTCTAGTTTGATTACAAGGTTTACATGGACAAACAGACGAACGGACGGACGAAAGGACATCGCTAAATCGACTCAGAAAGTGATTCTGAGTTGATCGGTATAATAAAAGATGGTCTAGGTCAAATATTTTTGGTAGATACAAACAGCAGCACAAAGTCATTATACCCAAAACACATAGTGGTATAGGGTATAAAAATCTAAAATAATTCATTAGCAGTTATAAAAAAATAGAAATAAAAAGATAATAATAGAAATAAAAATATAATAAAATAAAAAAAAACTAAATTAATTCATAAACAACAACATATAAAATTTCTGTTTTTTACTTTATTATCTTTTGATTTTAATTTTTTTTTTATAACTGCTACTGAATCATTTTAGATTTTTTAATAAATTTGGTTGAAACAATTGTCGTTTTTATAGGGGTGTATCAAATTTTTCCCATCGCGAGTGGCTAATGTTTTAGTTTTAAGCTATAAGCGTGCAAGAACACGAATTGAAAATAAAGCTGTACTCGAACCTGTTTATTGTTCATGTTCTGTTTTTTAGCAGTACACCTGGAAGAACACGAACTTAAAATAAAGCTACACTCGAACCTGTGTTGTTTATGTGTATTCGAAACAAAAAATACGTGATCGAAACATGTTGATTAATAATAAAAAAAATCTGGGCATATAAATTTTTCCTATAAAACTACTAAATAAGTTATTTTTTAGATTTCACATTAAATTTTGATGCTTTTTTAAATTAAAGAACAATAAAAGTATCTGTGCATGTTATACATATTGTCAGAAAGGTATTCAACGTTCTGAAAAAAAAAACACGAAAAATAACACCTAGCACCCAAACTATGAAATTGGGCAACTTGAAAATACTATTCCATTATTTTTTCTGCTTCAAAGAGGAATTTATCACATATCAAAGTTTTATGTTTATCTTCGGGTTCCACTTCCATTATATTCCTTTGAAGTTCATTCATAATTTATTTGTGGTAAATTTATTAATAAATATGTCGTCTCACAGAGCTCATATTCTTTTCCAAGAAGAGTTAATTATAAAATCATAAAAAATCATATATAAAGCATTTTAGACTCCAAAACAATAATTGTGATCTGAAGACACATGTTATTATAATATATTTCTAGTAAAAATCTAATTTCTATAAAAGCTGAATAACAACATTTTAATAATAACATTAATAGCAAAGCAATTTAGAAGAAAACAAATTATTTTACAATTGATTATTTTAGACATTAAATACGGAAGTTATCGTTAAGTGTCTTTAAAATTGTGAAACACTTCTGGGTTTTACTTGAGATATATTGTCAATGCTAAAGAAAATATCATTAAAAACAAAACGTTAAACAAAATTAAATTTCAAGTATGATAGTTGCGTGAAACAAACTTTAAATCTGTCAAAATTCACTGTCAAATTTATACCATTTTTTAGGTGAAGGTTGTAATTGTTTAAAATTTTTGAACAGCCAACATAATTTTTCTTTGTTTAGGTCAGTTTTTTTTTTTTTTGAAGATTATTATCATAGTTTGCAATGAAACAATTAACTTAAAAATAAAACATGCAAAGATTTTTGAAATATCTATACCTACAGTGAATCGAAGAGAAAATCGGACAAGATTCTTTTAAGAAATATTACATAAGATTATTTACTTTATTATTTTAACACTAGATATCCTATGTTTAGCATATTAGCTGACGGATTTAAAATAAATTTATTTTAAAAATTTATTCAAAATTTTAAGCCAAACGAAAAAATCGGACAAGCAAAGTAGGCTTGATTTTTCTAGAATTTTTCAAACAAAAATGCACAAAAAGTATGCAAGAGACAAAAAATTTAAATGGTTCCAACAGGGAAACAGAGGAGAAAGAAAAACTGAAAGAAATATAGCTGAAATTTACCCTAAATGATGTCATTAAAAGATACAGAGACGACTGTAGAGTGGAAGGCAGAAGCAAAAAAGGACGGTACACGATTTTAAATGATCAGGAATTTTACTCGAAATAAAGGAAAAATCCCTTAAACTCCGCATTTGAGCGTCATAAATATGTAGGATCCAACATAGGAAAGTTCGGATGTTGTGAAACAAGAATACGTTAAGGCATGGGTTTCATTTAAAAATAAATCATTACGTTTGAAGTTTGCTAAAAATCAAGATTTTTGGGATACGGTAAAATCCGTTTAAATAGCAGAATTTTATGAAAAAAACAAGTAAGAAAATTATAGTCGGTCTAGACCGACCAAATTTGAGTGGGATTTTTATTAATTTTTTTGCCTGCAGATATGAAAAAGTTCATATCGGATGCTATAGCTATATGGGGACTAGGCCCAAAAATGGCCCGATCCTGACCATGTTTGGTAGTCTCTTGTATTTTGCAAAAATATATACAAACAAAATTTGAAAAGAATCAGTGCAATATTTTTGTTTTTTGATAGATTTAAGGGAAGATCGGGAAGCAGCTCTATATGGGGCCTATGACTAAGAGTTGTCCCATAGGGATAATTTTTGGACTACTCATTAATGGATGTAATAAATGCATACAAACCCAATTTGAGGAAGATCTATATGACAAATTGGATCTTATGGCAATTTATGTCGATTTCATAGGGGTCATTTGTATGGAGGCTAAGTCTGAACATGGACCGATTCTCACCAATTTCAATGGCGTTCATCCTTTGGCCGACAAAAGCTTATATACCCAATTTCGTCAAAATATATTCATATTTGCGACCTGCAGTCTGATTACAAGGTTTACATGGACACACAGACGGACGGACGGACATCGTTAAATCGAATCAGATCAGATCAGATAGTGATTCTGATTCGATCCGTATAATAAAATATGGGTCTAGGTCAAATATTTTTGGTAGTTACAAACAGCAGCACAAAGTCATTATACCCAAACTACATAGTGGTAAATACATTTTGATGGATTCTTTATACAGATTAGAGCAAATTCAATCTACATGGATCAGATGGAAGGACGTTTGTGTGGCGAAAAGCAAATACTGAATTTAAACCAAATAATATTAGAGCTACAGTTAAACACGGAGGAGGTTTTGTGAAGGTTTATAGCTGCATGTACAGTGCTGGAGTGGGAAATATTTAAAAAAACAACGTAAAGCAAAGCGCGAAAAAATTGGGGATAAAAGATAGTTTTGCATTTTGTCAAAGGCATACATCACTGTCCTAAACTGTTGAAACCTCCCCCCCAGAACCTCTTACCTGAATGCCATTGAACATATGAAAAAAATTTCAATAATATTAACCCATTGAAACCAGCAAGAAAATACCGTATACCATACTTTTAGAGAGAGGGTCTCAGGTACAACTAATTGGATATAGCAAATAAGCATAAACCAAATCTGTGGTTTTCTGGAATAACCGCGTATGTCCATTTTTGTCAGTTTTGAGTTAGCGCTCTTTACATGTGTTATTTTTTTTTTTTTTTTAATATTGACCTTTTCTGAGTTTTTTCTTTAAATAACGACGTAACTTAAATGTTTATTAAATTAATTTGCAGCACTAACGACATATGTCAACCTACGTTTGGTCGCTGACGAATTATTTTCTCAGAAAACGACACATAGCGACATACGTTGTTATTAACGAAAAAAAATGCAAAATAGTTTTCGATTATTTTTCAGTTTATAACCACTTATAAAAACGTGTGTGTTTATTTCTGTTATTTTTTGTCATTATTATTCTTGATACGTTGTTATAATCTCATCCTAAGTCCCGTTAACTTTTTGTTGACGAACAAAAAAATCCATTTTTCAAGCCACAACAACTTATGTCTACATGGGTGGCTGCGTTGGTAGTTTTCTTTTTCAAAGAAAACGACGTTTGTCGACATAAGTTGTTTTATCTGCACACACTTTAGGTGTTATTTACATATTGTTTTTCGTCCTTCTCCAGCATCTATTCCTCTGAAGATTTCTGACTCGAAATTTTATATAAAGTATTTATTGCCCATATCTACAGGACTGTTAAATAAAAAGCTCTAAAAACTTTATATCGAGCCCATAATTTCAAATATAACGTTTTTTTTGGCTCCCCTGAACATTTTGATTTTAAGACATACGCGGTTATTCTAGAAAACCACAGAAATTTCAGTGGCATTATTAATTTTATTTTGCCTTCCAATATGAACTTTTTCATATTGGATGCTATATATTTATATGGGGACTAGGTCGAAAAATGGACCGATCTGACAATATTTTGTAAGGTCACTTATTTTTGCAAAAACATATACAAACCCAATTTAAGAAAAATCTATGCAATAATTTTGTTTTTGATAGATTTAAGTGAAGATCGGCAGACAGCTTTATATGGGCGCTATGAATAACAATAGTCCTATAAAAACAAACTAAATTTGACAGAGATCTGTATGATAATTTGGGTCTTATTGCAATTTAAGCCGATAACATAAACCGATTTTTACTGGAGTTCATGCCATGGCTGATAGAAGCTTATATACCAAATTTCATAAAAATATATTCAGTTTGTGACCTGTAGTGTGATTACAAGACTTACATGGACAAACAGATGGATGGAAAAGCTTCGCTAAATGGACTGAGAAAGTTATTCTGAGGTGATCGACATAATAAAAGATGGGTCTAGCTCAAATATTTTTGGTAGTTGCAACCATCAGCAGAAAGTCATTATACCCTGACCACATAGTGGTATAGAGTATACACAGCTTTACAGAGTGGAATAAAATATCTCCAGAAGTATGGTTAGTTTTATACCAAAAAGATTACAAAAAATTTTTTGAATATAAAGGCAATGCTACAAAGTATTTCTTTTGTTAATTATAAAATTCTGTCTGATTTTCCGTTTGACTCATAAAAACTAAGTTTATTTATTTATTGTTATGTTTTCGTATAAAAAAATTTAAATATTTTATTTTTTTCTTCTTAATAATTTAAAATAATATGTATATTTTTCGTTAAAAAAAACAAATTGTTCCAATATGGTATTCTTTAATGTAAACTAGCAGAGCCCAGCCTTCGAAATTCGAGTGCAAATTCTAGGAAATTTTATTGTATCATTCAATTTATTTCTTTCAATGTTTTTAATCTATTTAATTCATTAAGTTTATATCATTATAAATATTTTTTGAACACACAGAAATAGAGGCCACCTTGTATGCCACCTAAAGGTATTAAAATTTTTGGCACTTCACAATTCAACACAGGGTATGTGTTATGCAAATATTGTAATGAAATCTGCACGATAACTTTCGTTTTGCATAATGTAAAGTTGATTGTGCACGCATAACTTTCCTCAAACTCAACGAACTTAAGCAGTTAATAGCTCAAAAGAAACAGCTTGATCCAGTGAGTGTTCTTAGACTTGTGTCAACAGCCTACGTTCACTTGAACTCTAGTTAAAGTGGTTTGAGTGAAGGAAAATATTGAAAAAATCTTGAAAAAATTGAATGTAAAGTTGATTGTGCACGCATAACTTTCCTCAAACTCAATGTATTTATGCAGTTAATAGCTCAAAAAGAAAGAGCTTGATCCACTGAGTGTTCTGAGAGTTCATTAGAAGAAGAGCTATGAGAATTCGAATTGCTTGTGTGAATGTGTCCCATAAGAAATGTACAGGGAAGAATCGGGTTTGAGTATAACTTGAGTAAGGTGGGAGTTGAGTAAATTTCAATGATTGATGACATATCTGTGTCTAAATACCTTTCATTAAAAAAAATAAAGGAAATCGGGCGGATAGAACGGCCAGACGGACTAGCGTTAGTTTTCATAAATTTTTTTAATATATAAGATGATATAGGTTTGTTCGATTTTCCATTTGATTCACTGTAAGTGACCTTAAAAATCTAAACTTAATTTGCAAAAATATTAGGTAGATTTATCATACGATTGAAATCTTAAACAAAATTGAAGGACAACAAATATCACCTAATTAAATAAAAAACTGTCAGGGTTAAAGGCTTTTAAAAGCCTTGTTCCACAAATGTTTATTTTAAAAATAAAATTCTAATTATTTTTTGACAAAAAATATGGTGTCCATCTACACAATAAATTTGTGAAAAAGGCACTTATTTGCCGTTGCTGCTGTATTTGCTTTTATTATGTCATTTGTTTATTTTTTGTACGCAAATCAACAAACATTTTAATGACAGCTGTCAATGCTATTGGGTTGCTTGGAAATTTCTTTAATAAAATATAAAAAAAATGCCAATTTCAACACTATTCACCACCATTAGATGGCAAAATTTCTCACGCTAATGGATATCCTGTCAATAAAAAAATAGAAAAAATAAAATTAACAAAAATCATAAAAAACAAAGAAAAAATGTTTGAATTTTAATAAAAATATATATAAGTATATATATGTATATATGAATATATTTAAAAACTTATTTAAAATTTTTTACGCATATTGTACTTAAAACATGTCATTATCACTAATATTAATTTTCTGGTCGTGTTTATTCAGGCGGTCTGTCGTTGCTAGCGGTCTGTTATTCAAAATATATTCAATTGTCAATTCAAATTTGTTTTTTATTACATTTTGTTTTGATTTTTTTTCTAGGCTGCCCTATGCAAACTTAATCGAAAATGTTTTTTTTTTTTATTGAAGCCTCAGCGGCAGCAATATTCTCGACACTACGGGCACATCTTTGTGTCACTGGCATGGGAACATTTTGTACTGTGCCTGTGGATTCAAATTTTTCCACTATACGCTCAATTCTTGATCTCCTATGACGATTATGACGACCATAAATTGGACGTAGCGCTCTTAACGTTGAGGCCACTGACTCCGAATTTCGGTAGTAAATTTTAATAATTTCGACTCACTGTTGGCTCGTATATCTTTCCATCATGAAATGGCAAACCTTACTGAAGAGAAATGTCCAAAGAGCGGCAAGAAATATGGCGTCGTTTGCTGTCCCTGTCTTTCTACTTTTGTAGCGTCCCTGTTGAAAAACCCTTTATATGAATTTACGTGCTCGAAATATTGAATATGTAAAGAAAGATAATAATCTCTCAAATCTTCTCCAACTTCGGCCGGTTGAAACTTTTTGGGTAATTTTAAAGAAAAAGGTCTACCAGAACGGCTACCATGAAAAAATGCCGATTGCCTTATTTCAAAAATATAAAAAGAGCTCAAACACTTAGATAAAAGTGGTATTCAGAGGTCATTGAACGAAAAGTCGAAAAAATTCGGAAAGCAAATTGCTATGGCTGGGTAAACATAATATATAGAAAAACGTCATACGTTTCTTCATTTTGTAAATAAACAGAGAAAGAGTAGAAGAAGAACAAATTAAACAAGCACATTCTTATAGATACAGTCATTGACCGGCCTATACCAACAATATTAAAATATTATCGTCCATTATTTTTTATTTAATATGTATACCTTATTAATTTTATCTTTCTACTCCTAGTATTTATTTAATTTTTATTTTTGTATTTTATTTTTGCTTTTTAAATTTTTCCCTTTTATTATTTTGTTTATAAATACATTCTAAAAAAGTCTGCTACTTTGCTCTCTAATGCCTTAACATAGATAAAATCTAAATTCAATTAAAGCTCCTTAAACGTTACGTTGAGTTTACTTTGGATAAGCATTTGTATGCGTTTTCTACAAGACAGATGTCATAAAGGTGAATAACATTTTTTTTGCTCTTCAACAATTTTCTAACAATCTTCTTCCATCTCAAACATTTCTGTTTGCCAGCTGACACATTTCAAACTTGAAAAAGTAATTTTGTTCATAAATTTAGTTCGAAACACGTGAAGGGTAAAAATGATTCGGCGCAGCCGAATCTTTTTCTCATATTTGTTTTAATAATAGTTTTTTTTTTTATCTGTCTTCCAATATATTGTTTTTATATTGCACCATTACCAACCAAACCAGCCAACCATTCCCTTGAGTTTATGCATGTTTTACAAATTTGCCCTCACTTGACCCCTGGACAAATATTCTTTGCTTTCATTGTTTTGTACTCGACTCATATGGTTTCATTTATGGTACGACTATTCTTTGTTATTCTTTTATTTTATTGATACATATGTATTTAGTTTTTCTTTTCTAGCACAAATCAAAATATTGAATTGATTTCCATTTAAATTAACAGTGCCACTCAATTCATTTCGTTTTATATAATCGTTATCAAACTCTTACTTATTATTGGATATTATTTCATAAAATAGAAATTTAGAATGGATTTGTTAAAAGAATTTATATCTAAATTTTAATTAAAAAACTTGTAATTTATCAAATAAAAAATTCATAAAACTGATAGAAATGTTATTGAAAACAAAAAAAAATATTTATTAATGGTATTCATGGGTACTCAAAAAAAAAAAAAAAAAATAAAAAAAAATCTTAACTTAATACCAAAATTTTTTTTAGAAGTTGTAGCTAATAATGCTTCAAAGGAAGGAAAATATATAAACAATTCTAGACGGACGTCCATTTATTTTACTTTTCAGACAAGTATTAAAATAAAACAGAGGGTTAAATTCGGCTATGCCGAATCTTTGATATCCTCCACCTGGGATTTACTTAAACAAAATTTTTGAAAAAGTAAACAATTTTATAAACTTAATGCTAAATTATTGCAACAAACACACTGAATCTTTCGAATTTTTTAGAGGTGTCTACTTATTTTGGGTCATATCTTGGCATAATGATGCCCGATTTACCCCATTTTTAATAATAAGCTGCTTACAATAATGGCAAATAATATTATCCTAAGTATACTTACGGTAATGGTTTATTTTTTGAATGAGCCGATTTAAACAGACAGATGGACGGACGGACAGACAGAGTTGTTACAAGTATCAATAATATTTATATATCTGCACAGTGGTGTTGAGGGTATAAAAACCGATTCTTTAAAATGTTCAATCTACTGTCAGTGAAACACATCAATATTCTTTCTGGAAACAGTCTAAATAAATTAGACTATTTGAATTCGGAAAGGTGGAAAAAATTGGATAAAAAAAATTTAAGTGAAATTGCCAGGTATTTTTTATTTGATACTAGAATTTTTATTAAGTCCATATGGGGGATGACATTTTAATATGGATACTAGGTTATGATGTTCACCGTAAACAACAATGCCTCCGGAGATTCGCTATCATGGACTTATTTATTAAAATTTTGAATTGAAAATTTTTTCAAAGATTCTTCAAATGTTATGCTATAACGTGTATATGAAAAAAAAAAAAAAATAACCCAACATTATTCATATCTTCAAAAAAGAATTATGAAAAACGACTTTTTTAAGTCACTTAAGATAAAATATATAGCATATCCGAGACTTCAGAGAAAAGTTAAATCTTTTGGGGATTTAAGTGCAGTTAAGGTCATTGAGGCAGTTAAGTCTTTATAGGACTTCAGTGACAAGATAAGTCTCGGACCTACTTGAGAAGTTAAGAGAATTGTAAAGTCATTGTCAGACGTAAGTGAAAATTTTTTTACACTTTTTTGAAAAGCAAACTCTGTCAGTGATTTAGGAAAATAGTTAAGGCTCTCTGGCACCTAACCTTAAAAGGCTTTAGTAAAAACGGAACTAATTTATCGACCTTCACATTTATGTAGCTAGAAAAATAATAATTTTAAGAACAGTTATGGCAACTTTTTTGAAGCAAAAAAAGGAAAACAGTACATCAAAAAGCGCTAAAACGCGGTTAATTAGAATTAAACGAAAAACGTTAAACTTTGGTATATCATGTTAATTTTTTAAGTATATATAAAATTTTTAAAAAATTTTAAATAAACTATTCATTTTCAAATCAAAAAAATATAATTTTCGTTCACATGTTAAGGCCCAGTATAGTTTTATATAAGTTTGAAGTGAATTAATATTTATAGAAATATTTCACAGGATTTAATAATTAGCACAACAATAGTTTTATATTTTTAGTCTATATTTTTATTTATATTAATTATTTATTGAAGAATTTAGAAAAAATCATTGCACTGAATATTTTATCGATTTCAGTGCTTGAGTACATAAAAAAAAAGATGTTCATTAATAGACTTTTTGAAGGTAAGTATTTGAATCTAAAATAAATCCGTTCTGTCTCGATTTATCCAATAACTTTTTCTAAATTGCTAAATACAATTTTCGTACACTTGAATTTCATTTTTATTAAAAAAAAAATTCTTTTTTGTTTAATACGAACTGTTGAAGTTTATTTATGCATATGAGTTTTGAATCTCTCCGTGACTGCGTGACTGTTTTAAAATTAATCTTTCGTCATAAGTCTATGGACAAAGTTTCAGATCGATCGGAGAGGGAAAGTGAGGTTTTAATCTCTCCGTGACTGTGCGTGACTATGCGTGTCTGTGCGTGACTATGTCAAAGTTAATCTTTTTTCACAGCAAGTCTATCGACCAAGTTTCAAATCGATCGGATAAGGAAAAATGGGTTTTAAATCACTCCGTGACTGTCCGTGACTATGCGTGACTGTGTGTGACTATGTCGAAGTTAATCTTTCTTTATGGCAAGTCTATCGACCAAGTTTCAGATCGACCGGATAAGGAAAAATCAGTTTTAAATCACTCCGTGAGTGTGCGTGACTATTGCGTGACTGTGCGTGACTATGTCGAAGTTAATATTTCTTTAAAGCATGTATACCGACCAAGTTTCAGAATGATTGGATGAGGCGAATTCCGTTTTAAGTCCCTCCGTGACTGTGCGTGACTAGGTCAAAGTTAATCTTCTTTTCACAGCAAGTGTATGGACCAAATTTCAGATGAATTGGATGAGAGGAAATGACATTTAGATCACTCCGTGACTGTGACTATGTGTGACTGTGCGTGACTACCTCAAAATTAATCTTTTTTCACAGCAAGACTATGGGCCAAGTTTCAGATCAATTGGATAAGGGGGAATGGGGTTGACCCACGACAGACAGACAGACAGAAGACAGAGAGTATAAGTTAAAAGAAAGAGTTTAAAAAACGCTAAAAAAGCGCTTAAAAGAAAGCGGAAAGCGCCAATTTAGCGCCTTTTTATAAAAGAAAAATGCGATTTATTGGGTCATCAAAATGCGTTAAATGTAGCGTGAAAAGCACTAATTTAGCATCGCAGTTTAAAACAACTTATTAAATGTTTTGTCCAAACATTCTATTGTTAGCTGTTTTAAGTGACAATGAAATTCGGTCATTAAACTAATCAATTAGCTACCTCAAGAAACGCGTTCATATATTTACTACTTTATTAATTACGAGGGCTGTGCCCGAACAACCTGACCTGTCGTTTAGATGGCGGCAGTATTTTGAAAAAATTTACTTTGGAGAAAACTGGCCAGTATTTTAGTATTTTTTTGAGCCATCTAAAGTAAACGATCTCAGTGACTTTGTAAACACGGAAAAAATGGGTCACCGTTATATAATTAAATGATTCATTTTAATTGTGTTAGTCCAACCAATATTAAAGCCGAGCTAGATTCTACTCTGGGAGAAAATATTGGGCGGCAGAGTTTAAATGAGGCCGTACGAGTTGCGGTTAAGAAAAGTCATAAAATCGTATTGGATGATCGTTGCTACACATCGCATATTGATCGAAAATTTGGAGGTGAGAAAGCT
The DNA here is from genome assembly GCA_963682025.1 of Cordilura impudica. Lineage (NCBI taxonomy): Eukaryota > Metazoa > Arthropoda > Insecta > Diptera > Scathophagidae > Cordilura > Cordilura impudica. The sequence continues at coordinate 39,850,854 of OY821518.1, read as the reverse complement.
GTCCGAAAGATGGGTGTCTCGTTTGCTCATAATAGAACAAAACAGCATAGTGAAGATATATCAATATAGCGTTTCAATATATGTCACCGCAATAATGCCGAGTTTTTGCGTCGACTCGCAACCATGGATAAGACAAAAGCACAGTCAAAATAGAGGACTGAAATGGGATAATCGTGTCCAAATAATCTAACCCATAAAAATAAAGTTTTTATTAAAACTCTTTCTTTCCTTATGCATATGAGTTTTGAATATCTCCGTGACTGTGCGTGACTGTGTGTGACTATCTTAAAATTAATCTTTGGCCACAACAAGTCTATGGACAAAGTTTCAGATCCATCGGATGAGAGGAAGTGGGGTTTTAATCTCTCCGTGACTGTGCGTGACTATGCCAAAGTTAATCTTTTTTCACAGCAAGTCTATCGACCAAGTTCTAGATAGATCGGACGAGGGGAAATGAAATTTAGAACACACTGTGACTGTCCGTGACCATACGTGACTGCGCGTGACTAAGTCAAAGTTAATCTTTTTTTACAGCAAGTGTATGGACCAAGTTTGAGAGCGATCGGATGAGGGGAAATGACATTTAGATCATTCCGTGTTCTGTGCGTGACCATGCGTGACTAGCCAAGTTTCAGATCGATTGGATAAGGGGGAATGGAGTCCACCCATGGCAGACAGTCAGACAGACAGACAGAGTATGAGTTAAAAGAAAAGAGTTTAAAAAGGCGAAGACAGTTCCATCTACAGGGTCTCTGTTTTTTGGGATGCGCGTGGGAAAATTTTTATTGTTTATCATCAAATAGGAAATACAATCAACGGCGAGTATCATGCTAACTTATTGGAGTGTTGTTACATCAAGCCAATGCACCAGAGTTCATACATCCACTATAGCGATGTCCAAAATCCATGAATTAAAGTTCGAATTGCTTCATCACGCACCTTATTCGGTAGTAAAAGATTTGCCAACAATTCTGTGGTTTATAGCTATTTTAAGGTTTTTACAGTTTTTACTATAAACAGGGTATTGAAGCTATTGAATATCGCTGCGATAAGGGTATTGAGCTAATAGGAGATTATGTTGACAAATAAAGAAAATATTTCCTAAATTTGTTATGTTTTCAGGACGAGTTGTCCTGAGACCAACCTCGTAGTTACTTTAGAAAACATAATTCAATTACATAGTTTTTTTTTAACACTTCGAACTCGATTTTTTTTTAAACAATTCTTAATTTCAATGCCTCAAGCTGAATTACTTTCTCGTATTAATTTTTAAAAATATTTTTGTGCAAATAGAGATTTAATTTGTAAAAAATTTCAAAATAACTAATTTGCCCATTGAATAACAAAATCTTTAAAACTTTACATAAATTACTACAAAAAAAAAAAAAGAAAAAAAAACACAAATAAAAACAAGTAAGAAAATTATATTCGGTCTAGACCGACTATACGATACCCTATACCATGCGTTTAGAAACCCTTACTCTTAGGCCCAACTAACTGGACATAGAAAATAAGCAAAAACCAAATTTGAGTGGGATTTTTATTAATTTTTTGGCTGCAGATAGAAAAAGTTCATATCGGATGCTATATCTATATAGGGACTAGGTCCAAAAATGGACCGATCCTGATCATGTTTGGTAAAGTCTCTTGTATTTTGCAAAAATATATACAAACAAAATTTGAGAAGAATCAGTGCAATATTTTTGTTTTTTAATAGATTTAAGTGAAGATCGGGAAGCAGCTCTATTTGGGGTCAAAGGGATCATTTTTGGACTACTCATTAATGGATGTAATGAACGCATACGAACCCAATTTGAGTAAGATCTATATGACAATTTGGATCTTATGGCAATTTAAGTCGATTTCATATGGGTAATTTGTATGGGGGCTAGGGCTGAACATGGACCGATTCTCACCAATTTCAATAGCGTTCATCCCATGGCCGATAAAAGCTTATTTACCAAATTTCATCAAAATATATTCTTACTTGCGACCTGCAGTTTGATTACAAGCTTTACATGGACACACAGACGGACGGACGGACGGACATTGTTAAATCAACTCAGAAAGTGATTCTGATTCGATCGGTATAATTAAAGATGGGTCTAGGTCAAATATTTTTGGTTGTTACAAACAGCAGCACAAAGTCATTATACCCAAACCACATAGTGGTATAGGGTATAAATATAATTATGACAACAAAGCCGACCTTTTAGCATTTTTAAAAGGACTAAGAAGCCTAATTTTATCTAAAGTGAAAATTAATGACCATCACCAAACCAACAACACCATTAACACCATACTGTGTCTTTTTATGTTGTTTACACTGATGAGCATATGAGAGTAAACATGATAGATTTTATGATTGTGGAAAAAAAAGAAAGCTATAAATGTTTACTAAGGATTTTTGTAACAGAGCCAAATTGTGCGACTCATTTAAAATGCCATAAACATTAGCTTGACTAAGCAGCTAGCTACTGTTTGTAAGGAATACGATTTAATACACAGCAATAGACAGTCCATTTGATTATGACCAGACTAGGCTATTATCGCATAAATTACTTTCGTGTTGTGACATTTAAATGCAAATTATTTTACGTTCATACAATCATTTATTGCATTGAAGAGAAGGAACTGCGTAAAGCAGAGTGAATAGCTAATCATAAAATAAAGAGATTTACATGTTGATGTAATTCAATAGACAGAAACATTAGGATGAGTTTTTTTTTTCTAAAACAAATTCAAATTTATTTAAACATTTTATTTTGTGTGGGTTTTTTTTTTTCTGTTACAGCTGTAATAAATTGTGTTAAAATTTTGCTTAATAAAATGTATATAAAATCTTGAAAAAGGGTAATTTTTGAAAATTATAATAATTTGTTCGTCATCCATTTATACAAAACTTATGATTTTCTTTAGAAATTACATGTTAACAACCATATGGTGAAATTTGATTTTGAGAGGAAAATTTATCTTTTTTGTTTGTTTTTTTTTTCTTTTGCAATTTAATAAGAAAAACATTAATTACTACGTCTTAAATTCATTTGAATTCATTTGTTTAATTTTTTTGGCTAATGGAAATAAACATTTTCAAAAAATACGTCAAGGTTAATTAAAAATACAAAAAATCTTTAATTTCAAATAAGAAAACAAAACTATTTAATTTCGCAAAAAACAAAAAATCAACAATGACTGATTTAAGAGTACAAACAAAAATTTATATTTAAAAAAAAGATTCTTAGTAAATTGCCAAAGTAATATTCTAAAGAATAAAAAAACACCTCAGATTCGGTGGCAATTTTCCTTTAAGAAAAACCGCAAGATTCTTAATCATTTTTCAAATAGAAAGTCCCACTGATTCTGAGGCATTTTTTTGTTGCGTTTTTTTTTTTGAAACTACAGTTTCTTTTTTTTTTGTATAGAAAAACTTTCAGATTCTGAGGCATTTTTCCTTAAAGAAAATCCCACAGGTTCTAAGTCTTTATCCTTAAAGAAAATCCCTCAGGTTCTAAGTCTTTATCCTTAAAGAAAATCCCTCAGATTCTAAGGCATTTTTCCTTAAGGAAAAACCGTAATATTCTGAAGAATTTTTTTTAAAGAAAAACCCCCAGATTCTGCGGCATTTTTCCCTAAAGAATAACCCTAAGATTTTCAGGCATTTTTCCTAAAAAAACCTCTGATTCTGAGACATTTACCTTTTAGAAAAACCTCTGATTCTGATTCCTATAGAAAAACTGTCCAATTCTGAGACATTTTTCTTATAGAAAAACACTTAGATTCAGAGGCATTTTTCCTTAAAAAAAACAGATTCTGAGGAATTTTTCCTTAAAGAAAAACCCTCAGATTCTAAGGCATTTTTCCTTAAAAAACCAGTAGAATTCTGAAGCATTTTTCCTACAGAAACACTTTGAAATTCTGATGCATTTTCTCTTTTAAAAAAAACTTAAGATTCAGAGGCACTTTTCCTCAAAGGAAAACCTCAGATTCTGAGCTATTTTTCTTTAAAAAAAACCCCTCAGACTTTGAGACAATATGAGGGTTTTCCTATAGGAAAAATGCTCCAGAATCTTAATGCATTTTTTATGGAAAAATTACTCGGAATCTGAGGTCTTTATTTAACGAAAAATTCATCTGATTCAGGGGTTTCTCTATAGGAAAATTCCTTGGAATCTGAGGGTTTTTCTTTAAAGAGAAATATTTTCAGAATCTGAGGATTGTTCTTTGAGGAAAAATTACTCAGAATCTGAAAGTTTTCGTTTATGGAAAAATGCCTCAGAATCTGAGAGGTTTCCTTTGAGAAGAAATGCCTCGAAATCTAAGGGTTCTTCTTTAAGGAAAAATGCATTTTTATTTGGGGTATTTTCCCTATAGCAAAACAGTCAGATTTTGAAGCAGTTTTCCTAATTAAAAACCGTCGGATTCTTTAATGACAAACCGTCAGATTCTGAGCCATTTTCCCTATAAAAAGACCATCAAATTCTGACACATTATTCCTACAGAACAACCCTCAGATTCTCAGCAGTTTTCCTTAAAAGAAACCTGTCAGATTTTGACACATTTTTCCTATTGAAACTCCCTCAAATTCTGAGGCATTTCCCTTTAAAAAAAAATACTTAATATTCTGATGCATTTTTCCTTAAAGGAAAACCTCAGATGAGACATTTGTCCTCTAGGATAACCCTATGTTTCTGAGGTATTTTCCCTACAGGAAAACACTGATTCTCAGGCATTCAGATTCTGAGGCATTTTTCTTATAAAAAAAATACTTAGACTTGAAGAATTTTTCCTTAAAGAAAAACACTGAAATTCTGAGGAATTTTTCCTTAAAGAAAAACCCTCAGATTACGAGGCATTTTTCCTTAAAAACCAGTATGATTCTGAAGCATTTTTCCTACAGAAAAACCCTCAAATTCGGAGACATTTTTTCTTTTAAAAAAAACTTAAGATTCTGAGGCACTTTTCCTCAAAGGATAACCTCAGATTCTGAGTTATGTTTCTTTAAAAAAAACCCTCAGACTTTGAGACAATATGAGGGTTTTCCTATAGGGAAAAATGCTTCAGAATCTTAATACATTTTTTTAAGGACAAATTACTCGGAATCTGAGGTCTTAATTTAACGAAAAATTCATCTGATTCAGGGGTTTTTCTATAGGAAAATTCCTTAGAATCTGAGAGTTTTTCTTTAAAGAGAAATATCTTCAGAATCTGAGGATTGTTCTTTAAGGAAAAATTCCTCAGAATCTGAAAGTTGTTCTTTTAAGGGAAAATGCCTCAGAATCTGAGAGGTTTTCTTTTAACAGAAATGCCTCGGAATTTAAGGGGTTTTCTTTAAGGAAAAATGCATTTTTATTTGGGGATATTTTCCCTATAGAAAAACACTCAGATTCTGAGGCAGTTTTCCTAAATAAAAACCTCGGATTCTTTAATGAAAAACCGTCAGATTCTGAGTAATTCTCCCTATAGAAATACCATCAGATTCGGAGACATTATTCCTATAGAAAAACCCTCAGTTCTGAGGAATTTTTCTTTAAACAAAAATCCGCGGACAATGAGACATTTTTCCTATAGGATAACCCTATGGTTCTGAGGTATTTTCCCTACAGACAAACACTGATTCTCAGGCATTCAGATTCTGATACATTTTTCTTATATAAAACAGTTAGATCCTAAAGAATTTTTCCTTAAAGAAAAACACTCAGATTCTGACGAATTTTTCTTTAAAGAAAATCAATCAGATTCTGAGGAATTTTTCCTTAAAAAACCATTAGGATTCTGAAGCATTTTTCCTACAGAAACACCGTCAAATTCTGAGACAAATTTTCTTTAAAAAAAAACTCAAGATTCTGAGGCACTTTTCCTCAAAGGAATACCGTTTTTCTTAAAAAACCCTCAGACTTTGAGACATTCTGAGGGTTTTCCTGTAGGCAAAATGCGTCTCAGATTCTTAATTTTTTAAAGCAAAAATTACTCGGAATATGAGGGTTTTTATTTAAGGAAAAATGCGTCTGAGTCTGGGGTTTTTCTATAGCAAAATTCTTTAAAATTTGAGAGTTTCTCTTTAAAGAGAAATATCCTCAGAATCTGAGGATTGTTCTTTAAGGTAAAATGCCTCAGAATCTGAAAGTTTTTTTTTCAGAAAAAATGCCTCAGAATCTGAGTGGTTTTTCGTTACCTTAGAATCTGAGGGTTTTTTTTTTAAGAAAAACGTATTTTAATTTGGGGATATTTTTCCGATAGCAAAACCCTCAGATTCGTAGGCATTTTTGCTTAAAAAAAACATTAGTCTAAAGCATTTTTTCTATAGAAACTCCCTCAAATTCTGAGGCGTTTTTCCTTAAAAAAAAAACTTAACATTCTGAGGCATTTTTCGTCAAAGGAAAACCTCAGATTCTGAGGAATTTTTCCTATAGAAAACATTCAGATTCTGAGCAATTTTCCTTAAAGCAAAACTGTCAGATTCTGAAGCATTTTTCCTATAGAAACTCTGAGGCATTTTTCTTTTAAAAAATACTTTATATCCTGAAGCATTTTTCCTTAAATGAAAACCTCACATTCTGAGGAATTTTTCTAAAAGAGAAAAATAATCAGACTACGAGACACTCAGATTCTCAGGCACTTCTCTTATAGAAAAAACCTGCAGAATCTGAGTCATTTTTCATTATTATAAAAACAGTTTCTGGTTTAAAAATTTATCTTACACTTTACCACAAAAAACACACTTTCCTAAAAGTTTGGGGTTTTTCCCCAGAGTAACGACAAAATTTTCCATTTTAAATTACAAAAATGTTTCTATTTAATATGAATAACACGTTTTCATGGCAATTTAATTTTAATATGATTTATATAAACAAAAAAAAAAAAAAAATTTCGTAAACAAAAATTTTCCGTTTGCGAGAAGAAAAAAGAAAAATATATTTTCCAAATCGAAATAAATAAATAATTTTACAACTTACTTTAGCCGTTTAGGAAACTGAAATAAAATTTGTTTATATAAAAACAAAACGCTTACCTGTAATGAAAAGAAATAATTAAATAAAATTAATAAAAATTTCCAAAAACTATAAAAACAAGAACAAATATTTTATTATAAACAAAATACAGAAATCTGTTATTCATTAGAGAAAATTGTGAAAAATATAAATTTTTGCTAATAAATGCGGAAGTAATTTGATTTGTATTAATTCTTAATGAATGTTTTAATATTAAGTGTTCTTCTTTATTATTTATTTATTTATTTATTTTTTGTATGTGTATATGCATGCATTTTTATTAATATTTTGCGTGGTTTAGTAAATAAACGTCAAAGTAAACATTTTTGACACCCACATGGAGTCAGCGTGTTCCTAGACTCTTTTTATGTTTTATTTTGTTTACAAAATTACTGAAAATCGTATAAAAATAGTATTGTGTAATATTGTAAATTATTATTTTTTTTTTCACTACATTAGCATTTAAATATTTTGCTTAAATGTCAAAAATACCACAAAAAATAATAAATAAAAAAAACAATGAATGTGTTAAAATATTTATCATATAAACATACATAGTAGACATATTATTGTCTTATGTTATTGTTGTTAAATTGAAAACAATTGTGTAAAAATCGCACTTATAAATAAAATTCTTATATTTGGTGGGCATAGTTTAAAAATTAAACATCTTTATAAATAGTTGCTGTAATAAAAAAAAAAAAAAAAAACAAGTAAGAAAATTATAGCCGGTCTAGTCCGACTATACAATACCCTATACCAAGGGGTAGAGACCCTATCTCTTCGGTCCAACTAATTGGATATAGAAAATAAGCATAAACCAAAATTTTTAACAAATTTTTTTGGCTGCAGATATGAAAAAGTTCATATCGAATGATATATTTATATGGGGACTAGGTCGTCAAATGGACTCATAGTGGCTATATTTGCTAAGGTAACTTATTTTTTGCAAAAACATATACAAATCAAATTTGAGCAAAATCTGTGCAATATTTTTGTTTTTTGATAGAAGATCGGGAAGCAGCTCTATGACTAAGAATTGTCCTATATGGATTATTTTTGGACTACTGATTAATGGATATAATAAACACATACAAACCCAATTTGACTAAGATCTCGATAATAATTTGGATTTTATGGCAATTTATGAATTTCACCAATTTCAATATCGTTCATCCTATGGCCATTAAAGCTTATATACCAATTTCGTCAAAATATATTCATATTTGTGACCTGTAGTTTGATTACAAGGTTTACATGGACACACAGACGGACGGACAGACGGACGGACGGATATCGCTAAATCGCCTCCGAAAGTGATTCAGAGTCGACTGTATAATAAAAGATGGGTCTAGGTCAAATATTTTTCGTAGTTACAAACAGCAGCACAAAGTCATTATACCCAAACCATATAGTGGTATAGGGTATGATTAAAATTGTTTTAATACTGAAATACATTTAGGGCGACAAGCGCCCAAACTACTATAGTGGTAAAAAGCGTTTTCCTAATCCAATTTATCAAGTGTGTCACAAAGTTCAATTCTATTCGAAAGTTAAAAATGAAAATGAAATTTTGGGGATAGGCTGGGTCCAGTTTGTTACCTTTCAATATAAAACTAGTAAATGTGAAGTTTGGGGACAATCGGATAAAGAAAAGTCGCGCCAGAAATCGATTGAAAATTTCAAGTCTGTTTAGTTGGGGAAAATATGACTTTTTTTTTTAGATTTTACGAAAATTTCGTTCTATAGTTTAATCGTTGTCAGTTGTTAGAATCGGTTGTTAGAGTCGGGATCAGTATTAAATTATCTTGGGGTCAAAATACATTTTTCCGAAGCCCTAGGCTATTAAGATAAAATGTAACATTTAAAAGTAGAAAAGTGATGAATTTTTGATACAAAGTATTTAGAAAGAGTACATTTACAGAATAGATTACAAAAATCCCATTTTTCTCGAAATCCGCAAAAATAAGATCGCTGTCAAAAAAAAATCTGGCATAGGGATTTACTTAAAAATTCACATACTTAATCTGTAACATGTATTTAACAAAACCTTGAAGTGCCAGATCCATTTTTTTAAATTGTGTTTAAGAAAATTTTTTAAAACTTGAAAAAGGAGTTTTCAAAATTTTATCAAAAAAATTTCCCATTTTCGGTCTCAATGCGCAATAGGTTAACACCGCGGTAATAAAACAATACTTCATATCTGATTACTTATAAGTATAGAGACAACAAAAAAATTTTGGCTTTAATCAATTTCTCAAAGTTGAAAAAAATGCTATCAAATTTCATGACCTAGTTTTTTTTGGCACAAAAATGGTCTGGGGCATTTGCTATTTCTTGGCGAATTTTTATTGGATTTTGAATTTTTATAGCTCTTTGAAAAGATAATTTAGTACTGATCTTGATTCTTATAACAACTTGTCGGAAAAATTAAACTATGGAACGAAATTTTCGTAAAATCTCAAAAAAAAAAATCATATTTTCCCCACATAAACACACTTGAAATTTTCAGTCGATTTCCGGCACGACTTTTCTTTATCCGATTGTCCCCAAACTTCCATTTATTAGTTTTATATTGAAAGGTAACAAACTGGACCCCGCCTATCCCCAAAATCGCAATTTGAAAAATGTCCATATAACGTAGGACCACTCTAATGTAGTTTGTCAAGAAAGTGTTTTGACAAAATAAAAATTTTGTCATTTTGATTTTCGCGTTTAACAAGAGTGTTCAATTCGACTATGCCGAATTTTTGATACCCTCCACCTTGTTTTTACTATAATATCTGGACTTATTGCGCTAATTATAATAAATGTAAAGATAATATTTGAAAAAGTAAACAATTTGATAAACATAAATTATTCGAACACACATTATATTTTTAAATTTTTTAGAGGTGTTACCATACCTTAGGTTATAGCTTAGCACAATGATGCCCGATTTACCCCCTTTTCAATAACAACCTGCTCGGAATAATGGCAAGCAACATTATCCTAAGTTGACTCAGGTAAATGGATTGTTTTGTAAATGAGCGTGATTTTAACAGACAGACGGACGGACGGACGGACGGACATCGCTATATCGACTCAAGTTGTTATAAGCATCAAAAATATATATACTTTATGTGGTCGCAAATTTATTTTTCGATGCATTACAAATGGAATGAATAACTCTAAATGTACCCTCTACACAGTGGCGTCGATTCGTGGACATGGGTGGTATAATTTTTATTGACTATCTTCAAAAAGGAAAAACAATCATCGGCGAGTATTATGCTAACTTATTGCAGTGTTTAAATGATGAAAATAAGGGAAAAAAGTTCTCATTAGGCGAAAAAGATGGTGTTGTTTCAGCAAGACAACACTTTCATGGCTTAAATCCATGAATTAAAGTTCAAATGCAGCTTATCCCTCACACTTAGCTCCTTTGAATTATTTTCTATTTCAAAACTTCAAAAAGTAGCTTGGTGGTAAAAGAAGCTATACAGTTCTAACTATAAACAGGGTATTGAAGCTATTGAATATCGCTGGGAAAAGTGCATCGAGCTAAAGGCAGTTATGTTGAAAAATAAAGAAAATCTTTTCCAAATTTGTTGTGTTTTCTTTGTCAGATCGGGTTGTTTTCTGGGACCGCCCTCGTAGATATGAATGCAAATTTTATAAATACGGCATACAAAAAAAATTTTATCTAAGAACTTCTATAAAATTTTAGGGCAAAAGTATTTTTTTTAGCCAACAAAAACTTCTTTGTTAAAATTTAAAATAATCTTAATTTTTGTTTAGTTAATCATGTTTCTTTTTTCACAATCAATTCTGACTGCCTTGTAACTAAACTTAAATTTAATTTTTACAATTTTTAAAAATAAAATATTACTTTTGGTCATTACTGGTCAAAAAGACCACATCTTTCAGAAAAAAAATATCAATTAATTTTTTTAAGGAAATAATTCATCTTTCTGTTTAGTTGTTATGAGATTTCCACACTAAACCAATTTATTTCTATTCGCTCCAACAGACAGTTATAATTGTTTTATATCATATTTAAAACAAATTTAAATGAATTGTTAAACAAAACAAACAACAGCTATGTATAAAAACAAGCTTAAATACATATTTGGTCTTTATTTATTTTTTTAAGTTTTGTTTTCACCTTGGCCAAATGATAAATGAATGCAAATGCGTGTGCGTATATATGAACTGTTAAACGCGACAGTTTTTTAAAGCGGTTTTTTGTTTTTGTTTATTTTATAAAATAACATTAAAAAAAAAAACAATTTAACAAACCAGGTTTTTTTTTCTTTAAACACAATGCATAGTTTTAGAAAAAGAACAAAAGAAAACACTACTTTGTTTGTGATTTTTTTATTTTGATATCGCCTGGCCCCCAGTGTGCAGGAGGGGGTGACTTAAATTAATTCGTCATTTTTATTTAAAGATATCAGCAAAATATTTGCTTTGCGATAATAATAATTTTATAATTAAAAAATTAAAAAGGAATAAGCTAATTTTAGATTTTAGGTTATGTTGAGGTTTGTGTTTTTTTTCTTCGTTTCAGTTGTCAGACATACTCGTAATAATATTTAGTTTGTTTGTCTTTATATTTTATAGATATTTTTTGTTCAATAAAGTTTGAAAATTAGGTCACCATGTTTTGTGCTTACATATGTATGTAGATATGTATGATACGTATGTATTTTTTTTGCCACGAATTTATATTTTTGCATTTTATTTTATTTATTTAGAGAGTAAATTGTTGGTGAACAACTACAATATGTAAAATGTTGTTCATAAATGAAAGTTTGTTTTTATGAATTGAATTAGATATTGAGATATTTCAATTTGTGTTTTTATAATATGACAAGTGATTGACATTGTCAATTTCATTAAAGAGGTTTGTTAACAATATTATAATAATAAAAACTATATATGTATATTGAACAACAAGCTCCCACCACTTTTATTATTGATTTGTTTTGGTAAAATTGCCAAAAAAAATATATGTATATATACAACATGTACATATATATATCTCTAGAGAGATATTGCTCGTGCCACTTTTGCCTTGATAGCAAAGCCAAATAATTCTAATACACGAGTAATTTTGGAAATCATTGACCTTTTAGAAAATGGGCCCAAAAAACAAATAATAATAATAATTTGATACGTACAAGGTTATTCAAAGAATTAATAGTGATTTCAGTTAATTTTTATTAATTTTCATAAACAAATAACTTCCTTCTTTGTCTTTTTTTATTAGAACAGTGGGTAATTTATAGCCAGAAGATAAATCTATTGAAATAAGTTATTCTAAATTCATATATAGAAAAAAAGAGATAAAAGAATAAGTTACCAATTAATTTTTGTTGATATAACAAGTGTTATGAAGAGACCTTGAACACGTTCATTGTATAGAAAAAAAAAAAAAAATACTAAAGTCTCCACTTTCGATATCTGAAAGTAAAACAAATATACATGTAGTTATATCTCAGCTGTGGAAACTATTGATCTGTTTTATTTAAAGTTTTCTTTGTGAATTTCCGAAGTTAACGGTATTAACCTTTAAATGCATAATGTATTCATTGGCACCAACTTTTTTTTGCAAATAATAACAAACACACCTTGGGTACACACTGTTCTAGTTTGTTTACTAAGCTAGTCTAAGCAATTATTGAAATTTGGCCGGGAATCGTGGTTTTACTTTTTCTTTTCTTGTTTTTTTTTTTTTTTCTTAATAAAGTGAAGTTTTCAATTTGACGTTTTTGAAATGTGTTTTTATATAAAGACATGATAGACTTGCCGCATTATATAGTTGTAGTAGCACATGTGTAGTTTGAAACAAGTAAGAAAATTACAGACGGTCTAGACCGACTATACGATACCCTACAGCATGCGTTTAGAGACCCTATCTTTTAAGTCCAACTAATTAGACAAAGATAAGAAGCCAAATTTAAGTGGCCTTGATATTAATTTTTTGCCTTCTGATATGAAAAAGTTCACGGCAGATGCTATATTTATATGGGGACTAGGTCGAAAAATGGACCGATCCTGAATATATTTGGTAGGTTGCTTATTTTTTGCAAAAAGATATACAAACCAAATTTGAGAAAAATCTGTGCAATAGTTTTGTTTTTTTATTAGATTTAAGTGAAGATCGGGAATCAACTTCATATGGGGGCTATGACTAAAAATTGTCTTATAGGGTTTATTTTTTGACAACTGATAAATGGCTCTAATAAACATAGACAAACCCAATTTGACCGAGATCTATATGATATTTTGGACATTATGGCAATTCAAGTCGATATCATAGGGTTCATTTGAATGGGGAGACTAGGCCTGAACATGAACCGACCTTCAACAATTTCAATAGAGTTCATCCCTTGGCCGAAAGAAGCTTATACACCAAATTTCATCAAAATATATTCATATTTGCGACCTGTAGTTTGATTACAAGGTTTAAATGGACACACAGACAGGCAGCCGGATAGACGGACAGCGCTAAATCGACTCAGAAAGTGATTCTCAGAAAGTGGTATAGGGTATAAAAAAGAGGAAAAAAAATATAACAGATTGCAGATATGATGCTCTATTTTTTTTAAAAAAGATCAATCTTAAATCAAAATATAGCTAGTATAGGATATCTACAGTCTACGTATATTTTCTTTAGAATATATCTGTGATCAGAAGCGATAACCGTCTAAGTCGACTTAAGAACGATTTGATTTATGTATGCTATCATATTTTACTAACAACGCTTTATATTTACGTGAAATCCCCATTTCTCTAATACTGTTGTTTAAAAAGAAATTAATAAAAATACACTGAAAAAGTTCACATCGGATGTTATATCTATATGGGGACTAGGTCAAAAAATGGATCGATCATGGCCATATTTAGCAAAAGCATATACAAAAAAAATTTGAGAAATCTCTGTGCAATATTTTTGTTTTTTGATAGATTTAAGTGATGATCGGGAAGCAGCTTTATATGGGGGTCATGACTAAGTATTCTCCAGCAGGATTTATTTTTGGAATAGTATTCTTCAATGGTTTTAATAATTTGGGTCTTATGGCAATTTAAGTCGATTTCATAGGGGTCATTTGTATTGGGACTAGGTCTGAAGATGCACCGATTTTCACCAATTTTAATAAAAATAAAATTTTTACATGGTTTATATGAACAGACAGACGGACAAAAGGACAAACGGACGGATATCGCTAAATCGACTCATAAAGTGATTCTAAGTCGATCGGTATAATAGAGGATGGGACTAGGTGAAATATTTTTGATAGTAAAATAAATGATGAATTATTATTCGACCTTTGAAATTTATGACTTTTAATAAATTAGTCGAGCTCGAGGTCACGTTTTTGTTTATAAAATATCCTTTATTATTTTATTTTAAAAGTTATTTTTGATAGTTACATACATAAGCACAAACTTATTATATAGCTATAGAGTATACAATTATGTCAGTTATTATATTTATGTTTAATGACAACCGTGTTCATTTGTTGTTACTTTGATTAAAATGAGTGATAAAATAGAAGTATGTGATAAAATTGTACAAAGAAGAAAGAAAGGTCGACATGATGTTTGTCAGTCCAAGAAAATAGAAAGCAAATTGAAAAGAGCACATCCGGTAGAAAAGCAGTCCGGTAAGCTCAGTGTTCGGAGTATTTGGTGCGAAACGCTAAAGCCAATGAAGATTCAAAACGGGACAAGACAAGAAATCTGTAAAAAAAATTAAAGCACGGATATTGAAATCATGTTTCATAAAAAAATACTCCTATTGCATAATGGTCGACGAAACGTATGTGGTGTCAAATTTTTTGCAGCTTCCGGGTAAAACTTTATGTTGTTAATGCTCGTGAAAATATTGAAGGTAAGTTTCGGAACCACAAGGAGACGAAATTTTCAAAAAAGTTCCTAGTATGGCGAGCAATATGCAGTTGAGGAAAGCCTTTTGTTGATACTGAAATATATGTTAAGCAGAGTTCAGAAAACAACACACACTGAATAAAAAACTCGACCATATATGTAAACAAACATAGCTCAGACCAACAAACACAGATTTTTACTTTGACATCAATTATGCGTGTTTCTAAATTTTGTACGGTGTCGAACACAATCATGAATGTGTTTCGTTTTAATATTTCGTTATGTACACGAACATGTTTCTATCACGTATTTTTTTGTTTCGAGCACACATAAACAACACAAATTCGAGTGTAGCTTTATTTTAAGTTCGTGTTCTTGCACGTGTACTGCAAAAAAAAAAAAAAAAACAGAACATGTGTGTTTGTTTGTTTGTAAGAGGTAATCTCCGTAAATACTCATCTGATCTTCTTGAAATTTTCACAGAGCTTACTGCGGATATGGGAAGTGATATAGGCTATAATTTTTTTAATATTTTTAGTGGGAGTGGCACCTCTCATACAAAGTAAATTTTTAATAACATATATATTGAATATGATAGGGAAAGCTTTGCAAATTTGTTTTAGGTCATCTATTATTAACGTAAGTGGTCAGACAAAAAATGGGCGGAGTCGGACAAATGGGCGTGGCATCCCCATACAAACTAAATAATAAATGTCACAAATCTTAAGTACTGTAAAAGTGAAAGCCTTGGGACTTTACGATGCGGGAGGTGAGGTGGTAACGAAGCACATCGGATTACATCTAGTATCAAATTAAAAGATCAAAACTCTAGGTTCAATGGTTTTCTTATTATTAAATCTCACTCCTTATATAACATATATAACATTTTTAATGGGTCAATGAGCTCACAATTGAATCACCGCAACCGCAATCTATTGATTTCAAATTTTTACACATATCGGACGTAATATGTTTTATTATTAAAAAAAAAAAAAACAATTTTAATATTTTTATAAAATAATAATTATTCAGAGAAATAAACCTTTTTCATGAATATGGGTTTATATCTTTGCTAATCTCTATCCACACCAATTATGTTTGGCTAAAATGTTGTGTAATTCTATACAAATTTTTGAAGGAAACTAGAGTAAGCCAAACATTTACCAATATTCTTATTTTAATAAAGAGTTCATTGTTTTTCAGTGATGCCAATACCCATTTCACTTTTCACACTAAAAAAACAAACATAACAATAATCGTTTTTTCATTGTTAAACAAATAAAATTTTAATTACAAACAAAATGTATGTATAAAAAAAAAAGAAATAATAAAAAAAAAAAAATGCAATAAAACTGAAATTGTTAACAATTTGTTTAAACAAATGATATTATAAGGGACGCGTGTCGTGTAAACAATTAAAGAAAACTTGTAAAAGTTTAACATGAAATAAAATTACACAAAAAAAAAAAAAATTTAGAGGCCGAATTTAAGTTCTTGAAGACAATAATGGAATTATTACATATTTATATTAATTATTTTTTTTTTTTTTTGATAAATTTAATTAGCCTGCAAACACAATACAAATTTAAAAAAAAGTTTGTTTAGACATTTGTTTTTTGCGTTTAGCCAGCCTTCAGATACAATTTTATATTGTTTTTAGAACATTCAACGAGTCTATGTAAAAATGAAAAATAAGCCTACGAAAAACAAAATCATTGTAGTTAGAACTATCGAAGTAGGTCACTAGAGTGCTGATTGCTGTTTTTTCGTTTTATTTTTTATTCAAGTTTTTTTTTTTATACTTTGCTTTTGCTGCATAAGATATGAGTGTTTGTTGTCTTGACTAGTATTGCAGATATATTGTTTACATAATGTAAATTCGTAGACGTACGACACACCAGTTGTTTTGCTTTGAAATGAAAAAAAAATTTATAGTTACTAAGCAAAATTTTTTTTTTGCTATTTATACTGCTATTGATACAAATGGGTTAATTAGATATGCATATGTAATTAATATTGTTAATAAGTACTGTTTATTTAAGATCATTATGTAAAAATAATCCCAAATATTTTATTAGCAATGCCAAATTTTTTTTAAATATTTGTTTAAGGTCGTGAGGTCAATAATAACACATGCATAGAAAGCGTAGGCCAAGATTATAATAAATCGCACATTCACATATAAAATTTGTTGTGTAGCCAACGCACTCGTTCAAGTCCAAGAGTAGAAAAGATAACAACTTAAAAACAACAAAAACATTAGTAGGCGAACAATAGAATCGATATTAGTAGTCCAATTTTTTAAATTGAACTATAAAATTTTTGTTTTCTCAAGTGTTATACACTTGCCAGAAAAAGTATACGTACACCCAAAATTCACTTATTTTATTTTATTCATGCAAAATGACGCGTTTTAGAATTTCCTTTGAGGCGCTGGCGGATTTTGCGTTCCAGTAAATCCCACAAATGCTCTATAGGATTAAGATCGGTTGATTAGGGTGGTGATTTAAATCGATTTTTAATATTGTAGAGCAACCACAGCTTGACATTGTGGGCCGTATGTTTTGAACCATTGTCCTGTTGTACCCAAAACCCAAGCCCAATTGTTGCGACTTCGTTTTAAGTTTTGTTTTAAAATGTTTATGTATCCAATTTAATCCATATAGACTCAATAATTACGAGTTTACCAACACCATTGCCGGCCATAAAAGCCGTGTTTAACCGTTTGTAAAAGATTTTTTTATTTAAAGCAGTTTCGATTTGTTGCCAAACTAGCTTTTTACCTTTAATGCCGAAAATGCAAATAAAACACATTCCCAAAATTCTGGAGCCTTATTTGCAAGGTCCTTACGTTTTTTCTCTTGACATCTGATATGAATGGCGTTCTACGTGCTACACGACCATGGTAGTTAGATTTTTTTTTAATATTTTGTATTACTGACGCCAAAATAGTTCGTGTTTCGCGCTCAGTTAGTTTGGAGGGGCGACTAGAACGAGGTTTTGACAAATTTGATTTGGTGGATTTGTAGTTTTGAACGACGTACTGCACTGAGAAGTTGCTTCTGTCTATTATCCCAGCTACGAGAAGATTTACCCTTATTTCAAGCTTTAGGATAGCTTTTCTCTCGTCAGCACCGATTTCTTTGATTTTGGGACTCATCTCAATATATAGTTTAGAAAAAAAAATATAATTAAGTGAAATCAAACAAGTTTTTTTTCTTCTTTTCGTGGAAATCCCCTAATCGTAAAAGTAAGAATACTTTTTCTAGCACCTATAGTTGCCATATTTCATGTTTTGCGTTGGAAACTAAAAATATTGAAGTAGAAATGTTCCGCAAATTTTTCGAAAAACAAGTAAAATTCCCAATGTGTCAATGGTAAAAAATTCGTAATTCAAAATATTTTACTAAAATTTTTATAATTTTTTATTAATATTTAAAATTTTAATTTTCAAGTGTACGGATACTTTTTCTAGCAAGTGTATCTGATGTATTACTTTAATATTTCATTTAAATTTGCACAAGTATCATCACACTGCTATTTCAGCTATGTCAGACATTATCTGACATATTAATGAAATTTATTTATTTGATTATCAGAACTTTCCCTATACGTTTTTCAAGCAATATTGTAGACTTTAAGAACTTGGTACAGTGGGTCACAGTGAAAATGGTCCACCTGTGACACCAAACACTCTAAAGTGTAAAAAATCGAGAAAATTAATAAAAATTTAAAAGAAAATTAGCTAAATTAGTTAGTTTATTATATTTAAATTATAAATACACAAAAAGTTTATTAACTCAATAACAATAAGAAAAAAATTCATGTTACAGTGAAAATGGACCACTATGCATGTTAAATAACGGAACATTCTCACATTATTATTTTGTTTTGTTCTGTTTACTTTTGTTTACACTTATGCACTAAAACGAAGATTACATCGATTCCTTCAATTGTTTATTTATAAGTTCCAGAATGGATCGCCATACTACAGTCTACGAAATTTAATTATTGAGCACTAAAAAATGGAAAAAATCAGAGAAAAATCGTGCAAATTGTAAACAAATCCTGCGCAATAGTTGAAAACATCGTTCAATGGTTTAAAAATAATGGGAGTGTTTTAAATATGCCGAAAATCATCCAAAAAAAGATAATCAGCGAACGTCAAGAAATGTGGATGGTCAACCAAATCAAGATTAATCCAAGGTTGTGTCCACCCAAACTATGGGATATGGTTGAGAAAGACTTCAGTATAAGCTGTAACGCCGAGACAATTCGGAGAGTCCTTGGAAAGAATGGAGTAAATGGTGGAATCCCACGGAAAAAGCCCTTTGTAAGCACAAATAATAAAATCTTTTGCAGTTTGCTCACAACTATGCTGGGAAAGATTTTTCATCCTGGAAGAATTCCTTATTCATGGATGAGAGCAAATATAATCTTTTTGGGTCAGATGGCAGGGTAAACGTTTGGAGAAAACCTAATCAGAAGATAAATCCGAAGAATTTGCGTCCAACAGTGAAACATGGTGGCGCGCATGTGATGGTCTGGGGTGCGTGTTCGGCTGCTGATGTTTGTACATTGCACTTTGTTGAAGGGAATATGGAAAAAATTCAATATTAAAAAAAAAAACAATCTTAAACAAAGTTTCGAAAAACTCGACATAGAAGACACCTTTCATTTCCAACAGGATAATGATCCGAAGCATACGGCTGAAATTGTTAAACAATGGGCGCTGTATCATTGTCCCATAGTAATCAGAACTCTACCCCAATCACCAGATTTGAACATTATTGAAAATTTGTGGCAGAAATTGGAAATTGAAATACATGAAATTTTAAACAAAAATTATTTAAAAAGGGCTCCTTTGTAGGAGTGTCATAAAATTAGACCGGAATATACAAAAAAGCTTGTGGAATCTATTCCAAATCGCTTTAAATAAATTATTCATCAAAGAGGACATTCAACAAAATATTAAAAATAGATATTTCTATATATTGTACAATATAAGCAGAAGTGGACCATTTTCACTGTGACAAGAATTTTTTTCTTATTTTGTTTAATGTTAATTTTTGTTCAAAATTTTATTGAATTAATAAACAGTTTTATGTATTTATTATCTAAATACAATAAACTAACCAATTTAGCTCATTTTATTTTATATTTAGATTGATTTCTTTTTACACTTTAGAGTGTAGATGAATCAACATCCTAAAATAACCGATAAAAAATTTAAAAAATCCTACACCTTATTCCGCTAAAAAATATTCACAATTTTAGACCTATGACTTATCTATATGATAATCTAGAAGTTAGGGCAACTTAAGTTGATCTCATAGAGGTAAGTTGTATGCGGTCTAGGACTCAACATTCTCCAATTTTCACCAGTTTCAATACCGTTCATGCTTTGGCCGACAAAAATTTATAAAGGGAATCCCAAAATTAATGCAAAATTCCCAAAAAAAAAAAAATAGTTTGACAACTGACTGTTAAGGATTAGTAAAACTGGAGCATTACACGATAGAATCAATGCGTTTTCATTGTTGAACAATATTTCAAAAATAATGAAAGTTTGGCAGCTACAGTTCGTACAAAATATAATTGGAATATTGATCTAACTTGGTCAACTGTGAAGAGAGTAATGGGTAAATACAGGCAAACTCGAATAATTGGTGATGCTAAACACACTGGTCGTCCCAAAAATAAAGCCGTATAAGTATCAATATAGAAGCAGTGCGTAAGTGTTGGTGAAAGTTCAGGAACATCAATTCGGCTCTACAGTTATACTGAATAAAGATCTGAGTCTCCACGCTTACGAAGCTCAATTGAGACAAGAACTGAAAGCCAATGACAATACACAGCGAAATGAGTTAATTTAATGGATTACTGAACATCAAGGAGCGAATACTGATTTTTCGAACAAAATCATCATAAAGCGATGAAGCACAATTTCATCTTGTTGGTTTCGTTAATCATCCCAGTCGCTGCTCTTGGGGTTCATATAACTCACATATGTTTGTCGAAAAACAAATGCATCCTCAAAGTGTCATTGTTTGGTGTGGATTTTAGACCATACTTTTTCGAAAATGAGGCTGGTCAAGCAGTGTGCAACTGGTGCTCGGTATGATAATAGAGTTCCTGATAATAGAGTTCTTTCTGCCTAAATTGGATCATATTGATGTGGTTTCAGCAAGACGGTGCCTCATGTCATATAGCGCGTGATCGTTTCGGTGATCGGAATTGGCCCCCCTAGATAGTGTGATTGAACATTATTGGATTCTCTTAGATTTGACGGCATTTTTCAGACATATTGCAATTAGTACTATAATTAATATACAAATTTTAATTTTGTTTCAATGGTGCGTGGTAGAGAAGAAGAAAGCATATATTTCCAAAATTCATAACTCTACTGTATTCTTAATCGGACCGGTTTCTGGCATTTCAGCCTTCATTAGCGATTTTATTGAATATTGTGATAATTGTTATGTTATAATTGAATAGATTGTTTCGATATGAAATTTTTCTACTTTAGGGCGGCCGTGAAGTTTGAACCTGCGTCTATCTCACATACACTCGTACTTACACTTTTTGGTCAGCGCTTTAACACACTCACCTAAAGTTAGGCCTACGAGCAGTGTGGTTAAGAATCAGTTTTCATACCATACAGCTTTTATTTCGTATTATTCTTTTTACTTGAAGTCAAAGGTCTATGCCAACAAGCCCACAACCACCTATGCATTGCAGTATTTAACGCTGCACCAACAAAATTCACCCACATTTATGAAAAATGGTCACGGAAATTTTCGAGAAAAGGAGTGCGTATGAGCCAGCAAAGCCGCCATTTGCTCAGGGGTCGAATCGTCGCATTCGTTAACGATATTTTTCGATCGACATTATTTTTTTATTTTCCAAAATAAAATACTAAGAGTAATTTTACTCTGTCACAGCTAACGTGTTATGGTCCATAGTTAATAGTAAAAGTGAAACGAGATCTGACGATTATCCGTCTCCTTTAAATAATAAACCAAAGTATTAAATTTCGATTGATTTTACTCGACATCGAATGCGCTGATGTTCCCCAGATCTTGTTTGTACCTTGGAACACCCTTTATATAAAATTTCATCAAAATATATTCATATTTGCGTCCTGAAGTATTTACAAGCTTTACAACGACACACGGACAGAGGGACAGACATCGCTAAATCGACCCAAAAAAGTTTGTGAGTCGATTTGTATAATAAAATTAGGGCTCCTAAGTCAGCACAAACTCAGTAGACCCTGACCATAGAAGGGTATAGGATATAAAAAATTTTGACTTGCAATCTCCAAAACCAAGATCTTAATCTAGTTAAACATTATTGACACAAAATTTAACGAATATAATAGTTCTAACAAAGAAACGCTGAAAAACTAACTGATAAACATATGGAGCTAAATTGTTTAGACTACACACAAAAACTTGTCCAAGCAATGCCTAATAGACTCTTAGCCGTCAGAGACGCTAAAGGCCAGAACACAAAATAATAATCATCTTTTTATTATACCCTCCACACCACTAAGGGTATGTATCAGCTCATCGTTCTGTTAGTAACGCATCGAGTCGATATAGCTATTTCCGTCTGTCCGTCCGTCCGTCCGTATGTTGATATCACACTCAATAACAAAACAAACCATTTACCTCTGTAAACTTAGAATAACATTGTTTATCATTATTTCGAGCACTTTGATATTTAAAATGGAGTAAATCGGGCATCATGATGACAAGCTATGGTGACACCAAATATGGTGACACCAAAAAGGCCACCAGTGCTTTATACGCCTGTCAAAGGCTATTATTTGGTAGAATGTGGGGTCGAAAGCCCCACACGATCTACTGGTCGCTCAAGACTATTGTAAAACCAATGTTTACCTATGCTGCTCTTGCATGGTGGACAAAGGTTGAGCAAACGAATGCTAAGGCAATCCTGAACAAAGTGTACCGTATTACCTGTATTGGTATCACCGGGGCAACTAGAACGTGTCCAACCGATGCCATTGGCGCCATGCTTAACTGCATATTTCCGTCATCGAAGATGCATGCATGTTTGCCGTACGACTTCAGGCATCTGGTAACATGAGAATCGTTAGAATCTTTTCCAACCACCCGATGGTGAGGGTCACGGACAGAATACTACCAAAGAAAATATTTGTCAGGGAATTTAGGACAATGATATTGGAACGGAGCTTATGGACCCATAGGAACTGGGAACCAGAACAGTGTGTGGTTCACAGATGGCACAAAACAATCAAATGGGGACACGGGCCAACGAGCCCTACCCTTGGGGAAATACCGATCCATATTCCAAGCGGAGGTTTCCGCTATTCTTAGAATAAAGACAAAAAAGGCACTCATTTATATACTATCCGACAGCCAGGCTGCACTAAGGGCAATTACATCCTACAATGTGACGTCTAAACTTGTTTTGGATTGCATCGAAGTGCTGAACAAATTAGGCAGATGCAACAAACTAACACGAAGGACACGAGGGCAACGAAGGGGCAGATTGTCTGGCAAATCGGGGTGCCGCCGCCTTTTCATCGGTCCGGAACCATTCTTTGGTGTTCCAACAGGATACATCAGAGAAAATGCAAGTAAGAAAATTATAGTCGGTCTAGACCTACTATACGATACCCTATACCATGGTTTAGAGACCTTATCTCTTCGGTCCAACTAATTGTATTTAGAAAATAAGCATAAACCAAATTTGTGTGGCATTGTTGTTAATTTTTTTGGCTGCGGATATGAAAAACTTCATATCGGGTGCCATATTTATATGGGGACTAGGTCGAAAAATGGACCGATCCCGACCATATTTGGTAAAGTCAATTATATTTTGAAAAAATATATACAAACCGAATTTGAGAAAAATTTGTGCAATGTTTTTGTTTTTTGATAGATTGAAGTGAATATCGGGAAGCAATGACTAAGAATTGTGCTATAGGGATTATTTTTGGACTACTGATTAATGAATATAATAAACACATACAAACCCAATTTGACTGAGATCTATATGATAATTTGGCTCTTATGGCAATTTATGTAGATTCCGTAGGGGTCATTTGTATGGGGACTAGGTCTGAACATGGGCCGAATTTCACCAATTTTACCAAATAGCGTTCATCCTATGGCCGAGTAAAGCTTATATATCAAATTTCATCAAAATATATTCATATTTGCTACCTGTAGTTTGATTACAAGGTTTACATGGACACACAGACGGACGGACGGACGGACGGACATCGCGAAATCGACTCAGAAAGTGATTCTGAATCGATCGGTATAATAAAAGATGGGTCTAAGACAAATATTTTTGGAAGTTACAAACAGCAGCACAAATTCATTATACCCAAACCACATAGTGGTATAGGGTATAATGAGGAAGTGGTGGGAATCACAATTTGCCGAACACTGGGACAAAAGTCCTGGTCAACGGCAGGCAAAAAGATTTATTACTACATCCAGTGTTCAATCGAGAAGACTACTCTCCCTTGATAAGAAGGACTTAAGGACATTAACGGGATTCTTTACTGGATACTGTAATCTTAGATATCATCTATGAAAAAAAAGGTCAGTCTGATACGGACACATGTAGCAGGAGGTGGAAACGACAGAACACATTCTCTCTGAATGTCCAAGACTTAGTGGTAAACGAACCCTTGCACTTGGAGGATACACTGACGTATGGGGTCTCGCGCCAAACATGGTAATTTTCTTTATAAGAAGCCTTAATCTTTAGCACAACCGTTGGATGCACAAAAGATTAAATTGGTAGCAGTGAGTAGAGCCTTCTTAATCTAATCTACTCTAATCTAATGGTGACACCTCTAAAAATTTTAAAAATTCAGTGAGTGGTTGTAATAATTTAGTATTAATATTTTTTAAGTGTTTACTTTTTCAAATATTTTGTTGCCATTTGTTATAAATAGTGCAATAAGTCCAGATATTAATGTAAACCAAAAACCCAGCTTGAATGTATCTAAGATTCGGCATAGCCGAACTTAACACTCCTACTTGTATTTTTCTTTCACTTCCAAAAAGCAATAAATTTTTTCTGAGTTTCCAAGTAATTTCATAATATTTTTAAATATTTCGTTTCATATTAAATTCTTTGCTGCGCCTTCTATTTAAAATTTCAATCAATAAATTTTGGATTTAATTAATCCAAGTTAACTGAAAATACAACTTTAAATTTTATATACAATATTTTGTTTATTATGGATTTGATTTTAATTTGTAAATAGTATGTACAGATCCCAACCTTTAATTTGAATTGTAATTAATTTGCTTTAATTTAATTTCTTTGCAACTGTAACTCGTTTTATTTCAACTTAGTAAGTATGAAGCTTTTTGCTTCATTCACTGTACAAATAAGATAATTTAAAACTGTCAAACAAACATATACATAGATGATTTAACGGAATTCCAAAAAAATGTACAGTTTAAATGAGAAAAACAAAAAAAAAACCTAAACCACAATACCACCACATCGTTTAATGTCCTTGGAATGAAAATAATTCGTAACGCAAAGTCTATTACGGATTTTCTCTGGTGGTAACAGTATTGCCATGTAACTGTTAAAACAAACAATCACATTTACACACTTAAAATAGATATTTGAGCAATTGTTAGTCACCCTGTCACTTGTTGAGATATGAAACCCGTATGTTGGCATAATAAGTTGGTTGTTTGGCGCGTAATTTTTACATACAGTGAACCACACACACACAAATTACGTACTTATATTTTTATAACATTAAAACAAAAAAAAAAAAAAAAAAAAAAAAAACAGAAAAAACAAGACACATGACATGACGTTGATATTAAAAATATGTACATTTTAATGTTGTTAGTGTTCGATGTGAGAGGGTTGGACGTATCTAGTTTAGAGGTTTTTATGCCAAGTCTAATGCAAACTACGTACATGAACATGAAGCAGAAGAAGAAAAAGCATGTAGGTGAGTAGTAGAGGTAATTAAAAACTAATTGTAGATTCTACTTAATATTCAGAGAATTTGACATAGATTTTTGAAACATATAAATGAGCTTATTTACAGTCAAAAAAAAAAAAAAAATGCATGCGAAAAGCATCATTAGGATTTAACACCATTAACATAATTTATCTTTTAAATTGACATTTGTTTTTATACAATTATGATTGACACTGTTAACCAGCCATAATTAGATTTATTTTTTGGCAACTAACCATTTTTTTTTTTCTTTTTTTTTTTGACTCTTCACGCTTTAAATATGCGGAAGTTTATAATTATTTTCTTGAAATTTATGTCTATTTTGCGAAAAAAGAAAAAGAAAAATGTTCAGTTGTTATAAACACAATTTATGTTAATGTGCAAATTTAAATTAAAAAAATAAATCACACAGTTATTGTCAGTATTACAAATTTTCACCCTTTTTGTGAAAAAATAAAAATAAATATTTTTTTTTTTTTTTTTAAATATTAAATGTTGTTTACAAGAATTTCTTAAAATTTAAAGAACTCTTAAAAATTAATTATTTATAACATTTCACATTTTTGGAAAATTTTTGTTAAACTGTAAACAAATTAAAAAAACCCAATATGTTGATTTAGTTTTTTGTTATTGTAATTTTTTGTTACGTATTTTCTTCAGAATATTTTATTTACGTTTACGCAGTAACACTTGTTAATAAATTTGCATTTAATTAAAATAAACAGTTGTACAAATGTGTGGTAAGAGCAAAAAAAAAATATCATAGGCGCCATAATAAACAAATGTAGGGAGGAACTTGTTCCAATCAGTTTTATTCTTAGTGAAGTCGAGAAAGTAAGTGAAATCACCATATTATTCTGGAACTTTTGATATTATTTCAATTAAATATACATGTGACCCTGCTTAAGAAAACCCACCCAGTGTGTCATATTTCATGAAGTCAATTTTTTTTTTGGATTCGTATGTAAAAAACCGAACGAAGGCTCAAAAACATAGGAAAGTAATGTATAAATGCAAACACACTATGGGAAAACACACAGAGGGGAAAGTTTAACTGTGTTTTACTCAAAAACTTGTCTTGACACACTAGGTGCATTTTCATATGCAGGGTCACATGTACCTATTTATAGCATAGACATAAACCATTTGCTATATTTTTTTTTATTTTTACACTGGATTTTCGGTATCCCCTAAAAACCTATTTCAAGCAGAGTTCAGAAAAAAACACACACTGAATAAAAAACTCGTACATATATGTAAACAAACATAACTTAGACCAACACACACATATTTTTATTTTCATATCAATTATGTGCGTTTCTAAATTTTCTACGGTGCCCAACACCATCATGACTGTGTTCGTTTTAATATTTCGTTATTTACACGAACATTTTTCTATCACATACTTTTTGTTTCGATCACACATAAACCACACAGATTCGAATGGTGCTTTATTTGAAGTTCGTGTTCTGGTACGTGTACTGAAAAAATAAAACAGAACATGTACAATAAACAGGTTCGAGTTCAGTTATATTTTAAGTCGTGTTGTGGCTCGTGTACTAAGAAAAGCAGAACATGTATAATAATCAGGTTCGAGTTCAGTTATATTTTAAGTCGTGTTCTGGCTCGTGTACTAAGAAAAAATAGAACATGTACAATAAACAGGTTCGAGTTCAGTTATATTTTAAGTCATGTTCTGGCTCGTGTACTAAGAAAAAAAAAAGAACATGTACAATAAACAGGTTCGAGTTCAATTATATTTTAAATTCGTGTTCTGGCTCGTGAACTGCGAAAAATTGAAATATCAATTCGCGATCTGGAACACCCCGATAAAAACGACGACAATTGTTTCAACCAAATTTATTAAAATTTTATTAAACCTTTTTTATGACTTACGTTGCAAATTGTTTACAATTGTCAAATATTTTAAAATTTTATTGGCCATTTTTTTGTGATTTACGTTGAAATTATTTACAATTGTTTTTATTGACTGGTTTTTATTTTAATAAAAGATGGTAATAAAATACTTAAGACACAAAAATTGCACACTGCACTTAAATCTTTCTTGCAGGTTTCAATCAGACATGTAAATTTTTTCGTTTCGCTATTAAAAGTTGCGTATTTTTTTATAGAAAAACTTATTTCTGTTATTGCTTTCCAATTTTTTTAATTTTCACAAAATATTTGCAATTTACACAATAACACAGTACACTTATAGATCATGATCTAATGAAAACTGAACCACTTTTAATGAATAAATGACGCACGCACTCGCTATTTATTGCAAAATCAATTGCATGAAATTGTAACACTTGCAAGCAATTGTAACGTAAGTCATAAAAAAGGGACAATAAAATATGAAAATATTTTCTTGGATTTTTTTTATTGACACTCATTGTGTTTTTACGCAAAAAATCCCAAAAACTCATTGAGAAAAGGATTGTGCATTGACACTAATTGGTTCGCAAATTAAGGGTGGGTGATTGTGTTTTTTATGACGCAAAATTTGTTTGTGTCTAAAGTTATTTGTTACCAAAAAAAAAAAAAAATGTTTGCAAAAGATCCTAACAACCAACAAGTGTGTCTTTTATGCCGCAAAATTGGGTTTTTCGTCTATGACACTAATTGGTTGCGAAAATAGGGGTGGGTAATGCAAAAAAACCTAACAACCAACAAGTGTAACTTTTATGATGCTAAATAGTTTTTGTGTCTTAAGTATTTTATTACCATATTTTATTAAAATAAAAACCAGTCAATAAAAACACTTGTAAATAATTTCAACGTAAATCACAAAAAATGGCCAATAAAATTTTAAAATATTTGACAATTGTAAACAATTTGCAACGCAAGTCATAAAAAAGGGGTCA
Source organism: Cordilura impudica (assembly GCA_963682025.1). Classification (NCBI taxonomy): domain Eukaryota; kingdom Metazoa; phylum Arthropoda; class Insecta; order Diptera; family Scathophagidae; genus Cordilura; species Cordilura impudica. The sequence continues at coordinate 39,822,115 of OY821518.1, read as the reverse complement.
ATAAAATTTTAATAAATTTGGTTGAAACAATTGTTGTCGTTTTTATCGGAGTGTATCAGATCGCGAATTGATGTTTCAATTTTTCGCAGTACAAGAACCAGAACACGAATTTAAAATATAACTGAACTCGAACCTGTTTCTTGTACATGTTCTATTTTTTCTTAGTACACGAGCCAGAACACGACTTAAAATATAACTGAACTCGAACCTGTTTATTGTACATGTTCTGTTTTTTCTTAGTACACGAGCCAGAACACGACTTAAAATATAACTGAACTCGAACCTGTTTATTGTACATGTTCTGTTTTTTCTTAGTACACGAGCCAGAACACGATTTAAAATATAACTGAACTCGAACCTATTTATTGTACATGTTCTGTTTTTTCTTAGTACACGAGCCAGAACACGACTTAAAATATAACTGAACTCGAACCTGTTTATTGTACATGTTCTGTTTTTTCTTAGTACACGAGCCAGAACACGACTTAAAATATAACTGAGCTCGAACCTGTTTATTGTACATGTTCAGTTTTTTTTTCAGTACACCTATAGAACACGAACTTCAAATAAAGCAACACTCAAATCTGTGTGGTTTATGTGTGATCGAAACAAAAAGTACGTGATAGAAACATGTTCGTGTAAATAACGAAATATTAAAACGAACACAGTCATGATTGTGTTGGGCACCGTAGAAAATTTAGAAACGCACATAATTGATATGAAAATAAAGATATGTGTTGGCTGCTTTTGAACAGAACATTGTGTGTTTCATGTGTGTATTTTCTGAACCTTGATTTCAAGGGATATATTTTTTTCAAATCTAAGGGATTGCTATAAGAAAACCTTTAAAGTAGCTGAGCATTTAAGTTTATACTTTAGTGTAATTCTTTCTAAACAACATTTAATCATGAAAAAAAATTAATTGACTGTAGATTTTGATCTATAGAAAATACCCCATTATTTGAAATTAAAGCAACTTGATGAAAACTTGTAGCAAGCTTTGAAAGAATATTCCTAATATAATTAATTAATTTCTTCAATAGATTTTTGCTACTAATATCTGCAAAATTGCCCTGACACTTTGATAGAAAACATTAAACAATCTAAAATGATTTAACTGACAAGATTACAATAAATTAGATAAAATGTGTAAGAAAGACAGCAGAAAAAAATTAAGCATAAATTATTTGGGTTAACCACAACCTTCTGGCAAATTTACCTCGACAGTAATATGTCATAATAGTTTAATTAGATAATAAACACAAAGTAGTAAATAATCTTTTTGTTAGAGAAATGAACTATGTACTAGTTCATACATATTCAACTGAAAACTATTAAACTAAGACCATATGCCGTAAAATCAGCTTCAGTTAATCCGTTTAACTGCAAACAGATAGATAATTTTGAGGATTACTGCTTTTAAGGTTATTTTCGAATGAAACAAAAACGCATTCAAACAATTACAATTAGACCTGTGTAACTAGAATTGACGATGTGTCAGTTGAAAATCAATAATATGGAAAACAAAATGTACTTTGTATTTGTTGAAATATTTAAAAGGTGTCAATATCATTGATTGATCGATTACAACATGAGTAATTACCTATTCGACATTTAAGTATTACTAAATCCTGCTTTTAGTGATTCAAAAATACCATTAATGTATACAACAAAGCTACAACAATTCTGGTTGGTTTTTTGGGTAAAAAATTATTTTTGAAATAATTATCATAAATATTTGCGAAGCTTTGAACATAAGAAACATAATTATGGAAGAAAAATATTCTAAAACTAGGCAGTTAGTAAGGTGCCTAAATAGCTTGTTGAAATTTTATGAAAATAGGATTTTCAGAGAATATACTTTTCTCAGAAAAGGCACTTTTTTTTAAGAAAAGGTACTTTTTTAAGAAAATTTAACTTTTTACGAAAATACAATTTTTTAAGAAAATTTAATTTTTAAGCAAGGACTCTTCTAAGAAGAGGTACCTTTTTAAGAAAAGATTTTATTTTTTACTAAAAGTTATTGTTTAAGATGTTATTTTTTCTTTAAAATTTATTTTTTTTTTAAATTTAATTTTTTACGAAAAGTTACTTTTTTAAGAAAAATTACTTTTGATGTGTAAACATCTATACGCGCTGGGGGGTTAATTTCTATTTCACAATACTATAACAAAAACAGAGTAACATGTAAGACGTAAGACATAATCGGTGTGACTAATGTTTGTATTGGTGAAAAAATTATGATGTGTAATAACCTGTTTGAAAATGAAAAATGAAAAATAAAAATGAAATATGAAAAATAAAAAATGAAAAATGACAAATGAAGAATGAAAAATTAAAATGAAAAATAAAAAATTAAAAATAAAAAATAAAAAAATAAAATGATACACAGATGACGCTTTCTGTTTCATTTTAAAAAAGTGCCATAAAAATCTTTAATTACTTGATGTTTACACATCTCCCTGTGATCGGACTCACATGATTTTTTATACCTTATACCACTATGTGGTTTGGGTATAATGACTTTGTGCTGCTGTTTGTAACTACCAAAAATATTTGACCCAGACCCATCTTTAGTTATACCGATCGAATCAGAATCACTATCTGATTCGAATTAGCGATTAATCTTTTATCGGCCATGGGATGAACGCTATTGAAATTGGTGAGAATCGGTCCATGTTCAGACCTAGCCCCCATACAAATGACCCCTATGAAATCGACATAAATTGCCATAAGATCCAAATTGTCATATAGATCTTACTCGAATTGGGTTTGTATGCGTTTGTTACATCCATTAATGAGTAGTCCAAAAATGATCCCTATTGGACAACTCTTAGTCATAGGCCCCATATAGAGCTGCTTCCCGATCTTCACTTAAATCTATCAAAAAAAAAAATCTTGCACTGCTTCTTCTCAAATTTTGTTTGTATATATTTTTGCAAAATACAAGAGACTTTACCAAACATGGTCAGGATCGGTCCATTTTTCGACCTAGTCCCCATATCAATATAGCACCCGATATGAACTTTTTCATATCTGCAGCCAAAAAAATTAATTACAATGCCACTCAAATTTGGTTTATGCTTATTTTCTATATCGAATTAGTTGGACCGAAAGATAGTGTCTCCAAACCATGGTATAGGGTATCATATGGTCGGTCTAGACCGACTATAATTTTCTTACTTGTTTTTTTTAGAAAAGGTACTTTTTGAAAAAAAATTATTTTTTAATAAAAGTTACTTGTAAAAAAGAAACTTTTTAACAAAAAGTACTTTTTAAAGCAAATTTACTTTTAAGAAACGATACTTTTTTAAGAAACTGTACTTCTCTAATAAGAGGCACTTTATTTAAGATAAGGCACTTTTTGAGAAAATCTACTTTTCTTCTAAGAAAATTTGCTTTTTTTACGAAAAGTTACTTTCCTAAGAATATGTTATTTTTTAAGAAACCATACTTTTTTTTAGAAAATAACTTTTCAAGGAAATCTACTATTTTAAGAAAATGTACTTTTTTAAAAACAGACTTTTTTTTTTAAGAAAAGGTACTTTTTTTTAAAGAAAATGTTCTTTTTAACTTTTTTAAAACATACCTTTTTTAAAAAAGGACTTTTCTAAAAATGTAAATTTTATAAAAAAGTAAATTTACTCAAAACGTGGCTTGTCTTAAAACAAGTATCTTTGCTTAAAAAATTACCTTTTCTTAAAAAAGGAACGTTTTAAACCAAATTTTCTTTAAGAAAATGTACTTTTTTAAAAAAGATACTTCTTTAAGAAGAGACACTCTTTTTTAAGGTTAAGTAATTCTTTGATAAAAGGTAAATTTTTAAGAAAAGGGACTTTTTTAAGATAACATACTTTTTTGAGAAAAGGTAATTTTCTAAGAAAATTTACTTTTTTACGAAAAGGTACTGTCTTAGGAAAATGTTATTTTTTAAGAAACCGTACTTTTTTAAGAAAATGTATTTTTTTTTTGGAGAAAATTACTTTTCAAGGAAAGACACTTTTTTAAGAATAGGTACTTTTTTTAAGAATATATTCTTTTTTAAGAAAACTCGCTTTTTTAAGAAAAGGTACTTTTTTAAGAAAATAAACTTTTAAGAAAATTAAATTTCTTAAGCAAATGTACTTTTCTAAGAAGACGTACTTTTTAAGAAAAGATTAGATTTTACAAAAAGTTACTTTTTACTTTTAAGAAAAGTAACATTTTAAAAAAGAATTATTTTTTAAGAAAATGTACTTTTTTAAAAAAGATAATTCTTTAAGAAGAGGCACTGATTTTTAAGGTTAAGTAATTATTTGAGAAAAGGTAAATTTTTAAGAAAAGGGACTTTTTTAAGATAACGCACTTTTTTGAGAAAAGGTAATTTTCTAAGAAAATTTACTTTTTTACGAAAAGTTACTTTCCTAAGAATTTTTTTTTAAGAAACCATACTTTTTCAGAAAAGGTACTTTTTGAGAAAAATACTTTTCAAAGAAAGACACTTTTTTCAGAAAAGGTACTTTTTTTTTTAAAGAAAATATACCTTTTTAAGAAAACTCATTTGAAGAAAAGATACTTTTTTAAGAAAATAAACATTTTTAAGAAAATTTAATTTCTTAAGCAAATGTACTATTCTAAGAAGACGTACTTTTTAAGAAAAGATTATTTTTTACAAAAAGTTAATTTTTACTTTTAAGAAAAGTAACTTTTTAAAAAAGAGTTATTTTTTAGGAAAAGGTAATTTTGTATGCAAAGCTACTTTTCCAGGAAAGGCATTTTTTGTGAAAAATTATTTCTTTAGAAAAGTTAAATTTTTTAAAAAAGATATTTTTAAAATATGGTACTTTACTTAAAAAAAAATTTTTAAGAAAAGGCACTTTTTAAAGCAGATTTACTCTTTTAAGAAAAGGTACATTTTAAAAAAAAAGTGCTTCATTAAAGATTAGGTACTTTTTATAGAAAAGATATATTTTTAAGAAAAGGCACTATTTTTAAGATATGGTACTTTTTTGAAAAAAGGTAATTTTCTAATAAAAATTAGTAATTTTAATTTTAAGAAAAAAGTACTTCTTTAAAGATTAGGTACTTTTTATAGAAAAGATATATTTTTAAGAAAAGGCACTATTTTTAACATATTGTACTTTTTTGAGAAAAGGTAATTTTCTAAGAAAATTTTCTTTTTAAGAAGAGACATTTTGTTAAGAAAATTAACTTTTTTAACAAAAGGTACTTTTCTAAGAAAATTGACTTGTTTTTCAGAAAATGCAATTTTTAAGAAACGTTACTTTTTATAAGAAAACATACTTTTTTAAGGAAAGGTACTTATTTAAGAAAAGGACCTTTTTGGAAATGGTAGTTTTTAAGAAAAAGTCGATTTTTAAGAAAGACAACTTTTTTGGAAATGGTATTTTTTTGGAAAGTGTATTTTATAGAAAATGTTTTTAAGACATTGCAACTTTTTTTTTAAGAAAATGTACTTTTTTAAGAAAAGGCACTTCTTTTAAGAAAAGATACTTCTTTTTAGAAAAGGTATTTTTTTTAAGAAAAATCCTTTTTTAAGAAACTGTACTTTTTAAGAAATTGAATTGTTAAGAATGAAAAAAGCTAAAACTAGAGTTTTTCGCAGAACATGTAATTTTTCTCAGGGCTATATCTCTGTAACCAATTAGAATTTTGTTTTCTTGCCTTCGGCACAGGAAAAAAGCTTAAAATAAACTAAACTGAAAAAACTGCATCTAGTGCCTCAAAATTGCTAAAATGTCGATTGAACGTTAAATCATAGAATATTTTTGCACCAACTTTCAGTTTTTTAAAATGATTCTTAGCAATTTTAAACGTTTCGTTCTGTTTTTTTATATCGCGAGAGGTTTTTTCTGGCTATGAACCCAAACAAATTATTTTCTCACAGAGTATGTTTTTAATTGTGCTTGTCGATAAATATATGTAAACATTTTCCTGAATTTGTTCCCTTTCTACGCCTTTTGTAAAAATAATGTTGAATGTGGTTTTAGTTTTTCGTGGTTTATGATACCATTACACACTTTCTTGCTGGAACATTTCTTTATGATATTCAAGGACAAATCTTCGAAATTCAGGATTTGAGTGCTATGTTTATCCCATCCTTAATTAATTTTCTTACTTTTTTAATAAAAAATTAAACCACAAAATATGTAAGTTCGGATATTGTGGTAGAAAAATCGTTTCATTTCCTAGAACTACAATTTACAAAATGGCTTTTAAATGCAAATGACCTTCTAGCTCTTTTACCGAACGTCCCAGTGGCGTAAGCCGGTATTCGGAATTTCTCTATTAGTGTATTCCACAATAACCTAATTTTGAAAATGATTTTTCTTTCGAGGTAACTAAGCTTTTTCAATAACTTTTCTAAATAGTAATATATAACAATGTTATCTTAAATACTGATTAAGAAAGAGATAAAAACTGAATTCATAAATTTTCCGTTATTGCTTTGGTAAAGGTCTTTAAAATAAAATCACGTTACCCAAACTTAAAATATAATAACTAATTCTGTACATAATTACAAAAGTGATCTAACTCAAAATTAATAAAAAATGAACAGTTACTTCTCATAATATTATTTCAAACCAAATTATTCAATGAAATTTTCAATAAAAAAATATATGGTTTACAGCAGTTTCATAATTATGGGCACATAGGTATAGGATAGGTTAGGGATAAAGCATTACCTTAAATCAGTATTCACTCAATTAAATTCTTAATTTAATCTTCCATTAATTCTCGTTTAAGTCTCTTAAAACTAAACACAATATTCTGTACACAGTTTAGTCAAGTCACTTTTTTTTTTTATAAATTGATAACTTCAAAAATTTTTCGATTTTATAATTTGTTTTAAAAAATTTTACAAATCGCCTAAGCAAAGAATTGCTAATTTAACAATACTGTGACATCATTTAGAAATATTGCATTGCTTACTAACAAAATAATAATGATGCAAAAGCTTTAATTGAAATTTAGTGCTTATTGTTGTAGCTTAAAAATAAAGATCAATAATACACTTTTGTTTCAGATAATTAACACATACAAGTGATCGTGTAGTTTGACGTCAAACAATATATGTACATATAATCACAAAATGGAAACCTGTTTGAACTATTGCCGATTATTTAAAAGTCTGTGTTATTAAAATAAAACGATAAGTAAGTAATTAAGTAGCATGTAGTAGCCAATGGCTACATGACATTTAAAACAATAATATTGAAAATGTATGTATATATTTATTTATGTATAAAGGCGTGTGTCGTAATAGCGAATATCGTATGTGACGTTATCAAACCAATCACGCAGTCGTCATAATATCAAGTAATGAGCTATAAAACCATTTAGAAAGTTAGAAAAAAAAAAATACGACATAAAGCTACTTCATCACTCAATGCACCTCGGGGTTGCCAAATTTCATTAAAAAGAAATTCATATAAAAATTTAGCAAATATATTAAAAAAATAAAAATAAATTAATAAATAAAATAATTTAAATAAATAGTAGTTTTTTATGACTTCAGATAATAAATTATGGACGAATACTTACTCGAATAGTTTTTAAATGACAAATTTTGAATAACGAATCGTTCGAATAAAATTATATCAATAAAAAAACAGTTTTTAGCTGGACGAATAATAAGTTTGAACGGTATTCGCTCGATGTATCGAAGAATTTTACACAAATAATAACTCTAATAATTTTTAAATAGCAAATATTAAAATTATAGCGATTAATCGAATAAAAAAAAACTGTTTTTATCTGGGCGCATAATTAAAAAATAATTTACTGAACGATATTATAACTCGGCTAATTTTTGAAAAGCAAATATCGATTTTACAATGATTAATCGAATGAAAAAAAGCAGTTTTTTAGATGGGCTAATAATAAATTTGAACGATATTCGCTTGATGTATCGAGGAATTTTTCACGAATAATAACTCGAGTAATTTTTAAATAGCATATATTAAAATTATAGCAATTAAGCGAATAAAAAACTGTTTTTACGTGGGCGAATAATTAATAATTAGTTTACTGAACGATATTCGCTCGATGTATCTAGGAATTTTTCACGAATTATAACTCGAATAATTGTTGAATACCAAATATTGAAATTATAACGAGCAATCGAATAAAAAAAACAGCTTTTAGCTAGGCGAATAATAAGTTTGAACGATATTCGCTGGATGTATGGAGAAAATTTATACGAATAATAACTAGAGTAATATTTGAATAGCATATATCAAAATTATAACGATTAATTGAATAATAAAAAAAAAAAACAGTTTTTATATGGGCGAATAACCACTCAAATAATTTTTATATATCCACTTTTGAATAACGAATAATTCAAAAAAAAAAAAAAAAAAATTATATCGATTAATCGAAAAAAAAGACTTAAAAAAAAGTTAAACGAAAATGATTTTTTAATATCAATAATCCGTATTAATTTTATTCAATAAATTAATTTGGACTAAAGGGAATAGAGATTTAGAAATCCGAGAATATTTTATTGGAAATTTATTAATGTTATTCTTTAAAAAAAAAAAACTAGAAATTATCTTAGCATTAAATTTGTGTCAAAAGAAAAATCATGTTTTACAGAAGATTCCAAAATATTTCATGATTGTCAAGACTAATTGTCGCAGCATAACCGACCTAAATATTTTTTCCTTAGAAGAGATTTCAGACGTAAAAAACTTAACTATTTGTGGATTATCCAAATAAATAAAAATCGACATAAAATACATACATATTCTATATATTTCTTAACTTTAAGCTATGAAATTGTTTAATTAGATTTTCTAAAATAACATTTATCTATAATATTAATAGGCTAGGCGATTTCTTGTGGCCGATGTTTTGTTCAACCGTTTTATCCCGATTTTGACAAAACGTATATCATTTTAAAGGTATTTCTTTTTAGCTGCTCACTGTGCAGATAATACGATTGCATTATTCATGAACAGACGCTATTGGCTAAAGTCCTCAATATCTCTGATATTATGACCACAACTTTCAAAATTACAAACTCAATTTGGACAACAAGTTTGTAATGGAGCCTTTTTAAACTACGAGTAGAAAAAGTGATCACGACGGACCATATGATACCCTATACCATTGTTTAGAGACACTATCTTTCTGCCCAACTAATTCGATATAGAAAATGAGCATAACTCAAATTTGAGTGGCATTGATATTAATTTTTTTGCCTCAAATATGAAAAAGTTCATATCGGGTGCTATATTTATATGGGCACTAGGTCAAAAAATGGACCGATCTTGACCATATTTGGTAAAGTCACTTAAATTTTGAAAAAATATATACAAACCAAATTTGAGAAAAATCTGTGCAATATATTTGTTTTTTTATAGAGATAAGCAAAGATCGGGAAGCGGCGTCATATGGGGGCTATGACTAAGAGTTGTCCAATAGGGATCATTTTTGGACTACTGATTAATGGATGTAATTAATACATACAAACCCAATTTGGCTAAGATTTATACGATAATTTGGATCTTATGGCAATTTATGTTGATTTCATAGGGGTCATTTGTATGGGGGCTAGGTCTTAACATGGACCGATTCTCACCAATTTCAACAGCGTTCATTCTATGGCCGATAAAAGCTTATATACCAAATTTAATCGAAATATATTAATATTTACGACCTGCAGTTTGATTACAAGCTTTACATGGACACACAGACGGACGGACGGACGGACGGACATCGTTAAATCGAATCAGCTAGTGATTCTGATTCGATCGGTATAATAAAAGATGGGCCTAGGTCAAATATTTTTGGTAGTTACTAACAGCAGCACAGTCATTATACCAAAGCCACATAGTGGTATAGGGTATAATTATAGTCGGTATAGACCGACTAGACGATACCCTATACCATGCGTTTAGAGACCCTATCTCTCAGGCCCAACTAACTGGATATAGAAAATAAGCATAAACCAAATTTGAGCGGGATTTTTATTAATTTTTTCGGATGCAGAGATGAAAAAGTTCATATCGGATGCTATATCTATATGGGGACTAGGCCCAAAAATGGACCGATCCTGACCACGTTTGGTAAAGTCTCTTGAATTTTGCAAAAATATATACAAACAAAATTTGAGAAGAATCAGTGCAATATTTTTGTTTTTTGATAGATTTAAGTGAAGATCGGGAGGCAGCTCTATGTGGGGCCTATGACTAAGAGTTGTCCAATAGGGATCATTTTTGGACTACTAATTAATGGATGTAATATGTACATACAAACCCAATTTGACTAAGATTTGTGTGATAATTTGGATCTTGTGGCAATATATGTTGATTTCATAGGGGTCATTTGTATGGGGGCTAGGTCTGAACATGGACCGATTCTCACCAATTTCAATAGCGTTCATCCCATGGCCGATAAAAGAATAAATACCAAATTTCATCAAAATATATTCATATTTGCGACCTGCAGTTTGATTACAAGCTTTACATGGACACACATACGGACGGACGGACGGACATCGTTAAATCGAATCAGATAGTGATTCTTATTCGATCGGTATAATTAAAGATGGGTGTGGGTCAAATATTTTTAGTTTTTTCAAACAGCAGCACAAAGTCATTATACCCAAACCACATAGTGGTATAGGGTATAAAAAGTTACCGTTATAAAAATGATGCTGCTTTTAAAGTTTGAGAAAAAAATGGGTTGCAAAGAGTTTCGTGTTTTGATTAAACATTGTTTTTGGTGGGATAAAATACTGTCTAAGCCAAAGAATGGATTGATTAACATTATGGTGAATCTTCGCTGTCATATTCAATGGTTAAAACGTGTTCGTCCAAATGAAGAAGTTAAGTGCAAGAGGTTGTATTGGATGATCGAAAAATTAAAGTGAGTGAGGTTGCTGGCATCATAAAGATATCATAAAGATATTTGAAGTAAATTCAACTGGATTTTAAAGTCGATTTTAACAATGGATGAGACGTGGATTCATTACCAATAGACAGTCTGCAGAGTGGTTTAAAGCGTGCGAAAGCCGATCAAAACGGCCAAAGACTCAACAATCGGCTGCAAAAGGTTATGGCAAGTGTTTTTTGGGATGGACTTGGTATAATATTTATTGATTAATTGGAGAAAGGAAAAACAATAAATGCCAAATACTATGTTGAGTTTTTGGACAGATTGGATGAAGAAATTAACAAAAAACAACCCCACTTATATATGACAAAAAATCTTGTCATGACAATTCACCGGCGCATTCGTCTGCTTTGGCTTAGAAAAATTTAGGTCCTTACATTATGAAATGCTTCCCCCATCCCACGAATTCACGAAGCCACTATTTGGTGTATTCTCTACCGAAATATAGCAAATTTGTTACAAAAATACATCAAAAAAATAGATAAACGAAAAAAAATTCTTTTTTTCATAAAACAACGGAAACATTTAAACTTCTGTACGTATAAAAGATGGCACGAAAGAAAATGTATACAATATTGACTGTTATTTAAATATTTATAATTTTTGACGTTTTCTTTCAACTATTTTTTAAATACAATTAATTGTATTTTTTGAATGTTTTAATTTCCTAATTAATTATTAAAAAATAATGGCAAGAATAAAGTTTTGTGAAGCGTTAAAAACCAGAATAATATATGATTATACTGCTGGTCTTAAGCAAAACAAAATTTGTGAGAAATTTTCTATGAATAAATAAATTATTAAAAAAATTATCAAGAAATATTGTGAAAGAGACAGGCCCCGTAAAACGAGTCAAAGTCAGGACAACTTAATAGAAAGAGAGTTTGAGAAATGTCAAAAAATGCAACCTAAACAAGTCAATACCAATCTGACAATAAAAATATGTTCTCGAACTGTTTCCCTACGAACAATTAGGACCGAATTGGTTGTTATCGTCCTGTGCAGAAACCGCTGATATCAGGGAAAATCGTGTGGCTCGCATAAATTTTGCTAAAGAACACATGAACTGGTAAACACGGAATTGGAATATTGTTCTTTTTTCAGAGGAATCTAAGGTTAAGAGGCCATGATGGAGGAACCTTTGTATGATAACAATGGATATCATCAACAATTTCATTGAATCCAAGCCTCGGCGTTGTGAAGAAGTACTCAAAAATATTGGATACCCAATAAAATATTGAAACCAACAATAGAGGAAAGTTTTCTCCTATTGTGTAGTAAAGGTTTCCAACGTTTAGTTAAGTTTTAATATTTTTTCTGAAGCTAAGCTATTTTATTTTATTATTTTTTCTTATTAAATGAATAAAACAGGAAAATTTTACGATTGACCGTTAAGGTTCTCAAAAATATATATTGTTCAAAGTTGCTATTGTATTGTCACTCACTGCTAAAAAAAAAACTTTAGAACTGCAGTTTTTAAATATAATTCATACTAAACGTAAGTTAATATGATAATGACCTTTGACCTTTCGTAAAAATATTAGCTCAATGACAGTAAGTCTTTAAACTTTCTTAATTATGTTAAACCACTTCAGCGAGTCTTTAATGAGCTTTGTTCTAAATTTTCGAGGCGGCCTGCTTCACGAACCCTAAAAGCGGACTGCTTGCTGTGCTGCATATGGGGACACGTAAGGTTGTCCAAATAAAGGTCACTAAGCATGCATGATTGAAAAATTATTTAAAAAAAGCCATCAAACAACTTCAATTATCGTTTTTTTTTTTTTTAGATATTAACCAATTTAGCCATTTCATTAACCAATAAGCATGTTGCCAAATTTCACTATGCATTTATGCATAACAAAAACAATAATTTATAACAACTAGGCGTGTTGTTTAATAAGAAATTTTTAAAAAAGTTCAGTCATGTCTGCTAAATATTAAATATCTATTTTTCAAAACATTTACAATTCATAAATTATTCAATTTATGTTAATGTAAAGATATTTAATTTGTTTAAGGAAAACTTGTTCTCATATTAAAAGCCTATACAGAGATACATAAGTAAATTAAATTTACAATTTTTTATAAGATCTGAAAATAAATTATGAATATTTAATTAAAATATTGTTAAAGTTTTATTACTACAATTTATACGTATTCTTTGAAAACTTAATATAAGATTTTATAATTTACTATCTTCAACAAAACCGGTATATAATTACAATATGCATTTCAAAAAAGTCATTATAAAATTGACGTCATGAGACAGTAACAATCTAAGAAATATAAGTTTTTATTTTTCTTCTTAATTTGACATACTATAACAAAGCTAAAACTGCAATAACAGAAATCAACAAGTAGACGTCTTACTTAGTCTTGGAAAGTATTTGTATATGAAAATAAATACCAGGAACATTAAAACCTTATCCTTTAATGCTTAATTAAGCCATTCTTTACAATTCAAAGATTTATTCTTTTATGTATGAAAGCATCTAAACATGCAATCAATTTTTTAAGAAAGAAAAAAAGTTATGATATCAAGTTTGGTTTATGTCGTGGCTAAGCAAAAAATAAGCTTATGCACTGAAGACAAATATAATTACAACAAAACTTTCGCCCCATAACATGTTAAAAGTTTGTCTAGACAATTTACATACATACATATTTTAAAAGCAATCATTTTACTTTTATATAGTTTCCATAAGAAACAAGCGAAACTTATTTCAGAATTTCGCATTATACGTCATCTTTTTTTTCCGTACATACATATTTATTTATCACTTCATTATGATTCATTTGCTAATATTTATACATTGTAAAATGTTCTAATATCTTTATATAACTTTTTTTTATATAATGACATTTGAAGCAATTGCTAAATTTGAAGAAATAGTTTATATTTCTTATATCTGAAGCATGAACTCATTTTGCAAATATTTTTCTTATCACAAAATTAACTTAGACATTGAGTCATGTACGGAAATTTTTTTTATCAAAAATAAATAAATAAATATGATTTCAAATAAATATTAAATATGTACAGTTTAACCACAATACTTAATACAATTAATATAATTTATGATTGTATTACGCGTACGTACAAAGGAATTTTTTTTTACAAATATGTTATACAAAAAAATTTTTATCAGTTATAAAAAAAAATACTATTTTCCGTAAACTTCTATTATTGCAAAATTTTAGCACTTAATAATCAATCAGCGTTTTAAAAAGCAATTAAAATGCCATTATATTAACACTGCAAATAAGAAATTATCATTTCAAGTTTATTTATTGGAATAATGACACAGAAAATATTTTGGGTATATGGGCAAATCCAGAAAAAGTTCAATCAGAAACAAATAATATAAGTTTTTATTTTCGTAAAAATTTGATTAAAAAATACATAATGCAAAATTTACTTAAACGTATGAATTATTTTCTTATTGTCTCAGATCTATAATATTAATAGGTAAGGCGATTTCTTGTGGCCGATGATTTGTTAAACATGTTTTCCCGATTTTTACCAAACGTAATAGATTTACAGATTTTAAAATTTAAAAATTTTTTGGAGTAAAATGCATTTAAAGTTGCTACACCTTAGTAAAATTATACAATGTCATGTGTGTGTTTATTAAATTTGTTAATGTGTTTGTGACTTTGTTTTCTTAATTCACAATAATAATAGTGTTGAATTGAAAAATAATGTTGGACATAAACTAACAATTCGACTTAAACCAATAACGACAGTAATCGATATTTAAAAAGTGTTGGATTGGTAAGGGGCCAAAATTGATTAGCATACTTTTTAGGGTTTTTATTAAATTAAAAAAAAAAAAAAATTTCCTACAATTTGCACTCGAATTTCGAAGGCAGGGATCTACTAGTTTATAATATTAATAGGCAAGGCGATTTCTTGTGACCGATGTAAGTTTATTAGTTTTAATCCTATTTGTATCAAACATCCCTCATTTGAAAGGTATTTCTTTTTAGTTGTCCACCAGATTTACATATTTTTACATTTTATAATTTTTTTGGAGTAAAATGCATTTAATAATTATATAATATATAATGCTGTGTGTGTGTGTTTATTAAATTTGTTAATGTAAATTGAAAAACAATTTTGGACATAAACAATAATGACAATAACGATAAAAAAAAGTGTTGAATTGTGAATTGGCTAAAATTGATTAGCATACCTTTAGGATCTTACAAAAATAAAATTTCCTAGAATTTACACTCGAATTTCGACGGCTGGGATCTGCTGGTAATTTTTAATGAATTATTAAACTTTTTTTTTAATACTACTTAAGGTATGCGTTAATAAATCTATAATATTAATAGGCTAGGCGAATTCTTGTGACTGATGTTTTGTTCTACCGTTTTATCCCGATTTTGACCAAACTATATTATTTGAAAGGTATTTCTTTTTAGCCGATTTGCAGATTTACAGATTTTAAATTTTTTTCTTTTATTTTGAGTAAATTGCAATTAAAGTTGCTACTAACACATACATAAAATTATACAATGCTATGTGTGTGTTTATTAAATTTGTTAATGTGTTTGTAATAAAAAAAGAGTTTTTTTTGTGTTGATTTACGAATTGGCTATAATTGATAAGCATACCTTTAGGGTCTTTATTTCATGAAAAAATAAAATTTCCTTGAATTTGCACTCGAATTTCGAGGGCTGGAATCTGCTAGTTACATTAAATACATTTTTGTGTTGTCTTTAAAGAAAAAGTAACGGTAAGTTCTCTTACTTTCACAAAATTTTTTTTTTAATTCCCGTTAAAAACTTAATTTGAATACACAAATAAGAGTGTTTTAGTAAAGTTCTAATCAAGACAGACACAAGACATAAAAAATATTTTATGTAAATTTTAAAATAAATACATTTCTAGTGACGAAAGAACCCAAATAAAAATTTTAAAGAAAAATGAGTTCTCTAATCGATAAATTACTAAACAAATCGGTAGATCTGAATTCTTTGTTCGCAGATTTGTCAACATTCTGAACAAAACTATATCTGCTTCTAAAAAAAATAAGAGAAATACAAAGTTATCGAATCGACAAATATCTCTCATTAAAGAAGTGGCCGCAAAAAATAAACTTTATGCTCCCCAAATTGCAGCAAAATTGGGTCTTCCTGTTGGAAAACGAAATCAAATGGAAATGGACTCGAACATTGAAAGGAAAAAGTCGGCAAAACAACCAACGTTATCAAGCACTCACAAGGCTAAAATAATAGGATTTGGCAGATATCCTATGTCATGGACATATGAGTGGCAAAATGTTATTTTTTCTGATGAAACAAAAAATTGTAATTTAGACGGACCTGACGGTCACAGTTTTTATTGGCATGATTTAAAACGAATAGAAACTTTGGTGGTGGCAGTGTTATGGGGTGGGGTGGTGATTTATTTCAACTGAGAAGAGATTCGAAACAAAAGTTGAAATGCTAGACTGGCCAGCTAGAACTCCGGACTTGAACCCAATAGAAAACGTCTGGGGTATATTGTCAAGGACAGTTCAAGCTAATAGTGTGACATCGTAAGAGAGTTAAAAATAGCAATTCACCAAGAATGGCTAGACGTTAAAATGGATATTCAGTAGGGCTTGCAATACCGGGAACCCGGTTTCCGGGATGGGTTTTTGAAATGATCGCCTGAATTTGATAATCGATCCCTCTTTTGCGATTTTTGATTTCGGCTCATATTGTTCTCCAAAAATTGTTTTTTACAAAAAAAAAAAAAAAAATAGTTTTTGCCGCAATGTGACCCTACGGAGCGCAAGAATGGGTTCTTTTTCAAAAATTTTCAGCTGAGAATCTTCGTTGCGATAAGTACTCAAAATATGTCTGCGTGAAACTGAGGGGCAAAATTTTTCATTCTGAAAAAATTTTCGAGATTCCAAGAATAATTCTGAACACTTTTTATTCAATAAATTTTCTTCCAAAAGTGCATAATTAACAAAATAAAAATTTGAAAATTTTCCCCGCAGTTTCACGCACAGTTTCTTTTAGCATTCATTGCAACGAACATAATATCGTCATCATCGAGTTCTCCTTCTGTAATTCTGCTGATCGTGAGCCAGTATCCTGTATTAATTTTTTTTAAATTTCGATGACAATGAAAAAAAACTATTTTGCTTTTTTAACTTTTTTTCATTTCTTAAAGTGTATTTTCGCTTTTTTGCGTTTTTTTTTTAAATACCGGTATTAATACGGGGATCCCGGAATTAATACAATGAAATATCGAAATACCGGTTTTGAAAATTTGGTTCGGTATTGCAAGCCCTAACACTCAGGACCTTGACAGATTCAATGCCTAACAGACTATTTGGTGTCACAAAAAATAAAGGCGGAATAACAAAATATTAATGCTAAAATACAATAAAAAAATTTAATTAAAAATTAATAACAATAATTTATAATGAAATGCGCTTAAAGAAATTTCCCTTTACTTTTCTTTACATATTTCTAAAATTTTTTTAACAATTACCACTAGATACAAAAAAAGTTATAAATGTATATAAATGATTCTAATAACCTCTTAAAAAAATGGAATTAAATTGTGTTAAAATTTTCATTGCATAAAAAATTTCAAAAAAATATATGCGTATAAGAAAATATCGCCTACTGTATTAATCTGCATCACTTCTCTATTAAATCCAACTCTTTTTTTCATAATTGACCGAATTTGAGATCTCTTTGCATCACTCATTCGAATTTCTCCTTTCCTCCTTTTTTACTTGTTCTTATGATAACAGTTAATCTATTAAAATCAAGTTTTCGTGATATATTTTTTTTTAAATTATATTTTACTATCTCTCTATTTTGATCTTCAGCAATGAGATCAATGTAAGTAATAATGTATAACTGTTAGTGCCGCTTTTTGTGAAGTGGCCGCTTAGTGAAACGTTCAACACAGAAATATCAGTTTAGTTTGTCACAGAACTGCAAAAAGTGAAGTACGCGTCTTCAAAATTAAAAAAAAATTTTTTTTTTTTAATAAAGGCTCATTTTTTATTGAAACGTCCGAACTTACTGATCCTAATAATTTAAGACTTTATTCATAATGAAATTAAATTATATTTGTGCCTATTTATACAGAGTAGCAGATTCCAGCCCTCGAAATTCGAGTGCAAATTCTAGGAAATTTTATTTTTTCAGTAAATAAAGACCCTAAAAGTATGCTAATCCATTATATCCAATTCAAAAATCAACACAAAAAACAAACTCATTTTTATTACAAACAAATTAACAACTTTAATAAACACACACATAGCATTGTATAATTTTATGTATGTGTTAGTAGCAACTTTAAATGCAATTTACTCAAAACAAAGGAAAAAAATTAAAAATCTGTAAATCTGCAAAACGGCTAAAAAGAAATATCTTTCAAATCATATATGTTTGGTCAAAAACGGAATAAAACGGTAGAACAAAACATCAGTCACAAGAAATCGCCTAGCCTATTAATATTATAGATGTCTAATTGATCAGCAGCGAGGCGCAAAGTGTGGAGAAACAAAATGAAAAATAATGAAGAATTTCAAGCAAAGGAAGCTCAAAGAAATCGAATCAACAGGTAGAAAGTAAAAGTGCAAGTAGCACGTATTCCTCACTAACCGAAAAATTAAGAGTAAATAACAATGAGCGGTTAAAGTCTTTTCGAGAAAAAAACAAAGAATTAGAAAGACTGTCAGCTTTATAGCCATATACTTGTAAGAAAACTTTGGGTAAAGCTGTACGAAAAGCAAAACGAGCTTAGCCATTAGACAGTTCACAAAGGCGTGAAGTTATTGACGTTCTTTGTAATAAATACAAAGCAAAAGCAGATTGAAGATTGCAGACATAAAACTTATCCAAGACTTTTTCGTTCAAGACGAAAGGAAACCTGTGTCTAGACTAGGGTGCATCAAACGCCCCTCTAGAAACGAATCACTTTGTCCCCAGTTTTAAAATGTTCCATTATCTGTTAAAAGTTGCCAAACAAAATATTTTCAATTTCCACGACTACTTTTAAATTTTTCGCATAAAATCAAGAAATTCAGTATTTTTTATACTTAATTACTTCATATCTTATTAAACAAAATTGCTTCAAATTGCAAGGTAGATATGGCATGGATTTTGGAAAAACCCAAATTTCCAAAACATCTTACTGCAAATACAACTCTTTCTGATTTAGTCGGAGCAGATTCTTGGTTTTTATTTTATCTACTTGAACTAGACTCAAAGTTTTTATTAGAAGATGTTTCAGAATGGTCAAAATCCGATTCTTACACCACATCATTAACAAAGTTGCAAGCAATAAATGTTGTCAATGATTGTGCTGAACGAGGAGTCAAGCTAAGTACTGATTTCATACACTCAGCAAAACGTGAAGATAACTTCCAAAATGTTCTGCAGGTTGTTGAACAAGATCGGCGGAAGCACGGAAATCTGCGAAAATGACCGAAATTGAGTGAATCTTAAAATAAGCGTCCTTACTGTTACCTGTACCAATAAAATTGAAATTAAAAAATTAGCATCATATGATTATATATATGTATATATTATATCACAAAACAATCTTGTATTGCATTTTTTATTAGAATATATGCAAATTTTTTTTTACACAAAATGCTTTATTTCTCAGGATTTCCAATTATTTTGTATATTCCGGACACCTGTGGACCACATAGATGTTACTCAATTTTTGCAAAACTTTACATATATATTAGCATTTCGAAAAAAAATAACATAGGGACAGACAATTTCTATGAAATTTTCTAAATTACAGGGCGTTTGATGCACCCTAGTCTAGACGGCAAATGATAATTACTGTAAACGAAGTATATGAACTTTTTAAACAGGAATTTTTAAATATAAATGTTAGTAAAACAAAAGTTTGCACTTACAAACCAAAAGTTGTAATGCTAAGTCAACCCATGCCCCATAATATGCAAATATCATGACAACTTTTCTTTTTTGCTAGAGGCTATGAAAAACAAAGTCGATCATTTCCGACAATTTTTAATGATTTTCTCGAAAGTGTATGTTGCAATGATTCACATGAAAAGTGCACAGCTGTGAGTCTGTTATAATTTTTGATTTAGTACCAATAAATAACATTAGTAAACTTGAATAGAAGACCTGGTGCGTTGTTAATAAACGGTAGAATTTGACTCAGAGGAGTCAGTAAATAATCAAATTTTTCAAATCCAATCACAGCGGTCGGTCTTTTATATGTATCATTCATAAAATTGACTGAAAACATTAGAAAAAAGAATTATAATCTATATAAAGTGACCTTTGACCTTATTTTTAATTAGACACATTACAGGTGAAATCATTGTATCAAAATTGCTATAAATCTTGATCGGTGGTATCTCTTGCAGTAAGCTATTCATCTAAAATCTGAAACTCTTTAGAAACTAAGGAACCTCCGAAATGAATACCAAAGGTCGCTTCATCTCAAAGGTATGATTAGGAATATTTCAAGAAGTTTCTTAAGTTTGTTCTATTAAAAAAACTTATAGTTCCTATACAAAGAAACCTGATCTTAGGTGGCAACTGAATTTTTGGCCAACCGTATTATTCAATTGCAGCAACTGAATTATTTGGTTATCACATTTATTTCTATTTACTTGTTTCGTAATAATCAAATGAAATGATTGGCAAACAATTTCCAATTGTTTTATCAATTTTTTCCGCAAATTTTTAGCGACAAAGTTTGACCTCTATGGATTAAAAAAAAAATCGGCTTTTAGCAGCTAATATATAAACAAGAACTTCGGTGTTACACTTTCTGTTCTCTCAGCCAAAGCAATCGCTTAATTGACAACAAAATTCTTTAACCATTCGTTAAACAGGACAATTACTATACTTAATTTTGGCCAAATTTAATGGAGCCAAGGCTCTTTCGTGAAAAGTCTGAGAGAGATAAGAATCACCAAGACCTGCAAGATTTTAAACAGAGGATGATCATATGCTTCCAAAAGGATACAAATGGTTTCTGAGCTTTTCTATCTCCGGTAGAAGTTTTAAAGACAAGCCATTATTTTCTTTATGTAATTTTTTAATCTTGAAAGCTGGAGTTCGTCACTCCTTCAACTCTGTTTTCATTTATATTTTTACACCCTATACCACCAGTCTTCAGTCAGGGTATAATGAGTTGGCACTGATGTTTGTAACTACCAAAAATATCTGACCAATATCCACCTTTTATTATACCGATCATTTTCTGAGTCAATTTAGCGTTGTCTGTCTGTCGTCGGTTTGTCTGTTTTTGTGTCCATGTAAGCCTTGTAATTAAACTCCAGGTCACATATACATATGAATATGATTTTGATGAAATTTTTGTGATATAAGCTTTTTGGGCCACAGCATAAACTATATTGAAATTGATGAAAATCTAGGCATGTTCAGACTTAGATCCCTTACAAATTGGCCCCATGAGATCGACTAAAATTGCTCTAAGGTCCAAATTTCGTATAAATATCGATCAAATTTGTTTTATATGTGTTTATTACACCCATTAATAATAAGTATTCCAAAAATAAACCCTGTAGGTTTATGTTTAGTCATAGTCCCCAAATAAAGCTGTTTCCCGATCTTCACTTAAATCAATCAAAAACAAAAATTATGGCACAGATTTTTCTCCAATTTGGTGTGTATATATTTTTGCGAGAATATGGTAATGATCAGCACATTTTTCGAACTAGGTACCATATAGCTATGGCATCCGATCTGAACGTTTTCATATCTGTAGGCCAAAAAATTAATAACAATTCCACTAAAAATTTTTTATACTTATTTTCAATATCTAATTAGTTGGACCTAATATGGTGTTCACACTACGATATTTTGAGGTGTTTTAGCTCATGTTTTGCAAAACAAAACACAGTCGTTCACACTTGATTTAGTGTGTTTAAGTTAAACATTTCAGCAAATTGAACAGCTGTTTCCAAAATAAAAAACAATTGAAAAGTTATAAAATTTTGAAAATTGATAAAAAATAATATCATTAAATTGGCGGCCAACTACTTAAATTATATTAATGATGAAATTATCAATATAGATGCGTTATTTTCATTTTTGTATTGTATTTTGTATTGTATTTTTTTGATTGTAATGCCACTTTAATAGTAATGTTAAAAAAACAAGGATGCCAGCTTGGCAAACATGAGTAATATTGCACTGAACATGCGCAAAGTTAAATACAACTCTGTCATATTTTCGGTTTTTGAGGTGTTTAAGATTTAAACATCTCAATTGAGATGTTTAGCCAACGAAAAAATGTATGGGAAAACATCTCAATTTGACTTGTTTATCAGATAAACACTAAACACTTCGCTAAACACTTAAGTGTGAACGCCATATAAGACCTTTTCTATAAACGCATGTTATGAGGCATCGTATAGTCTGTCTAGAACGACTAAAATTTTCTTGTTTTGTATTTACTTTTTATTTTTTGAAAAATATTTTATAATAAGTTCTTTCTTATCTCTTAAATGTTTATAAATTGAATAAAAATGTTGTCATTAGTAGCAAAAAAAAAAAATATATATATATATATACACATAAATATATAAATATTTACTTTACTGATTAAGAAAGAAACGTCTAGTTAACCGTAAACCAACTGAGTTTAGAGTCTTATCAATAAAATAAACCAGACAAGCTAAATAGACTTCACAAAGAGACTTTTATTTAAATAGTTTCGCAAAAAATACAAAAATATTGATTTAAGAAATGAAACAAATTCAATTTATCACACAAAAGGCGCCATATGTTTAGAGCAAATGAGGTTATGTTTACGAATTCGTTATGAAAGTAATATTTTGTGTTATAGAAAAATTTATATTTTCGAAAATATTCTACAACTATATAAATGTTGTTTTTGTTCTAATTATTCCAAATAAAACACTTCAAATTGTTTATCACAAAAATATTTTATTAAAAAAAAAAAAAAAAACACAAAAAAACAAATTTTATGATTAGATTATTTTTATAATTTTTTTTATTAATTGTTTATAAAATGTCTTAAAATAAAGATATGAAAATACATATGAATGTGTCAATAAAATGATTTTGTAAACAAATTGATATTTATGACACAGTACGACCTCGACTTCTAGGCAGTTACAATAAGTTGCATAGCATTATACGCTAATGTTAACTCCGAGCCAAAATTTTATTTAGGTAATAAATTGCTTAGAACACAACTGCTCTAGTGTTCCATTCAATATGTCTCTACATAACAAGTTGAAGTTTATTGACTCTAGAGGTGAATGTGACCCAGATGCTATTAAATCTGAAAACTAAAGCTTTTTTGCCCATTTTTTTTTTCAAATCCTCACTACAACTTCAAATAGAATCTTAAAAATTTATTTTATTATGAACATCACATGAATCCCGCATGCAAATATATAAGTATGTACATATGCGTCAAATTTTAATGGAGTTCACCTTCAGGGCCTCCAAGCCACAAAAAATTTTGAAAAAATTATATTAATTAAATTTTTTTTTCAAAATTTAACATTTTATTAATTCAATCCTTTATTTAACTGATTGCTTTCTACTTAATAATAATTGTATAGATTGTATTATATCTAAGGACGAAAAGGACCCACATTTTGTAATAATTGAAAATTAAAAAAAAAAATTATATATATGAAAGTTTTTTTAGTTCTGTGAATACAAAAAAAAATAATAATTTCCATTTTTGCTTCACACCACTGTGCAGAGGGTATATATCAGATTGTCATTCCGTTTCTAACGCATCGAAAAACAAATTTGCTACCCCATAAAGTATATATTTTCTCGATCCTTATAATAACTCGAGTCGATATAGCAATATCCGTCTCTCCGTCCGTCCATCTATCTGCTTGTTGAAATTACGCTGATTCGCAAAAGAAACCATTAACCTGGCTAAACTTAGGATAATACTGTTTGTCATATGTTTGTTGTACTAATATAATATGAAGTTTATCAAATTGTTTACTTTTTCGAATATTTCGGTTCCATTTGATATAAATTGTACAATAAGTCCAGATATTAATGTAAACGTAAAACCCAGTGTATTAAAGATTTGGCGTATTCAAATTTAAGAATTTTTCACAATCAAATTATTTGCTACAACACCATCGATTTGTTGCTGCATATTTTGTTTTAAATTCATATTTTTGCATCTTTTCAATTTTATTCTTAAATGATCTCAACCAATAATTATACCCTAAACGGCTATGTGGGTAGGGTATAATGACTTTGTGCTGATGTTTGTAACTATCAAAAATATTTGACCTAGACCGATCTTTTATTATATCGATCGACTCAGAATCACTTTCTAAGTCGATTTAGGATGTCCGTCCGTCCGTCCGTATGTGTGCCCACGTAAACTCATGAATATATTTTGATGAAATTTGGTATATAAGCTTCTATCTACCATAGCATGAACGCTATTGAAATTGGTGAAAATCGGTGCATGTTCAGACCTAGTCCCTATACAAAAGACCCTTATGAAATCGATTTAAATTGGCATAAGATCCAATTTAGAAAGATCTCGGTTAAATTGGGTTCGTATGTGTTCATTACTCATATTAATCAGTAGTCCAAAAATAGACCCTACAGGGCAATTCTTATGAATAGCCCCCATATAAAGCTGCTTCCTAATCTTCACTTAAATTTATCAAAAAACAAGAATATTGCAGATTTTTTCAAATTTGATTTGTATATGTTCTTGCAAAAAATAAGTGACCTCACCAAATATGATCAGGATCGGTCCATTTTTGGACCTAGTCTCCATATAAATATAGCACCCGATATTCAAAAGCCAACAAATTAATAACAATGCCACTCAATTTTGGGTTATGCTATTATTTTCTATATCCTATTAGTTGGGCCTAAGAGATAGGGTCTTTAAACGTATGGTATAGGGTATCGTATAGTCGGTGGTCAGACCAAGATCGTGCTAAAAAGTACCGTAGTCGAATATTTTTAAAGACAGGTATGAAAGCATATCGAGTTATTAAATACCCAAGAATCAGTGGTCAAAAAGCGTACCAGATTATTGTACAACGAGGTTCTAACAAAATTTGTATTGTTATGGATGACAAAGATTATATCGTTATGGATGATGAAACATATGTCAAAGCCGATTTAGATAACTACCGGACCAAAAATTTTACGTCTCGTTAAGTCGAGGCACTATGGCCTCCAAATTTCGCAAAAAAAACTATTGATTTGTCAAGCGATCTCCAGTTGTGGGTTAAAGAGTAAACCGTTCGTTACATTTTCATGTATGACGACGAAAATTTGTTTTGCGGAGTGCTTAAATAAACGATTGTTGCCATTTATTAGGCATTACAAATCTCCAACAAATAACACCATGAAGTGGTATAAAAACAAAAACATCGATTTTATACCGAAACGTCTTAAACCACCAAACATAATCCACAAAACATCGCCCAATTCTGGGCAATTGTTAAATACAAATTAAAAAAGAGTGCAGTTATACAAAACGAAGTTTCAATGAGAAAAAAGTGGAATAGATATGCTACGGAAGTTTGATGTGGAGCATCAAGAGACATGCCCGAGAATTCATTTGAAATCAAGAAATCTTACTCTTGGTTTTAATTTTGTTTATAGCTGAATAAATGCTTTTTAATTTGGGATATAATTTTTTAAATTCCATTTTTCCATTGAAAAGTTATTGCGATCAAAGTGAGTTGCAATTTTTATTTTGAATTACGAACATTTTTCCATTGATACATTGGGAATTCTATTTATTTTCAAAAAACTTAGGACGTTTCTACTAAATGATTATTTTTTTTGTTTACAATACAAAAAACGTAGTATGTCAACTATAAGTGCCAAAAAAGAGTATTCATACATTTACAATTAGGGGAATCCCACGAATCCCCGTTAAATATGTTTTATTTTAGTAGAAGAAAAACTTGATTTGACGTAATTATATTTCTTTTGGAATCTATATTTTAAAATGAGACCCAAAATCAGAGAAATCGGTGCTGACGCGAGAAAAGTTATATTAAAGCAGAAGCCACTCCTCAGTGTAGTACGTCGTTAAAAACTACAAATCCACTAATTCAATTTTATTCAAAGACTCGTTCTGATCACACCTTCAAACTAATTCGAAAGGGGAATTGTTTTTGGCGCCATTAAAACAGAAACCCAGAATTACTACTTCCCAAATTAGTTCTATCCTTTAATTTTTTTAGCAAGTGTATAAACTATGAGTCAATAGTTTTTCAAAGTGGAAAATCGCCACATAAAAATCATGCCTTATGGAAGCAGATTTGTAAGGAATTGTTTCTCACAAGTTTTCTCACTTAAAAACATTTTCAGACAGTACTGTTGCACAGTATAATTAACCATTAAATTCCAATATAATTTAAATTTAAAGTCAGTTGCTTTTCTTTTTTGACCAGTTTTTATTGTAATTTCTTATATAATGTGTTTTTATAAAAACAATGATGGTATTTTTTAAAGAAAAATTTCGGATTGTTGTACAGTGTTATTATGAAGTTCATTGTTTACTGGGTGTTAACTGAATTTTAATGTCTTTCTTTTTTAATAAATCTGTAAGAGCACATTTCTTTAAAATCCCATATTTTTAAGGCATATTATAGTACATCATGTAGTACATCTCTTAATCGCATATTTTCGATTTTACAGTATATGAAAGTCACAGCCCTGGCAGTACATAAATATAATAGAGGGCGAACTGTACTTAGTGTTTTGCTGTATTTGTTTAAGCCTATTTATTTTTCCATAGAAAAAAAGTACGCATATCAAAATAAAATACATTAATTGTTTATTGAATTTCTTCTATAGACTTTGACCCAGACCCACATTCTCTGTATATTGCAATACATATAGCCTTCAATACTTTATTGTCGATAACAAAATCCTTCTATTTATAAGATAACGGTTAATTCTTGAAGGACATTTGCAAGAAGTTTAATTAAATATAACAATTTATACAATTATTTTAATAAAAACCATATAAACGGTTGGTTTATATCATGACTACTTAATTTATCATAATGATGGTGTATGTCTAGACTGTAATTTGTATTAGCAATTTAAAGTAAAAAAAGTAAAATACGATACACCATGTGATAATATCCAAAATTAAGTTAACTTCAAAATTGTGTTTTTTTCA
This sequence comes from Cordilura impudica, assembly GCA_963682025.1. Taxonomy (NCBI): domain Eukaryota; kingdom Metazoa; phylum Arthropoda; class Insecta; order Diptera; family Scathophagidae; genus Cordilura; species Cordilura impudica. The sequence goes on along the minus strand of OY821518.1, from coordinate 39,795,042 downwards.
GTTTGAGATTCATTTTATTGGTTTTTGGTGGAATTCTCATTGCTTTAAAACAAAGAAGTGCGTATAAGGGCTCACAAAATTTTTATTTATTTGTTATTATTATTAATTTTTTTTTTTAAATCTAAAAATGGCTTCAGCATTGACCATTTCAATTAAAAAAAAATAAAATAGAATGTTTCTGATTTAAAAAAAGTTGAAGTTTTGTTCCAAAATATCTATAATATTAATAGGCTAGGCAATATCTTGTGACCGATATTTTGTTCTACCGTTTTATCCTGATTTTGACCAAACGTATATTATTTGAAAGGTATTTCTTTCTAGCCGTTTGGCAGATTTACAGATTTTGAAATTTTTTCCTTTATTTTGAGTAAATTGCATCTAAAGTTGCTACTAACACATACATACAATTATACATATGCTGTGTTTTATTAAATTTATTAATGTGTTTGTTAATGAGTTTGTTAGCTTCATTCACAATAATAATAAACCATAAATGTGTTGGTTTGTGAATTGGTTAAGTTGAAAAAATAAAGCTGCCTAGAAATTGCACTCGAGCGCTGGAATCTGCTAGTTATTATTAATACACAATTGGTACTTATAAATTGATTTTTATAACCCCCACACCATTGGGCAGAGGGTATCTGTATATAGGTTTGTCATTCGTAACGCATCGAAAAATGAATTTGCGACCGCATAAAGAATATATATTTTTGAGCCAACTAGAGTCGATATAGCGATGTCCGTCTGTCGGCCAATCCACCTCTGCGCCTCTCCGCCTGTCTGTTGAAATCACGCTCATTCACATAATAAACCGTTTACCTGGATAAACTTTGTCATTATTTCCAGTAGATTGGTATTTAAAATGGGGTAAATCGGATATCATTGTGCAAAGATATGACATAAAATATGGAGACACCTGTACTACATGGAGTGAAAACTCCGTGGCCTAACATACAGAGGGCGTGACAAGTGCCAATTTTTTTCTGTTATTCAGACATGACATTTCATTAATTAGAAAAAAGTTGCCGTTATAAAAATGATGCTGCTTTTATAGTTTGAAAAAGAATGGCATGCAAAGAGTTTCGTGTTTTACTTTAACATGGTTTTTTGGTGGATGGAATGGATTGATAAACATTATGGTGAATCTTGACCGTCATATTCAATGGTAAAAAGGTGATGTTTCGAATTTAAACATGCTCGTACGTGGTCGTCCAAATTAGGTAGTTAGCGAAGAAAACGTAAGAAAAGTGCATCAGGTTCTATTGTATGATAGAAAGATTAAAGTGAGTGGCATCATAAAGATATCAACAGAGCGAGTTCGGCATATATTACATGAAGCTTGCTCCTCGATGGGTGCCGCGCTTTTAGTTTCAGATCCATCCGATGAGGGGAAGTGAGGTGATTATGTCAAAGTTAATCTTTTTCACAGCGAGTCTATCGACCAAGCTCTAAATCGATCGGACACGGGAAAATGGGTTTTAAATCACTCCGTGACTGTATATGACTATGCGTGACTGCGCGTGACTATGTCGAAGTTGATCTTTCTTTAGAGCAATTATATCGACCAAGTTTCAGATCGGTCGGATGAGGGTAAATTACATTTAGATCACTTCGTGACTCTGCGTGACCATGCGTGACTGTGCGTGACTAAGTCAAAGTAAATCTTTTTTTCACAGCAAGTGTATGGACCAAGTTTGAGATCGATCGGATGAGGAGAAATGACATTTAGATCACTCCGTGACTGTGCGTGACCACGAGTGACTGTGCGTGATTAAGTCAAAGTTAATCTTTTTTTCACAGCAAGTGTATGGACCAAGTTTGAGATCGATCGGATGAGGGAAATTGACATTTAGATCACTCCGTGACTGTGCGTGACCACGCGTGACTACCCCAAAATTAATCTGTAGTCACGACAAGACTATGGGACTATAGTCACGACAAGACTATGGAATGGGGTCCACCCATGCCAGACAGACATACAAACAGGCAAACAGACAAACATACAGAGAGTATGAGTTAAAAGAAAGAGTTTAAAATAACCCCATTTAAATACGAAAGAAATCTTGTACCATCATGACAATGTACCGGTGCATTCATCTGCTTTGGCTTCAGAAAAATTTTAGTCTTTACGTTACAAACTGCTTCCCAACCCACCGTATTCTACAGATCTGGCGCCCAACGATTATTATTTGTTCCCAAACTTGAAAAGATGGTTCCAGAGAAAGAGATTTTCCACAAACGAAGAAGTCATATCAAAGACGGAGGCCTATTTTGAGGCGCATTTTTTAAAGGGTATCAAGAAGTTAGAAGATCGTTGGAAGAAATGCATTTCACTTAACGGAGATTACGTTGAAGCATAATATTAATTTCAAATTTAAAGGACTTCGTTTTCATTGTTACGCCTCGGAGTTTTCACTCCATGTAGTACAAAATTCTAAAAATCCAGTGTGTTTTATTAACATTTCAAATATTTTGTTTCCATTTGCTATAAATAGTGCAGTAAGTCCAGGTGGAGGGCATCTAAGTTAATCAAATTAAAATATATTTCATGTATTTCGTTATTTTTAATTTCCATGAAATTATTATTTGAAAATTTTCCAAAGTCAGCAATTGTCTACAATTTTTCTCCAATTCCAATTAAATGAAGTATTTGTTTGCGCTAAACTCTAGAATATTCCTTTGCATAATAACGTCATACATATATAAATGTTTGTATGCATACAATTCAATTTACATTCAATTTATACATACAATATTTATTATGTTACTTATGATAGAAACAGCAACAACAACAAAAAAAGCTATAAAAATCTATTTATTGAACAAGCTAAAAATAGCCCATGTTTATTTTATTGTTCAATTGATTTGTCTTCAATTAAACTTTCCTTTATAGTGTTAAATATGTTTTAGTCTTTTAATTTTAACTGCAGAAGAGTTTAAGTGACAACGAAAAAAAAACTATTAAAAAAAATTAATTCAAAGAACCCACTTAGGAAAATTTATGAAATTATTTCAAAGAAAAGTAAGCAATAAAGCTATTACGGAATTGGTCGTCCATAAGAAGCCTTACACCATTAGATTATTAGGTTAAAATGTGGACCTTGGACTCGTAAGTCTTTCAAATGTGATGTACTTCTTCTCAAATACTTTTTTTGTCACTGTGTGTATATTTCAAGTAGTTTATGTATATCTTTTTCTTTTGACTCGTACACATACAGACATATATCATGTTTAAATGCATTTATTTCTTTTTTTTTATAAAGAAAATGACTTTTAATTGCATAAAAGGCTTTGAAGAACTCCGACATTTCTAGAAAACTTTAATAGAAGAAAATCAACAGTTTATGCAATTCAAACACTGAACATTTACTTACACTATTATCAAGTTCATTTTAGAATAATAAAAAATCCGGTAAATTTATTAAATGGTGTTGGTAAAGAATCAATGGAAATGTTGAAAAACTCTTAAGATCCCCAGAGACGACTTGATTTTGTAGAACACCCCCAAGAGATCAAAGAATTTTATCTTTATAAAGTTATTCAGATTACACTGTGGAACATATTCGGGGTCGTTGTCTGTGGGTTGCGAAATTTCAAGTGCGGCTGAAAGTACTAGGCCAGTATAGGACAGAATGAAATGAGAAATCATCCATGGTTTTTGAGTTATACTTAGCAGAAAAAAAACAAACAAACATAAGGATAAAATACTATATAAAAGCTCATTAAAAAAAATGGCCTGGGAACACCAAAACCTTTGGAGGTTTCATTATAATGGCCTAGTACCTTCACAATTCTAAAAAAGGAGCGGTTCCAAGCAGATTTCCCCTAAGAAAATCTCTCAGATTTCTAATGAATTTTTTTTTTACATAAAATCTCTCAAAATCGATTTTATTCTTCAGAGTCTCTAACAAAATAGAGTTTTTACTGAAGAAAGTATTCAGATTCTAAAATAGTTTAAAAAAGACTCCGCTCGAATCTGAACACCGGTTCCATTAACATAACTGTCAAGTCCGATGCCATTAAAAAAATTAGATCCTTAGTTCATATTTCTCATAAAAAAAAATTCTTCGGATCTGAGCAATTTTTATAATAGAAAAAATTTCAGACTGGGAAGAATTTTTTCTAAAATTTGGAGGATGTTTTTATATACATGAATATATAAAAATATATTTTTAACTTTTTTTTTCTTAAATCGATTCAGATCCTGAGGAAGTTACTTACAGATTTTGTGGTAGAAAGCTTTTCTATATAAATGCTCTCGAACTCTAAAGGTCATTCGGAAAGGAGTGAATTTTGTAAAACCAATCACATCATACGACTATTTTAAACAAAGAAATTATTTAAAGAGATTCTTCCTAAAGGAATTTTTATTTTCGTACAGAAAATCTTTAAAAATCTTTTAAAAAAATTAAAAAAAAAATATTTTCTATTAATACGACACTCGAAGCCTGATGACTTTTTCTTATAGAAGTACGTTTTTCTCAAAAAAAAAAAAAAAGCTACAGTGTTCAATTCGGCTATGCCGAATCTTTGATACCCTCTAGCCAACATTGGGCACGGCTGCCACTTTAAAACTGTTGCCGATACTGAAACATTAAATTCGAATACCAATTAAATTTAACGATAATTGTTTTTGTTGTTGTCCAATTTCCATTATAATTTCTTTTTATAAAAAACATTGATCGTGTCTTCTATAGAAAGAATTAATTTCTATTTTAAAAATTGCATTATTTTTCTTTTACAAGAGTAGAAAAGCTATGAACTTATATCCTAAGTACTTCATAGAACGCAATGAAATCCTTTATTTAACGCAGCCGGCGTCATAATACCCAAAGCTTGATCCCAATAAGTCTGTTCTGAGACCTTAGATGTCATAAGACAATTAAAAAAATTCAAATGATTCTTGGCTAAAAATATTATTAAAAAAACAAATAAAGAATGAAACTACAATTTTTAATTTTTAATCTTTAATTTTGAACTTTTAATTTTTAATTTTTAATTTTTAATTTTTAATTTTTAATTTTTAATTTTTAATTTTTAATTTTTAATTTTTAATTTTTAATTTTTAATTTTTAATTTTTAATTTTTAATTTTTAATTTTTAATTTTTAATTTTTAATTTTTAATTTTTAATTTTTAATTTTTAATTTTTAATTTTTAATTTTAATTTTTAATTTTTAAATTTTTAAGTTTTAATTTTTAATTTTTAATTTTTAATTTTTAATTTTTAATTTTTAATTTTTAGTTTTTAGTTTTTAATTTTTAATTTTTAATTTTTAATTTTTAATTTTTAAATTTTAATTTTTAATTTTTAATTTTTAATTTTTAATTTTTAATTTTTAATTTTTAATTTTTAATTCTTAATTTTTAATTTTTAATTTTCAATTTTTAATTTTTAATTTTTAATTTTTAATTTTTAATTTCTAATTTTTTATTTTTAATTTTTAATTTTTAATTTTTAATTTTTAATTTTTAATTTTAATTTTTAATTTTTAATTTTTAATTTTTAATTTTTAATTTTTAATTTTTAATTTTTAATTTTTAATTTTTAATTTTTAATTTTTAATTTTTAATTTTTAATTTTTAATTTTTAATTTTTAATTTTTAATTTTTAATTTTTAATTTTTAATTTTTAATTTTTAATTTTTAATTTTTAATTTTTAATTTTTAATTTTTAATTTTTAATTTTTAATTTTTAATTTTTAATTTTTAATTTTTAATTTTTAATTTTTAATTTTTAATTTTTAATTTTTAATTTTTAATTTTGAATTTTGAATTTTGAATTTTTAATTTTTAATTTTTAATTTTTAATTTTTAACTTTTAGTTTTTAAATTTTAATTTTTAGTTTTTAATTTTTAATTTTTAATTTTTAATTTTTAATTTTTAATTTTTAAATTTTAATTTTTAATTTTCAATTTTTAATTATTAATTTCTAATTTTTATTTTTAATTTTTATTTTTTTATTTTTAATTTTTAGTTTTTAATTTTTAATTTTTTATTTTTAATTTTTTTTTTTAATTTTTAATTTTTAATATTTAATTTTTAATTTTTAATTTTTAATTTTTAGTTTTTAATTTTTAATTTTTATTTTTTAATTTTTAATTTTTAATTCTCAATTTTTAATTTTAAATTTTTTAAAATTTTAAATTTAAAAATTTAAAATTTTTCATTTATCATTTTTCATTTTTATTTTTAATTTTTATACGAAGAAATACAACATGAAGAAATACAACATATACCACATTTCTTAAGAAAAACAAGAAACACACTGAAAATGTTTAGTTTTTTCAAAGTTTCATTCATATCTCATTACCGTTTTAATCGATTTTGACGATTTTAAATGAACAACTCCTTTGGGATGTTAATAAATGATTTTATAAAAAAACGAACGATTGAACTTAGATATCGAGGGTGTGATCGTGATTTCCACAGACAGACGGACAGACGGACAGACGGTCATGTCTAAATCAACTACCCTTGTTATAAGGATCAATAAAATAAATGGTTTTGGGGTCTCCGGAATTTATTTCGATGCGTTACAATTGGAATGACAAATCTATATATACCCTCTTTACAGTGGTGTGGAGGGTATAAAAAAACTTCGAATTTAAGCAATTTTTACAATAAAAAAATTCAGGTTGTGAACACCTTTTCTAACATTTGGAGGATGTTTTCATTTGGAACAAGTAAGAATGTTAAATTCGGCTGTGCAGAATTTTTGATACCCTCCATTGGTGTCTTAAGCTCAATATAGTAACCAATGTTGTGTACGGTTACCATTTAATTTTATAGTTTTTCTTTTTTGACCAGTATTTATTTAGATTAATAAAAATAACATTAACAAGAACATCACAGAAAAATCATATTTTTTCAAGTTTGTTTTTTAATTTTCATTGATATCACGGGACCTATTGAACCGATTTTGAAGATCTTAAAGAGCAATCCGCTCTGGAAGTAACTGAATCAGTTTCAATAATAAATGAGCAACCCAGCTGACATATGAACGAAATTTCCACAGACGGACAGACGAACATCGCTATATCAACTCCGCTTGTTAAAAATATATGTGTTTTGTGGTCCAGATTTTTTTCCTAATCATTACTAGCGAAATGACGGACTTATATATACCCTCTGCATACTGCACATTCTTGAAATATTTTTTTTCTTAAAATCATCTCCGTTTTTGAGAAAGTTTTCTCACAGATATATTGTTTCACATCTTGAAAATTTTTCACAAAAAAAAAATAAAATAAATAAATAATAATAAATAAATAATAATAAATAAATAATAATAAATAAATAATAATAAATAAATAATCATAATAATAATCGACGCATCCAAAAAATATATATATATTTTTTTTTTGAAGATATAATGAATTTATTTCCACAAAAAAAAAAAAGAACCGTCGTTACATCGAAAAGTGCGAACAGGGTAAAGAAGCATGAGCTTCAAAAGAGCATTGAAAAAAGTGAAAACTATAAAACGCATTGAAAAAAATTAATTGGCTTTTATAACATTCTTGCCACAGGAAAACTGACAGATTGAAAGGAATTTTCTTTAGATAAAACTCTCAAACGGAGCGATATTAAAAAAAAAATCTAAGAATTTTTTTACATTGTGAGGATTATTTTCGCAGATTTTTTCTAATAAAATACTTTCAATTTTAATAATGGGTGTTAGATACTGAGAATATTCCGGTTTGAAATGCCTGTAGAAAAACCATAGGATTTTGTATTTTTTTTCTTCTGAAGAAGGTAAAAATTTAAAAAAAAAAATGATTTCTTGTTTTCTAAACTAAAATTGGAAATGGTGTTGGATTATAAGTTCAACCCAACCAATTAAAGACTTTTTTAATATATGATTTTTTTTTATGAAGTAAAAGTTTGTTTTTCTGCTTTAAGGAAACAGACAGAAAAAAACATGTAGATCATTCTGTAAGTGTTTGAAGTTGATGATAAATGGTTGTCATGACTATATAATGTTCACAAATATTTTCTTACAAAACTTTCTAATGTAAACTGCCGTTATTTTTATTTTTTTGTTTCTGCTCCTGTAATGCATGCGTTCGGTTTTTTTTTTCATACCAAATTTGTCGATTTGGGTCAAATTCTATAAGTTGTATTTGAAAAAAAAGAGAAAAAAATGGTAATTGCTATTGTTGTCTAGGATCTTGAAATGTCTACAGTATTGCAACTTTTTTTTTGTATTGTTTTTATAATTTTACTTTCTTGTTTTACCTTATACGAAAAGATTTTGAAAGCAAAACTATTTCTTGGTGTTTAACGAAAGTAGAATTTTAACAATTTGTTTTGTTTTTGTAATGATGTTGTTTTTTTCCACTTATCTTATCCATCGTTTGGCCATAAGGAGTTTTTTTCTTTTCTTCAGGCTGCTATATTACCTGTTGTAGTTGACTGATATGGTTGTTATTTTTCTTTCAATTCTGTCTTATCTACTTTATTATCATCGTGTAATTTTATGAAAGCTCTTTTATTGTGTTTTTTTTTTTTAAATATTTATTTGTTTAGCTTTTCTTGGCATTTTTTCAAATCGGCAAGAGTTGTTGATTTGCTGTTTAAATGTAAATGAAATGCTTGCGGACTTTTTATTTTATTAAGGGGGTTGTGAAAGTAATGTTTGAAGTATGGTTTTTATTAAATTTTGTTAAAGAAGGCTTTGCTGTTTTCGATCACTAATCACCAGAAATTTTTTTTTTTGTTTTTAAACTAAGTATAAAACGAAACATGTGTGTTCAGAAATGCTAAGCTGTCTTTTTACTGACATAGAAATTAACATAAACGAAATATAAAAATAAAATTATTTAAACTTAATATTCGTACTGAAATAGACAAGATTTATAAAAAAGGTTATACTTAAAAAGAAATGCCTATCTGTGGGAACAATTAATTCGCATTTGAAGGTTATTCTATATAAGAAACAAGCCTCAGAATCTGAGAATCTGAAATCCTAAGATTTTTTTTAAAGATAATACTACCTTTGACATTAAAAAGACTATTCAACAAAATGAATTTTTTATGACACGTGATAACTACTATATTTTTATGATGGGTCATGGTTCTCTTAGAACAAAAACAGTCGAAATTTAAAATTCTATGAATAAGTTTTTTGAAAAAAATGTTTTTTCTAAAATTTTGAATTTTTGAAGAGGAGCTCCACCGATTTCATTATAACTTGTGAATAACTAGACTAATTTTAGTTTAAAAAATATCTAAAAAATTTGAAGTTATTCAGATTGAAATGAGGAAATATGTCGTTTTTCCTTAATACTTAAATTTTTTTTTCTTTTTTTTTTTTTAATTCATAAAAAAATCCAAAATGGCAGAACTAATGCTACATACACTGGAAATGAAAATCTATGAATAAATGTTTTTATTTTTAACTAGTATGCCCTTTCGTGTCTCGCTACGACTTACTGAGACTTAAGCCCTTATTATGCGTTGCATTCGATATTCGATCTTCGTTGGCTATCGAACAACGGATATCGAATATTAAATTCGTATTATGAGCTGGCAACACGGTTGAAAATTTTGTTGTACAACGAATTTTAAAATATAAGAAAATATAAGTTGTAAATTATTTTATTTTAATTTCATGAGATTGATATGCCTTGTGTGCACTGCCGCAGCAGTTCATCTGTAGCAGACAGCAATTTCATAAAAGCCTTCTTGCAGGTGATAATTTGCTATAAGTCTGTAAACAAACATACTAAATGATACCCTTGTTAAAACCTCATATACTTAGGTAATGGAATCCATTTCCAAAATGTTGGAAGCATCTCTCATGATGAAGCATTCGTCTTTATCAGACGAATCATGGAACCATAATTCCATGTTAATAAATAATTAATTAATTTTTTCTTTTATAAATTTGTAAACAAAATATTTATTTATAGTGCCAGCTGATTAATATGTACATACTAGTTATTGTGTACAACCCAATTGCGTTTAATTCACAATAGCGCTATCCTATCGAATGTGCGCCATAATACCAAATGAAAATTCATTCCATCAGTTAATTCGACCACAATCGAAAATCTCAAAAGTTTCTCATAATAGGCACCTCATTGACATGTTGTATGTTTTCATAATCAATTTTTCCTACGAAGTTTGTATTGTATAATTAAAACATTTTATTTTATACTAGTATAGCCCAGCCCTCGAAATTCGAGTGCAAATTCTAGGAAATATTATTTTTTCATTCAATTTTTGTCTTCCAATGTTTTTTTAATCTATATATATGAGCCTAAAGGTATGTTAATCAAGTCTTAGCAATTCACAATTCAACAGAGAGCGTCTGATATATAATTTAAATCATTCACATTAACAGGGTGTAACGAATCTGTAATATTAATAGGCTAGGCGATTTCTTGTGACCGAGTATGACCAAACGTATATTATTTGAAAGGTATTTCTTTTTACCGGTTTTGCAGATTTACAGATTTTCTAATTTTTTCCTTTATTTTGAGCAAATTGCGTTTAAAGTTGCTACTAACACATATATAAAATTATACATATGCCATGTGTGTATTTATTTAATTTGTTAATGTGTTTGTAATAAAAATGAGTTTGTTTTTTGTGTTGATTTGTGAATTGGCTATAATTGATTAGCATACCTTTAGGGTCTTTATTTATGGAAAAATTAAATTTCCTAGAATTTGCACTCGAATTTCGAGGACTGGAATCTGCTAGTTATTATAAATATTTTATTTTATTTAATTTAGTATATTTTTAAGACAGGTTAAACATAGATTTTATGATTCTCAGCTTCTCCTCCATATGAACTATGACTATGCCAATTTTCACACTGCTCCGTGCCCGCACATTGCTTAAAAAGGGAACTAAAACTTTACCTTCAGTATTAACATGTAGATGTTTTTGTTTCACTACTTGCTGATATACAATACTTTTTGTTTTTTATTCGGTGCAAAAATTGTCGAAAGTTTCGGCGTTCCTGCTTGGAGCAAGCTACATATATATAGCTGCCTATGGAAAACACGGATTTTCCAAATTAAATCCGGCAACACATAACAATTGGCTTTGAACTGAGAATATCATTTCACAATTTTTTTTTATAGCGATTTTTGATCTTGGCGATGTTTGATTCTGAAGATTTTTGTTTATTGGCGATTTCTGTTTTTGGCGATTTTTGTTTTTTGCGATGTTCGGTTTTGGTGATTTTTGATTTTGGCAATTTTTTGAATTTGGCAATTCCGCCCATATTTTTCACGACTACTCACATTGGTAATTAATGTACTTGTCAAAAGTTTCATAGAACGATTTCACCAACAACTTGAGTACCATCACTTTATCTATATACATATCTAAAGGGTCCGCCATCTAACGTTTTTTTTTTTCAACTAGTGCTTATTTCGTGAATGGTAACACTTAGCTCATGTCTGATTTGACAGATAATTAGTTTTATCCTTCCGCTGAACGAATATGGTTGTGTATACGCTTGAACAACGCTGGGAAATACTGCGACATTACTTTGAAAATCATGGTAAAGTTGCAGAATGTGTGCGAAAATTGCATACGGATTTTGGAAGAAGAGAAGCACAGTCAGCTCCGTATGTTCGTTATCTTGTGAAAAAAGTGAAAGAAACTGGCATCCTCATCGATAAACCAAAGCGTGAAAAGCCAAAAACAGTGCGTACACCCGAGAATATTGCTGCTGTGGAAGAAAGTGTGCGTGAAGCGCCATCAACATCAATTCACCGTCGTTCTCAAGAATTGAACATTTCGGAGGCATCATTAAGACGAATTTTGCATAAAGATGAAGCTCATTTTGATCTTGGCGGGTATGTAAACAAGGAAAATTGTCGCTTTTGGGGCACAGAAAACCCGCACGCATACATTGAAAAGCCGATACACCCAAAACGAGTCACTGTTTGGTGCAGATTTTGGTCCAGAGGCATAATTGGGCCATTTTTCTTCGAAAATGAGCAAGGAGTGGCCGTTACAGTCAATGGCGATCGTTATCGGGCCATGTTGAACGAATTTTTGTTCACAAAAATTGAAGAGGAGGATATTGGCAACATTTGGTTTCAACAGGACGGCGCTACGTGCCATACAGCCGAAGATGCACTCGATGTTTTGCGCCCTGTTTTTGAAGATCGCATTATCAGCCGCAGAGCTGATGTCGTTTGGCCACCTCGGAGCTGCGATTTGACACCGTTGGACTATTATTTGTGGGGTGCCCTCGAAGATAAGTGTTACGCCAACAAGCCAGAAACAATTGACGCTTTAAAGGACAATATTCGTGAAGCCATTGATGAAATACAGCTGCACACAATCGACAATGTGCTTAAAAATTGGACCGATCGTGTAGGCTACTGCATGGCCAGCCGAGGCAGCCATTTGAATGAAATTATTTTCCATTATTAACGGAAGGATTGTACTTTCAAATAAAAAAAGAAATTTGAGATAATATTCAGTAGTTTTTTTTATAGCATTTTCAAAAAAAAAAAAAAGTTATTTGGCGGACCCTTTATAATATTAATAGCCTAGGCGATTTCTTGCGACCGATGTTTTGTTCTACCGTTTAATCCCGATTTTGACCAAACGTATAGTATTTGAAAGGCATTTCTTTTTAGCCGTTTTGCAAATTTACAGATTTTTAAATATTTTTCTTTATTTTGAGTAAATTGCATTTAAAGTTGCTACTAACACATACATAAAATTATAGATATGCTATGTGTTTTAATAAATTTGTTAATGTGTTTCTTAATAAGTTCGTTATCTTCATTCACAATAATAATAAACCATAAAAGTGTTGGTTTGTGAATTGGCTAAGTTGAAAAATAAAGCTGCCGAGAAATTGCACTCGAACTGCGAGTGGTGGAATCTGCTAGTCTATAATATTATTAGGCAAGGCGATTTCTTGTGACCGATGTTTTGTTCTACCGTTTTATCCCGATTTTGACAAAACGTATTTTTGAAAGGTATTCCTTTTTACCTGTTCACCAGACTTACAGATTTTTCAATTTTTGCCCTTATTTTAAGTAAAAGTTTGTTTTCTTCACTCACAATAATAATAATACCAAAAATGTGTTGGTTTGTGAATTGGCTAAGTTGAAGAATAAGAGTTGCCCAGAATTTGCACTCGAATTTCGAGCGCTGGAATCTGCTAGTATATATAAAAGCGAAAGTATGTGCGTATATTTATTTGTAGCTTAGAGGAGGCTTAACCATTGGGGCAATCTTCATGAAATTTTTACAGAGTCTTACTATACAATATTTAATATCATATATCTCAAGTACTATGACAGAAACAGCTTAGCAAATTTGTCAGAGATCATCTATTATTAATGTGAGTAGTCCCACAAAAATTGGTCGCGATCGGACCAATGGGTGTGACATCCCATACAAAGTTAATGTTAAATAACTTATATCTGGAGTACTGTAATAATGGACTTTTCGTGAGCCCATAAGTTATTCATGTGATTAGTCGAACAAAAAACTATAGTGATCGGAGCAGTGGGCGTGGCACTGTCGATAAATATACAATATCATATAACTGGAGTACTATAAAAGGGACACTTTGTATGAGTCCATCGGATATTAATGTCAGTAGTCAGATAAAAATGGACGGTATAGGATTAGTGGGCGTGGCGCCTCTTATACAACAATATTTGAGGTTTTATGAAAGCGACAGTCTGGACACTTTTGCTAAGTAGAATAATTACCAATGTGAATAGTCTCCAAAACCGAAAATCGCGAAAAACAAATATTGTGGAATAAAAAAATCTTTAAAATAATAATCCGACAAAATCAAAAAACGCCTAAATCAAAAATCGCTAAAATATAAAAATGCCAAATGATATTTTAAATCCAAGGCCAATCGTTAATTGTTTCCAGATTTAGTTTGTTTTTCTCAATGGCAGCTATATGTAGCTTGTTCCAAAGTAGGAACGCCAAAATATTTTATAATTTTTGCACCGAATGAAACAATATACAAAAACAAGTAAGAAAATTATAGTCGGTCTAGACCGACTATACGATACCCTATACCATGCGTTTAGAAACCCTATCTCTTAGGCCCAACTAACTGGACATAGAAAATAAGCAAAAACCAAATTTGAGTGGGATTTTTATTAATTTTTTTGGCTGCAGATATGAAAAAGTTCATATCGGATGCTATATCTATATGGGGACTAGGTCCAAAAATGGACCGATCCTGATCATGTTTGGTAAAGTCTCTTGTATTTTGCAAAAATATATACAAACAAAATTTGAGAAGAATCAGTGCAATATTTTTGTTTTTTAATAGATTTAAGTGAAAATCGGGAAGCAGCTCTATATGGGGCCACAGGGATAATTTTTGGACTACTCATTAATGGATGTAATGAACGCATATAAACCCAATTTGAGTAAGATCTATATGACAATTTGGATCTTATGACAATTTATGTCGATTTCATAGGGTAATTTGTATGGGGGCTAGGTCTGAACATGGACCGATTCTCACCAATTTCAATAGCGTTCATCCCATGGCCGATAAAAGCTTATATACCAAATTTCATCAAAATATATTCATATTTGCGACCTGCAGTTTGATTACAAGGTTTACATGGACACACAGACGGACGGACGGACGGACGGACATTGTTAAATCAACTCAGAAAGTGATTCTGATTCGATCGGTATAATTAAAGATGGGTCTAGGTCAAATATTTTTGGTTGTTACAAACAGCAGCACAAAGTCATTATACCCAAACCACATAGGGTATAAATATTGTATATCAGCAAGCATTGAAATAAAAAAATAAAATAAAATGTTTTAATTATACAATACAAACTTCGTAGGAAAAATTGATTTTGAAAACGTACATGTCAATAAGTCTCGGTAAGTCGTAGCAAAGCACGACGAATAAAATCAACATTTACATAGATTTTCATGGTATATGGCTCATTTTATTTACAGTGTATGTAGCATTATGATTTAGCAACAAAAAATGTCATGTTTCGTCATTTTTGATTTTTCATAAATTTAAAAAAAAAAAAACAAAAATATTTAAATTTTTAGCAAAAAAAAAAAACAATATTTTTCAACATTTCATTTTCTGAATAACTCCAAAAGTGTTGAGTATATAAACAAATGATATTAGCATAACCTGGAGGTTATTTAAAATTAAATTTGTTGATGTTTTTTTTAAATAACATTAGTCAAGTTGTTCTCAAGTTATGATAAAATCGGTGATAAAATCCTTCTCAATAATCAGAAATTTTAGAAAAAAATTTTTTTAACAACTGTTTTTGTTATTAGAGGACCCTCATAACCGTTTAAAAAAATATAGTGGTTATCTTTATTTTTTTTTTTGTTGCGTAGTGAAATCATCATTATATTTTATAAAATTAGAAATTTTAATTTGAATCAAATTTTATACAAATTTTTTGATGTATATAAACTTAATTGCAAAATAATTATTTTTAATACAGACGAAAATAAAAACAACAATTGATAACAACAATACTCGCAAATTATATGCTCAAGCATTATTATATTACGTGATTATGACGCATATGACACCAACTGCCGACGGCGCGCAAACCTCTATAAATAAGATGATGAGGCAATATGTATATTACAATACATTAAACAAAATGTAAAACTCAGTATAAGAAAATTAAAATATGTATGTACATAATAATAAAGAAAGTCGTAAATGAAATGTGCAGAAAAAACACACCATAAAATGTATAAATGTAAATATGATTTTAGTTTTAAATAAATAAAACCTTTTTTTTCTTTTATAAATTATAACTCATAAAGCGAAGTAAAATATATTGTCAAGTTTTCAATGTTAAAAGTTGCAAGTGTTCAGAGACGAAACAAAAGATTAATAAATTTTTTACAGATATGACAACTTTTTGTTGTTCTGGATGAAAAATACAAAAAAAAAAAAAATACAAATACAAATACAAAACGCATAAGTATGAAAGACCATTAATATTTATTTAATAATTTTTTGGTTGGTGATTTAATTGCCATTAATATTATCAATAATTTTCATGTACTTTTAATATAATGACTGTTTATTGTTTGTAAAGTAAGTGACCTTTAACAAAAAATTATCACTTGACGATTCCGTTTCGTTTATTTTAAATTTAAATCAATAAGCTTCGTGGGAAAACCAATAATTTATACGAAAATTTTATACACAATTAGTGTATATCCTTTTTAAAGTTTAATTTGAAGTTTTGAACTTACCATAGCTTGCTCGATTTTATTGTCGATTGCAACGGCACTCGATCCAGATGCACTAAAAGAAAAAAAAATATTTAAAAAATTAATTTTCTTGTTATCAAAAATATTGAAGAAGATAAATATATATACTTTTACAAATGTTTTAATCAACTTGAATCATCATTGTTTGATATAATCAAAACAAAAAAAAAATTAAATCCCCAAAAACTGTAATTATCAAATTATTTGTTTTAATTTCCGCTAAATTTAATAAAAAAAAAAATATAATAATAGACAAAATCAATGTCAAATTTATAATATTGAGTAGATAAAATAAAAATTGATTTTTTTTTTTATATATTATTAAAGGTTATTGTGTCAAACTTGATTTGTTTGTAATTAGAAAGGAAATTCATTAAGATGCTTAAAAAATAATTTGGATAATTTGAGGAAGTTAAACCATCAAAAATGTAAAGCATAGTTTTAGGGGAAAAAGAAAATAAATTGCTTAATTATACGAGTGTTAACTTTTATGGCTTGCGACCAAATAAATTAAAGTAACACTGTACAACAATTAGAAAATTGCATTTTTCAGATAGTAAATAATATGTTCTATTAAAAAAACATTGTTTTTTTAAAACACAATAAATAGATATCTATAATATTAATAAGCTAGGCAAGTTCTTGTGACCGATGTTTTGTTCTACCGTTTTATCCCGATTTCGACCAAATGTATATTATTTGAAAGGTATTTCTTTTTAGCTGTTCACCAGATTTACAAATTTTAAAATTTTTTCCTTTATTTTGAGTAAATTGCATTTAAAGTTGCCACTAACACATACATAACAAGTAAGAGTGTTAAATTCGGCTGTGCCGAATCTTTGATACCCTCCACCTCGGTTTGTGGCAATACTATTAACATAGCTCATGGTAGTTGTGTTCTTGTTATTGTTAATATGTATGAATCACATTTTTTTTGTGGCTTTTTTTATGTTGTTGTATGTTCAACCACTAAACTATTACAAGAAAACACTAGGTTTCATGTTTTTTTTAGAGGTATCTATAAACTTTTGTTCATTTCTCAGCGCAGAGGCTCCCGATTTACTCCGATTTCAATACCAACCTGGTGGGAATTATGGCAAATAATTTTTTCGTAACCTGACCTAAGTAAATGCTTTTTTTTTTGAATGAGCGTGATTTCAACAGACACACGGACAGACGGACAGACGGACAGACGGACAGACGGACATCGCTATATCGACTCGAGCTGTGATAAGGATCAAGAATATATATACTTTATTGGGTCGGAAATTAGTTTTTCGATGCGTTACAAACGGAATGACAAACCTATATATACCCTCTGCCACTGAGATGTGGAGGGTATAAAAATATACATATGCTAGGTATGTGTTTATTAAATTTGTTAATGAGTTTGTATTCTTCATTCACAATAATAATAAACCAAAAAAGTGTTGGTTTGTGAATTGGCCAAGTTGAAAAATAAAGTTGCTTAGAAATTACACTCGAATTGCGAGCGCTGGAATCTGCTAGTTATATTGAATACTGGTCCAAAAAGAAAATAAATTAACTATAAATTTAAATTGTATTAAAGTTTAAAGATTAATTACAGTGTGCAACAATCCGAAAATTATTGTACAGGGTAATTATTATAGAAAATGGCTAAAAAGTCAAAATATTCTCCATCATAATAAATAGACTTTTGCATGCGGTTGAACAAATTTTCGACGCACTTTTCACTCTAAATCGCCTTTTCAGGTTTCGAAAACTTAATTTAGGCCTGTATGGCGGAAAGCCACCCACCAATTTATTACATTTTGGCCGGTAAAATAAGCGATGTAAGTCAGCTGGTATCGCTGAGGTGAAGAATAATCCGTGTTCGGCTGTTGGCATTCCTTATTTCACCCAAAGCCTTCTGGCAAACAGAACGTGCTGTACCATTCCGAACTAACCGCCTTACGTTGTTCTAATGTACCACATGATCGGGTTTCCGAAGAAATGAGAAACCATTTATTTCGAAGAAAACAACTTTTTGTTGTCTTCGACTTAACTTGAAAGACCCAATAGAGTCGACTGCTCTTTACTTTTGGGCTCTACGCGTAAGCCCAAGATTCGGAACTATTACCATCTTATGGATGAACTGTGAAGCACCGCGATTGTATTTGTTTTAATATTTCCTTGCAGCCAACCGACGCGAGACATTTTTTGAGCGATTACGCCATTATGTTGCATCCAAATTATCCTGCAATATTGAATGTATGCTAGTCAAACTAATGCCTTGGTACGCCTGAATCTAACAATAAGTCACATTAAGGTCTCATTTCATTTCAAGCAAAGCGATAATTGTTCTCTGGCATAAACCGATTTTGGAAAATCTCACAGAATTCGTACTAAGTTTAGAAAACCTGAAAAACAAGGTGGTCCTGATTGGTACTTCATTGCCAAAAGTTGAAGCAAGTTGAGCAGCACACTCTTAATGAGTTGGTCCACGTCGAGAGACGTGGTAAATTATCGAAAATGTTTCATGTTTTGACCGAGATAAACTACAAATACACTGTAAACTACACAAATACCACTCGTATTAAAAAAAAGGTCACGATGTCCGACCATCCCCCTTTCGTTAATACAAGGCAGGCATTCTGGGGGTGTAAGAAATTCCAAGTCAGGATGAAAGTACTAGGAGTCAGTAGAATGGTAAAACCTCCAAAGGGTTTTTATATTTTTATGATAATTATGATATTAATAATTATTAATTATATTAATCTATAATATTAATAGGCAAGGCGATTTCTTGTGACATATTCTACACCTTCAATTACAAACCGATTTAGACAAAAAATATATCATTTGAAAGGTATTTCTTTGCAGATGTTCGCCATATTTACAGATGTGCACCATCTGCTACATTTTTTTAAGTAAAATTAATTTAATGTTACATAAAACACGTATTTAAGCTGTATGTGTTTATTAAATTTGTTTTGAATTGTGAATTGGCTTAAAATTGATTAGCACATCTTTAGGATCTTATAAAATTAGTTATGAATGAAAAAATTCAAATTTCCTAAAATTTGCACCTGATATAGATTCAGCTCATTCTAAGCTGCAACAAATTTAAATTTGTTCTAGGGAAATAATGTTGGACTAGTATAGCCCAGCACTCGAAATTCGAGTGCAAATTCTAGGAAATTTATTTTTTCATTCAATTTTTGTCTTCCAATACTTTTTATTAAGCAATTCACAATTCAACACAGAGCGTCTGATATATAATTTAAATCAGTCGCATTAACAGGGTGTAACGAATTATTATAAATATTTTATTTTCTTTAATTTAATATATTTTTAAGACAGATTAAACATAAATTTTATCATTCTCAGCTTCTCCTCCATATGAACTATAACTATGCCACTTTTCACACTCCTCCGTGCCCGCATATTGCTTAAAAAGGGAACTAAAAATTTACCTTCACGTATTAATACATAGATTTGTTAAAAAACATCAATCTACCAAACGCCCCAAAATGAAAGATATTGGGCCTAAAAAAAGTCATGTGAATAGTAAAGAAGAAAGAATGCCTCAAAAACCACAGCAAATGACACTTCAAAGCTCGATGAAGATGTGGATACGAAATTATAATTGATATTATTTTGTTTAAATATAATTATATTACTTGATGTTATAAAATAAAACTAAAAAAATTAAATACTTAATTTAAATTTTACTTTGAAACAAAATATTCAATAAACCTATCTAAAGACCTACAAATAAGACATATTTTACTCAAAATAGGTTTGGATTAAACCTGATCAAATATATTATTTATGATTTACAACCTCACTGAATTGGAAATTCTTTTCGGAGACTCAATATATAGGGTATTGCATAGTCAGATTTGACCGAATATAATTTGCTTGATATTTATTTGTTAACACTCCCAAGCATTTTGTTATTAAAATTTGGTTGGAAAATCCCACACTAAATAGAAGCAAAAAACAAAACCAAGAAAAACAAACAATTAAATTATTGTTTAGAGAAAACTACAATTAACTGTTAAGGTTATTTTGCCATTAATTATTTGCCAAATATTTCCTTTAGTATATGCAACATTATTTGAAATTAATTATGTTATTGTATAAAATTATTTTTTTCGGGTGAATTACGTATGATTATCGAAAAACTACAATATTATATAAGCCATCAACAAATAAAGTGTACTGTTGTTTGTGCTTTTTTGCTTTTTTGCTTTTTTTATTGCTTTTTGTTTTATGCAATAAGAAATTAAAAATTGCAAATAATAATATACCAGTGAGTGAATATTTTTCACGTCTATTATGTTTCTGTTTTTATCGTGTGTAATTTGAGAAACATAATTATAAGCATGAAACACAAACACTGCATGGTAATATAAAATTATTTCTACAATTGATTGAACAAGTTTTTCAGGTCAATTGAACAGATACTATAGCAAAAAATAATTGTGTACTAAAAAAAAAAAAAATAAACAAACGTATTAGATTACACAATGCAAATGATAAAAAACTAAAAGTAATTAATTGATAAAGTATTTTTTTTAAATCAACAAAATATTTGTCTATTTCAATTCCAAGAGAGATCCAATAAATGTTTCAAAATGATAATAGATATATGAGGGAACTAGCCGACCATAGACGAATAGATGGCAACAGTTTTTTTCTTTTTTTAATGCATTAATTTATTGGATCTTCACTTGGGGTACTTACAACAATTATTCAAATCTTCGAACTAGTACTTAAAATTTTACAATAAATCCGGTCAGTGCCAGAAGAAATTTTTTTTTCGATCATAAACTCAGGTGCCAACTTTCATCAATAATGAATGCTCCTAGTGAATATCAAAACTGAGCTAAATTCCACTTTAGGGCAGTTTGCTGCGTTCAGAGAGTATAAAAAAAATCGGCCACGGTGGAAATCAATAGAATACCAGTAAGTGTGAAGTTCGGCTATGTTGAATATTTGATACGCTCACCCGTTGTTCTAACCACAATATTATAACCAAGGTTGCCAACACTAACAGACAAAAAAGACTTGAATTCAAATTATAATTGCTACAATAATTTTTTACAATAGAATTTCTCTGGGGGTGAGAAATACCAAGCCAGGGTGAAATAACTAGACCAGTATAGTAAAACCTCCAAAGGATTGGGCGTTCTCAGGCCAAAATTTTTCTTTATAATCTTTTATATTTTTCCCTAGGAATGGAAAGTAAAGAAAATCAAAACAACTATGGAGCGTATGATAATTATTAAATAAAAACATCTTCAGCCCAATTCTCAATAACAATTCCCTGGAAATTTTTTCCCTATTCCCTGTTCCCCTATTCTTAATAAAATCTCCCCGGGAATTTTTTCTCTTTTCCCTTTACCCTTATTCTAAAGAACTTCGAAAATGGGAATCTCTTCCCCGGGAAAAAAAGTAGCTATTCTGAATGTCAATAAAAGGTAGAATAATTTGGGAATAATTCCGCCAAAAATTGAGAGGGAGTGCTGCGAAAATGTAAGTATTTAATATTTTTATGAAAAATAGTAATATATATCATTTAAAATTTTGTATAATAATATTATTATGGCATTACTGTTGCTTTCAGGTCAAAAGCAACAAAAAAAAAAATTCATGTTCTTTTGAACACAATGCAAGCCAACCCTGATGTTGCATGCGGGATGTTCAACGGAAGCAAGGAGGAGCTGAGACGGGTATGGCGCAATTTGGAGTGGAAATTAAACTCAGCAGGAAATTCAAGTGGGTTGCTGGCATCACGTAGCTTTCTTCTTGCCATGCTTTGCTCCGTCTTGTCCTGCTGCGGCTCTTCTGCTTCAGCTACCATCAGAAACGCTACACTGAACATTTTTTGTATTTATTTTAATTTATTAAAGATTTTAAAAAAAGTTTTACTATTAATTTCCACAAAAATTTTTAAATTTGTAAACAAAACAAAACATCTGAAGCAAAACAGCTGTCTTCAAATAATCGAAATTCTCTCTCCCATATTATTCTTCTCCCCGCCTGTTTAGAATAGGAGGATTTATTCTCGGGAAAAATGAATTCCCCGGAAACTCATTTCCTTGGGAATATTTAGAATTGGGCAGCTTATTCATTATACACTCCACAGTTGTTCTGATATGTTTTTTATTCCTAAGAAAAAATATAAAAATTATAGGTCATATTTGGTATAGAAGAACCAAATTCAATACCAATCTACTGAAGATTATGATGGAAATTTTAAGCCTAAGTAGTTCGTCCCACTCGACTTATTGCGGACAGGAGAATGTTTTTAACAGACAGACAGACGGACATCGCTAGATCGACTTCTCCTTTTATAAACGGATTGACAATCTGTTACATACCATATGGAGGGCATAAAAATCCACAAAATGGTATTGGGTGGCCGTCGACTAAAATGTGTGCGAGCCAGACATAACAGGCTTTACAGAAAGAACTCTATTCCGCCCAATAAGAAAAAAATTAAGTTATTCAAAAAGAATGGCCTTTCAATTGCAGCCCATGTAGCAGTATGTGAAGATGAATTCCGAAAATTTCAGTATAAATTGTTTTCCAACATCAAAAAGTGGTCATCTTATATATTAAAAAAATTTATGAAAACTAAAGTCAGTCCTTTGTCCGTTCTATCCCGCCTTCATCTTTTCTTAATGAAAGGTATTTAGACACAGATATGTCATCAATCATGAAAATTTACACAACTCCAACCTTACTCAAGTTATACTCAAACGCATTTCTTCCCTGTACATTTCTTATGGGACACATTCACTCAAGCAATTCGAATTCTCATAGCTCCTCTTCTAATGAATGGATCTTGATCGTTTGAGCTATTAACTGTTTAAATTCGTTGAGTTTGAGGAAACTTATGCGTACATCAACTTTACATTATGCAACACGAAAGTTAACGTACAGATTTCATTACAATAATTGCATAAAACATACCCTGTGTTGAATTGGGAATTGCCAAAAATTTTAATACCTTTAGGTGGCATACAAGGTGACCTTTATTTTTGAGTGTTCAACAAATATTTATAATGAAATAAAATTAATGAATTGAATAGATTAAAAAATTTAAATAAATAAATTGAATGATAAAATAAAATTTCCTAGAATTTGCACTCCAATTTCGAGGGCTGGGCTCTGCTAGTTATAAATGAGTCAGTTTTGCTTAGTTTCCAAAGTACCAATATGTATGTATGCCTCTTTAGAAGTTGCTTCAAAATGTCTATAAATATATCGTGATATTCTACCATGACATCTTAAGCGTTAGAAAAATCAGTTTTTCATTAACTCACGAGCACTATTTAGAATGAACTTTTCATGATACATATAAAATTCATTAGAGTTGACCCAATTGTTCACCATAACCGGATCACTTTTTCACTTCTTTGGATGTTAATTTTTTTCTGGCCGTAAACGGACTGAAAAAATTTCACAATTAAAATTTCGCGGAACAAAATTTGACGCCAAACAATTTGGAAACAAAATTTCACGAGGAAAAATTTAGTTTCAGAAAATATTTTCTGAATCTGACATTTTATGATATTTGAAAATAAATTGATGTTTTCTGAAATACATTTGATGATATCTGAAAATAAATTGATACTTTCTGAGCTACACTTGATAATTTCTACAGTTGATATTTATTGAAATACATTTGACGCTTTCTGAAATACATTTGATAATTTCTGAAGTATATTTGATAATTTCTAAAAATCAATTTGTACTTACTGAAATACATTTGATGATATCTGAAAATCAATTGAAATACATTTGATAATTTCTGATGTATATTAAATAATATCTAAAAATTTTCTCAAATGCATTTTTGGAATTCTGAAATATATTTCTTAATTTATAAAAATCAATTCCTATTTCCCGAAATACATTTGATAACGTCTGAAAATCAATTGATATTTCTGAAACACATTTTTTTATTCTAAAAATCAAGTGATGTTTTCTGAAATTCATTTCATAATTTCATTTAATATTTTCTGAAAATGAATTGTTTGTTTCTGAATTACAATTGATTATTTTTGAAAATCAATTAATATTTTGTGAAAATGAATTTATGTTTTATGAAAATCATCCGATATTTTCTGAAATACTTTGGCTAATTTCTGAGAATAAATTGATATTTTCTAAAATACAATTCAAACATTTTTGAATAAAAGGAACTTCACTAACACAAGACATTTTTATAATAAAAGGTACTTTTTTAAGAAAAGGTAGATTTTTAATAGAAGGTACTTTTTTTTAATAAAAAGTACTTTTTTATCTTTTTACTAAAAGGAACTTTTTTAATAAAATGTACTTGTTTATAAAATGTACTTTTTTAATAACAGGTACTTTTTAAGTACCACACTTTTCCAATAAAATATACTATTTAATTAAAGATACTTTTAAAAAAAAAAGGTACTTTTTTAATAAAATATATTTGTTAAAAGAGGAATTTAAAAAAAAATTACTTCTTTCATCAAAACTACTTTTTTTAATAAAAGGTTCGTTTTTAATAAAAAGTATTTTTTTTAATAAAAAGTGGTATTTTAACAAAAAGCACTTTTGTAATAAAGTTTATTTTTTAAATAACATTTACTTTTTTTGAATTAAAAGTTCCTTTGAAAATAAAAATATTAATGTGGACTTTGTTTTGAATAAAAAGTACTTTCTTAATAAAAGGTTTTTATTTCATAGTTTTTTTTACGATATTTTTTTAATAAAAAGTTGTTTTTGTCAATAAAAGGTATTTTTTTAAGAAAAGGTACTCTTTCAATAAAATATACTCTTTTAATAAAAGGTACTTTGTTAATAAAAAGTTATTTTATTAATAAAAGGAACTTTTTTTAATAAAAGGAATTTTTTTATTAAAAGTTACTTCTTTTAATAAATGGTACATTTTTTAATATAGGGTACTTTTTTAATAAAAGGTGGTTTTTAACAAATTATACTTTTTTAATAAAAGGCACTTTTTTAATAAAAGGTACTGTGATAATAAAAAGTTCTTTTTTTTAATAAAAGGTACTTTTTTTAATAAAAGCTATTTCTTTTAAAAATGGTACATTTTTTTATATATTTTTTTTAACCAAAAGGTACTTTTTGAATAAAAGGTACTTTTATTTAATAAAAAGTACTCTTTTAATAAAAGGTACTTTTTTAATAAAAAGTACTTTTTAATAAAAGATACTTTTTCAAAAAAAGGTAATTTTTTTTTAATAAAAGGTACTTTTGTTAATAAATGGTACAGTTTTTAAGAAGGGTACTTTTTTAATAAAAGGTTGTTTTTAACAAATGATGTACTTTAAAAAAAAAAAGGTATTTTTTATTAATAGGTAATTTTTTTTAAAAGGTACTTTTTTAATAAAATGTATTTTATTTAACAAAAGGTACTTTTTTAATATAAGGTACTTTTTTTAATAAAAAGTAATTTTTTTTAATAAAATGTACTTTAAAAAAAAAAAGGTATTTTTTATTAATAGGTAATTTTTTTTAAAAGGTACTTTTGTTAATAAATGGTACATTTTTTTATGAAGGGCACTTTTTGAAAAAAGGTTGTTTTTAACAAATGATACTTTTTTAATAAGATTATTTTTTAAACAGAAGGTACTTTTTAAATAAAAGGTACTTTTTTTAATAAAAAGACTTTTTTGAATAAGAGATACTTTTTAAATAAAAGGTAATTTTTTTTATTAAAAGGTACTTTTGTTAATAAATGGTACATTTTTTAATAAAGGGTGCTTTTTTATAAAAGGTTGTTTTGAACAAAAGGTAATTTTTTAATAAAAAGTAATTTTTTAATAAAAGGCATATTTTTTTTAATAAATTGATATAGTCTGGTGTATATTTCCAACGATATGTGATACTATAATCTAATTGTATTCATTAAGATAAAAAATAAAAAAAAAAAATCCCACATAAAAAAAAATTTGACAAAATATGTGGTGGAGACTAACATATGTTAATATGGTATCAAACCTTTTACAACATCCCATAGAAAACATCAAAAATTTTTATGTTTTAAGGAATGTCATAAATAAAATATTCGAAAAATATGAGATTTAGCCGAAAAGAAAACATGCAGGCCATTAGTATTTGTATTTTTTTACCATATGTCTAAGTTTGAAGACGTTTCGTTACCTGCCATGAAGAAGCCAACCTTGTTAGACCAGGGAAATAACCTACGACTTAAAAATTGAATGAAAAATTTTTTCTATTAAAATGTAAAAAATAAAATTATCAAAAAACATATTTTTATCAAGGTTCAGAAAATACACACACGAAACACCAATGTTCTGTTCAAAAGCAGCCAACACATATCTTTATTTTCATATCAATTATGTGCGTTTCAAAATTTTCTACGGTACCCAACACAACCATGACTGTGTTCGTTTTAATATTTCGTTATTTACACGAACATTTTTGTATCACATACTTTTTGCTTCAATCACACATAAAGCACACATTTTTGAGTGTTGCTTTATTTGAAGTTGATGTTCTGGTACGTGTAGTGAAAAAAAACACAGAACATGTAAAATAAACAGGTTCGAGTTCAGTTATATTTTAAGTCGTGTTGTGGCTCGTGTAGTAAGAAACAACAGAACATGTACAGTAAACAGGTTCGAGTTCAGTTATATTTTATGCAGTGCATGTTATACCCTATACCACTATGTGGTTTGGGTATAATGACTTTGTGCTGCTGTTTGTAACAACCAAAAATATTTGACCTAGACCCATCTTTAATTATACCGATCGAATCAGAATCACTTTCTGAGTTGATTTAACAATGTCCGTCCGTCCGTCCGTCCGTCTGTGTGTCCATGTAAAGCTTGTAATCAAACTGCAGGTCGCAAATATGAATATATTTTGACGAAATTTGGTATATAAGCTTTTATCGGCCATGGGATGAACGCTATTGAAATTGGTGAGAATCGGTCCATGTTCAGACCTAGCCCCCATACAAATTACCCCTATGAAATCGACATAAATTGCCATAAGATCTAAATTGTCATAGATCTTACTCAAATTGGGTTTGTATGCGTTCATTACATCCATTAATGAGTAGTCCAAAAATGATCCCTTTGGCCCCATATAGACTGCTTCCCGATCTTCACTTAAATCTATTAAAAACAAAAATAATCCACTGATTCTTCTCAAATTTTGTTTGTATATATTTCTGCAAAATACAAGAGACTTTACCAAACATGATCAGGATTGGTCCATTTTTGGACCTAGTCCCCATATAGATATAGCATCCGATATGAACTTTTTCATATCTGCAGCCAAAAAAAATTAATAAAAATCCCACTCAAATTTGGTTTTTGCTTAGTTTCTATGTCCAGTTAGTTGGGCCTAAGAGATAGGGTTTCTAAACGCATGGTATAGGGTATCGTACTTGTTTATGTTTTGTCTTTGACCACTTTCATGATCATAGAAGTAAACAAATTTTGTCAGAATTTTTGTCTCATGATCTTAATCTTAATTGCCATATATTTTGTTTAATAAATTCTTTAAAAATTTCAAAATAACTATATACAGTTTTTGTTACCAAAATCACCTTGAAATCTTGTAACACATTAAGAATTAATTACGAAACCCAATAACACACCTACCATGCCAAACCACTAAAGATATCGAAAAAAGAAAAATCTATTTTTTTAACTAGAATATTATTATAAAGAGTTTGATTGAAATGCTTTTTGAGTCTTTAAAAAGAAAAAAAAATACAAAGAACTACACAGCACTTAACATAACTGAACTCATAAAAACATAACTCTATACAAAATTCATTAAAAAAAGTCATAAAAAAAGAATAAATAGACTCAAGGACACACAAAAGTTATAAAATATGAAACAAACGATAAACATTTCAACAAATACTAAAGTGTTAAAAAAAGATACTGTGAAAATCACAGTTCAATTTATAGGTGTCTACAAAAAAAAAAAAAAATGGCATAAGTTAAGTTCATTAAAAATACAAATTAGTACACAAAATATATTATGAACGAATAACACTAGGCACCAACCAAAGCGCACTTGAAGTGCGACTAATTGTATTATATGGAGAGGGTATAACGACCTAAAATTATTTGACCTAGACCCACCTTTTATTATAACAATCGAAAAATATCATCCTGTTTTAAACGGACGGGGAAAATTAAAAATAAGGGAGAGAGAATTACGATTTTTTGAATTTCGTTTAGCTTTGGGTGTTAAATGCAAATAAATAAGAAGGGAAAACTATAATGAGGGGAAAGGGAAAAGTGAAAAATTCCCGCAGATTTCTTATTTAGAATTGGGCTAATTTTGTTGAAATTTAGTGAACATCGCTATTGAAATTGGTGAACATCGGTGCATTTTTCGGACATAGCCCTCATACAAATAACACCTATCACGCCGGCTAAAATAGTCGTAAGATATAATACATGGAGTGAAAAGTACGTGGCCTCACACAGAGATGGCGTAATAAGTGCCAATTCTATATGTTTATTCGGTATAGCCAACTGTTAGAAAAATTGTCTCAAAACTCCTGACATTTCATTAAGTAGAAAATGCTGCTGCTTTTAAAATTTAGCAAAAAATGGATTGCAAAGTTTCGTGTTTTGATTAAACAATGTTTTTTGGTGCGAAAAAATACTGCCAAAGAATGGATTGATAATCATTATGGTGAATCTTCGCCGTCACATTCAATGTTTGAAATGTGGTATTCCGAATTTAAACGTTGGTCGTACGAGCGCAAATAATGCAGATCGTCCTGGTCGTCCATATAAGGCAGTTTTGAGGTTGTATTGGATGATCGAAAGACTAAAGTGAGTGAGATCGCTGGCATCATAGAGATATCAACAGAGCGTGTCCGGCATGATCGTTTAAATATGAAAATCTTTTTGCTCGATGGGTGCCGCGATTTTTAACAGCTGAACAAAAATTAAAACGTGTTCAGAATTTTTACTTCGATTTATAATAACTAGCAGAGCCCAGCCCTCGAAATTGGAGTGCGAATTCTAAGAAATTTTATTTTTATATAAAAAAAATATGAATATTTAAATAAAATTCATTAAATTGTGGATTTTTACTCCAAAAAAATGTTCCAGATGGTGAAAATCTCTAAATATGGTGCACAGCTAAGAAGAAATACCTTTCAAATGATATATATATTTTTTTCAAAATCGGTTGATAACTAAAACCGTAACATCGGTTACAAGAAACGCCTTGCCTATTAATATTATAAATGGATGAGACGTGGATTCATTATTATACACCGGAGTCCAATAGACAGTCTGCGTAGTGGTTACAAGTGGCCAAAGACTCAACAATCGGCTGGAAAGATTATGGCCAGAGTGTTTTGGGATGGACGTGTTATAATATTTAATGATTACTTGGAGAAAGGTAAAACAATAACTGTCAAGTACTATGTTGAGTTTTTGGACAGATTGGATGAAGAAATTAAGAAAAAACGACCCCATTTACACAAGAAATAAGTAAGAAAATTATAGTCGGTCTAAACCGACTATACGATACCCTATACCATGCGTTTAGATATCCTATCTCTCAGGACCAACTAACTGGATATAGAAAATAAGCATAAACCAAATTTGAGTGGGATTTTTACTAATTTTTCGACTGCAGATATGAAAAAGCTCATATCGGATGCTATATCTATATGGGGACTAGGCCCACAAATGGACCGATCGTGACCATGTTTGGTAAAGTCTCTTGTATTTTGCAAAAATATATACAAACAAAATTTGAGAAGAATCAGTACAATATTTTTGTTTTTTTGATAGATTTAAGTGAAGATCGGGAAGCAGCTCTATATGGGGCCTATGACTAAGAGTTGTCCAATAGGGATAGTTTTTGGACTTCTGATTAATGGATGTAATATATACATACAACCCCAATTTGACTAAGATTTGTATGATAATTTGGATCTTATGGCAATATATGTTGATTTTATAGGGGTCATTTGTATGGGGCCCAGGTCTGAACATGGACCGATTCTCACCAATTTCAATAGCATTCATCCCATGGTCGGTAAAAGATCAAATACCAAATTTCATCAAAATATATTCATATTTGCGACCTGCAGTTTGATTACAAGCTTTACATGGACTCACAGACGGACGGACGGACATCGTTAAATCGAATCAGATAGTGATTCTGATTCGATCGGTATAATTAAAGATGGGTGTAGGTAAAATATTTTTGGTTGTTACAAACCACATAGTGGTATAGGCTATAAAAATCGTATCATCATGACAATGCATCGGCACATTCGTCTGCTTTGGCTTCAGAAAAATTTAAGTCTTTACATTAGGAATTGTTTCCCCTCCAGATCTGGCCCTAGCGATTATTATTTGTTCTCAAACTTGAAATGATGGCTCCGCGGAAAGAGATTTTCCACAAATGAAGAAGTCATATCAGAAAAATCGTATTTTTTCAAGGGTATCATCATGTTCGAGAATCTTTGGAAGAAGTGCATTTTATTTAACGGAGATTACGTTGCAGAATAAAAATGATTTCAAATCCAAAAAACTGGTTTTTCTTTATTAGGCCACGGAGTTTTCCCCACATGTAGTATATATCGATAAAATTTAGTGTATTTGTGTCTAATATACCCGCTAATCAGTGATCCAAAAAATAAACCCTGTAGGAATACTTTTAGTCATAGTTCCCATATAAAGCTGATTTCAACCTTCACTTATGTCTATCAAAAAACAAAAAAATTGCATAGATTTTTCTCAAATTTGTTTCGTATATGTTTTTGAGGAAACTCAGTTACTATATGGTCATGATCGGTCCATTTTTTGACCTTGTCTCCATAAAAAATAACCTCAGATATCAACTTTTCACATATCTGCACGCCACAAAACAAATTGAAATAACACTAAAATTTGATTAATGCTTATTTTCTATATCCAGTTATTGCCTCAGCAAAGTTGAATCCAGGATCCTCTCTCGGTCTATAAGGACAAAAGTTTTCTTACTTGTTGTTGTATGTATTATGGCCTGCTAAACCCGAAAATGGCAACAAAAAACTTTTTATGCACAAATATATTTTTATAATTTTTTTTCTTTCTGTTTTTGGGAAGTAGATTCACTATTTGGCATTCAAAAAATGCGTAAAAATCGGGATAAATATAAATTGAGAAAAGCCAAAACTATATCTCTGCAAAGGAATCAAGATATTATTTAAAAAAAAATTATGGATGAATTCCAAAGTAATTAGCAATTATATATAAAAAATATTAGAGATAAACTTTTTTTAATTTGGTAGCGTATTTGAAAATAATTTTTCTGCAAGCTACAGAAAAGGTAAAAAAAAGGTAAGGCGATTTCTTGTTACCGATAATATGTTAAACAGTTTTGTCCCGATTTTGAACGAACATATCTTATTTGAAAGGTATTTCTTTTTTGCTGTCCACCAGATTTACAGATGTGCACCGACTGGAACATTTTTTTGGTTAAAATGCATTTAAAGTTGCTACTAACACATATATAAAATTATACA
Organism: Cordilura impudica; assembly: GCA_963682025.1. Taxonomy (NCBI): domain Eukaryota; kingdom Metazoa; phylum Arthropoda; class Insecta; order Diptera; family Scathophagidae; genus Cordilura; species Cordilura impudica. The sequence continues at coordinate 39,763,282 of OY821518.1, read as the reverse complement.
ATGCTATGTGTGTGTTTAATAAATTTGTTAGTGTGTTTGTGAGTTTGTTTTCTTAATTCACAATAATAATAGTGTTGAATTGAAAAATAATTTTGGACATAAACCAATAATTGGACATAAACCTATAACGACAATAATCGATATTTAACAAGTAAGAAAATTATAGTCGGTCTAGACCGACTATACATACCGTATACCATGCGTTTAGAGACCCTATCTCTTACGCCAAACTAACTGGACATAGAAAATAAGCATAAACCAAATTTGAGTGGGATTTTTATAAATTTTTTTTGGCTGCAGATATGAAAAAGTTCATATCGGATACTATATCTCTATGGGGACTAGGCCCAGAATTGGACCGATCCTGACCATGTTTGGTAAAGCCTCTTGTATTTTGAAAAAATATAAACAAACAAAATTTGAGAAGAATCAGTGCAATATTTTTGTTTTTTTATATATTTAAGTGAATATCGGGAAGCAGCTCTATATGTGGCCTATGACTAAGAGTTGTCCCATAGGGATAATTTTTGGACTACTCATTAATGGATGTAATAAATGCATACAAACCCAATTTGAGTAAGATCTATATGACAATTTGGATCTTATGGCAATTTATGTTGATTTCATAGGGGTCATTTGTATGGGGGCTAGGTCTGAACATGGACCAATTCTCACCAATTTCAATAGCTTTCATCCTATGGCCGATAAAAGCTTATATACCAAATTTCATCAAAATATATTCATATTTGCGACCTGCAGTTTGATTACAAGCTTTCTATGGACACACAGACGGACGGACGGACAGACATCGTTAAATCGAATCAGCTAGTGATTCTGATTCGATCGGTATAATAAAAGATGGATCTAGGTCAAATATTTTTGGTAGTTACAAACAGCAGCACAAAGTCATTATACCCAAACTACATAGTGGTATAGGGTATAAAATGTGTTGGATTGGTAATTGGCTAAAACTGATTAGCATACCTTTAGGGTCTTTATTAAATAAAAAAATAAAATTTCCTAGAATTTGCACTCGAACTTCGAGGGCTGGAATCTGCTATTAAGATTTTATTAGCTATTGAAATTGGTGGAAATAGATGCATGTTCAGACCTAGCCCACATATGAGAATTCCCTATGGAATCGGTCTACATTGCCCAAGATCCAGACTAATATATATATATATATATATCGTGATCAAATTTGGTTTGTGAGTGTTTATTATAAAATCATTCCTCCAAAAATAATATCAGAGACGAATTTTTTTCATAGTCCCATATAGAGCAGTCTCTCGATATTCATTTAAATCTATCTAATTTCTTGCAAGTATAGCATCTATAATATTAATAGGCTAGACGATTTCTTGTGACTGATGTTTTATTATACCATTTTATCCCGATTTTGACTAAACGCATATTATTTGAAAGATATTTCTTTTCAGCCGTTTTGCAGATTTACAGATTTTTAAATTTTTTCCTTTATTTTGATTAAATTGCATTTAAAGTTGCTACTAACACATACATAAAATTATACAATGCTATGTGTGTGTTTATTAAATTTGTTAATGTGTTTGTAATAAAAATGAGTTTGGTTTTGTGTTGATTTCAGAATTGGCTATAATTGATTAGCATACTTTTAGGGTCTTTATTTAATGAAAAAATAAAATTTCGTATAATTTGCGCTCGAATTTCGAGGGCTGGAATCTGCTAGTATGTATAGATAATTGATCTCACTTAATATTATCTTGATCGGACCATTTTTGAACCTAGTCCTCATGCAATGTAAATTCATATCAGTTGTATAATAATTATGGGGACTAGATCGAAAAATGATCTGATCGATACCATACTTAGAGAGATCACTTATGTGTTCCGAAATATACAAATATAAACGAAATTTGTGTAAACTATGTTAAACTTGCAAGTCATTAGATAGATTTAAGTGAATATCGAGAGGCTGTGACTAAATTACGTGCCTGACTTTATATTTGGAGTAATGAGTTATGGATTTCATATACATTCATAAATTTTATTTATAATTGCGATTAATTTCAGTATTTAATATATTCTCACAGAATGCTAAGAAACACACAAATATTAAAGTAAGAAAATAAAGATGAACCAATATCACAAGTATCTTTCTTGAATAAACTTTTATTGTTCTTTCCCTATTATTAATATCAATTAAATGGAAATTTAAAATAAATGATTTTGTACTTCACTATATTAGTGAACTGTCCGTCCTCGATGAGATTAATGACACATTTATTGAATTTCATTGATTGATTGCAAACTTAAAAATAAGCTCTAAGGCCAAACAATTATTTAAAGGACTAATGTGTTTGCATTTAAAAACAAATTTAATGAGTTTATTGAAATGTCCTTGTTTTTGTGGAATTCTGGTTTTGTTTGTGTTTTATAAAGTTTATTAACCCAAAAACAACAACAACATTCAAAAAAAAGGAGTGTAATGATGTTTACACAATATCTGTCTGGTGATGTGCTAATGACTGATTGTAAATCATATATTTTATTTTAACCGCAAAAGTAATAAATTGTAAAAACATTTCTTTTTTTATAATTCTGTATTCAACCATTTTGAAACATTTTTTTTTTTTTTTTATATACGATTATTATTTTCTTATAATTGCAGTCGTTCTTTTTTTTTTTTGCAATGATTTTCATGTTCATTGCATTTAATTCATTTGGGTATAAATAATAAAAAAAATCAAAATAAAGAAAGAAAAAAATACGTTTTCATTAAATTTCCAGTGACAAAATGAAATCTATTGTATTTGTCACGTATAATACGAGCGAGCACATTCAAATCAGACACGTCCTTAGCCTGTGACCAACCACAACATATACGACTACGTAACAACAATGTAGCCAGCCGCCAAGTAAAGTTAACAGCCCTGCTAGTGGCAACAAAATCAAGCAAATTGTTATTTTGTATTTTCAAATAAATAAATAAATTGTAAGTACATACATATATAATTTCACATATAAATTTCTATATTGAGATTCAAAGGCGCGTGTGCGGTCGTTGACATATGACTTTATTTCACTTTTTTCTTTTTGCTTGAGCAATAACAAAAAAAAGAAACATTTGTTGATTACAATAATAATAATAATAACAATAATATTGTTTGTTTGTTTAATAACCACATAAATTGTGGTTAAAACTGCTGCTATTTTGTTATTCAAAGTTGCTAACATTCAAATAAAATTTAGATTTAGTTTTATGGTTTTAAAAAAAAATTTCAACTAACTTAAAGCTAAGTCGATAGTATATATTGGCCATAAATGCCGCCTAAACTGAAATTAAACTCTATGACAAATAGCGAAACAAAAATTTAAGAAATTCTAAAGAATTTTCTTTGCTTTGAAACTATTTTGTTTGGTAAAAAAATTTGCCAAAAATGTTCAGTTTTGTAATGACAACAACAATTAAGATACAAAAAACAAACCTTAGAATTTCTTTGAGATATTTTTCGATTATATTTATTGGCAAATTTGGCAAACTTTTTAAATGCCAACTGAAAAATTCTTGAGTTCCTTTTTTTATTTTTATTTTTGGTTGAATGATTTTTATAGTATATTCTGTTGGTGTTATATTATTTTTTCTATAAAGGGGAATGTTATTTTAATTTGTGGGTTCGTTCGATAATTTGATATACTTATGTTTGTAAATATTATGGTCGGGCACGTGGCAGACAAAGAGGGAGCAAAAAAAAAGAATTATTTTTAAGACATAGCAACTAAATAAGAAACAACTACGAAATTTGTAGTTGGCCTCGGCCGACTATACTATGCGCTGCAGGTCGTACACCCAAACGATCTGGCTTCAACCAGATAAGAATTATTCGAATAATCAAATAAAAGATTTTCGATCGAACAAGATAAAAATTGTGATTTCGACTAAAAAAGACGAATATTTTTTAAATGCATCTGTATAAAAGCAAAAAAAAAAAGATAAATAAATATTTCCGAAAAATTATCAATTCATCAAAATTTATAATTTTTTAATACTGACTTATTACCAAGCAGATGACTTGGTATACTTAGTAAAATCTAAAAGGGGTTTTCTCTAAATTAAACAAACACCACATATCGTTTTAATCCATATCGTGTGGTTGCCATTTGGACAGGCATATACACTTGCTAGAAACAGTATCCGTACATCTAAAATAAAACTTATCATAGAACGAAAAAAAAATAAGAAAAAAGAAGTAAGAAAAAATTATAGTCGGTCTACGCGCTTAGAGACCCTATCTCTAAATCCAACTAATTAGATATAGAAAATAAAAACAGATAAAGGAAACAAAACGGTAGCCATGTACAAAAAAGATTATGAACAGAAAATGGAAAATCTTCTAGAAGACAGAGATACTTACAGAACATTAAGATCTGACCCGACTCAAAAACTTCAAAAACAAAATAACAACATCATATCAAACTTGGAAAAGAATGGATTCATTGATATATGGCAAAAACGTAATCTTACTTGTCATGCAGCTGTTGCACCAAGAATATACGGATTACCAAAAATCCATAAACCGGAAACCCCTCTTAGGCCAATTGTGTCATCAATACAAGTGCCATGTTATAATTTGTCCAAATATTTAGGAAATATCCTTAAACATATTATATCTAGGGAATATAACATCAAAAATTCGTTTGAATTAAAAAATCAGCTGTGTAATATAAAACTTGAGCCTAATGATATATTAGTATCTTTTGACGTCATCTCACTTTTCACAAATATTCCGGTACACACAGCCATTAAAAATATTATGGAAAAATGGCTAACAATAAGGAAATTTACAAACATTCCTAGACCGACATTTTTAGAAATTTTGAAGTTCTGTCTAACGGACAATAATTACTTTGTTTATGGTAAAAAAGTAATTAATCAGATATTTGGTATGCCAATGTGCAACCCGCTCTCTCCTACAATAGCGGATATTGTTCTTGATAATTTGCTGGACGATGCAATAATAGAATTAAAAAATAAAAATATCAATATAAAATACATAGCAAAATATGTAGACGACATTTTCGCTATCATTAATAAGGACGATAAGGACGAAATTCTTAAAACTTTAAATTCTCACCATCAAAAAATTAAATTCATCATCGAAATAGAAAAAAATAATGAAATAGCATACCTCGACGCAAAACTACGGAAAAATAAGGATAACATTATTTTTAATTGGTATTCTAAGGAAACAGCTTCAGGCAGACTTATGAATTTTAACGCCACACAACCCAGAAGCCAGATTATAAATACAGCGAGAAATTTAATAGAGAGGGTACTGAAAATTAGTGACAAAATATTCCACAACGAAAATATTAACATAATACAAGAAATATTGATACAAAATAGTTTCCCTAGAAAATTAATAAATTCTTTAATAGACGACGTATTTAGGCGATTAAACAAAAATAGGAAAATTGACAACACTGATGAAATAGAAAACAAAAAATTCTACAGTGTACCATACATCCCTGGCCTTACTGACAAAAGAAACATGATAACAACACAGAAACAAAATAACATATGTTTTGCGTATAAGCCTAACAAAACAACAAATGCAATATTCACTAAAATAAAAGCGCCAGTAGAAAAACAACAACAAAATAACGTTGTTTATGAAATAAGATGTAAAGGAAACAACGAAGAACACTGTGATCAGGTGTATATAGGAACAACAAAGAGAGCTTTATCAACAAGGATAGGAGAACACAAAATGGATATTACGCGACAGAAAGAAACAACAGCACTAGCAATGCATATGATCAGTTCACACCATGCACCAGATTTTCAACGTATTAGAATATTAGACAAGGAGGAAAATATGAAAAAGAGATTTACGAAGGAAAGCTTGAGAATTCCACCAACAACATATGTGCAAGTTATAGAGTAGCCATCAAATAAACTATGATACAATTTTTAAATATTATGTGTTTTAATAATTCCATGTTCTTTGTTTTTTGTATTATATATGTTAAATGTAAATTTTTGTTTTTAAAATTTGTTTTTTAATCTAATAATATATAAAAAAATGTAAGTTCTAAATGTTATTTGGTAAAAAATTGTTAATTAATGTCATGTTATTATTAAATAGACGATCCCCAGAAGAAGTCGACAAAAAATCGACGAAACGTCGGAAAAAATGTATTAAAATTGTGTTTTTAATTACATAAAAGATTATAGGCCGTATTAGCTTAATAAGGAAATACAAACAGATAAATAAAAATTGGCCAAATAAAAAACAACATAAAAACAAACCAAATTTGAGTGGCATTGCAATTATTTTTTTTGCCTCCGAATATGAAAAATTTCATATCGGATGCTATATTTATATGGGGACTAGGTCGAAAAATGGACAGATCTCGACCATATTGCGTAAGGTCACTTACTTTTTGCAAAAACTTATTCAAACCAAATTTGAGAAAATTCTGTGCAATATTTTTTGTTTTTTGATAGAAGTGAAGTTCGGGAATCAGCTCCTATAGGGTTTGTTTTTGGACTACTGATAAATGGATGTAATAAACATATACAAACCTAATTTGACCGTGATCTGTAGGATAATTTGGATACTATGGAAATTTAATTCGATCTCATAGGGGTCGTTTTTTGTATGGGGACTAGGTCCGAACATGAACCGATTTTCACCAATTTCATTAGCAAAAGCTTATATACAAGATTGCGTCAAAATATATTCATATTTGCGACCTGTAGTTGATTACAAGGTTTATATGGACACACAGATGGACGGACGGACGGACATTGACTCAGAAAGTGATTCTGAGTCGATCGGTATAATAAAAGATGGGTCTATTTTTTATAGTTATATACATAAGCGCAAAGTCATTATACCCTGACAACATAGTGGTATAGGGTACAATTAACTAAGTGGAACTATTGTTTTCTAATAAATTGTTAAGCTGTTTATTAGATACTAGCAGACTCCAGCGCTCGAAATTCGAGTGCAATTTGTAGGCAACTATATTTTTCAACTTAGCCAATTCACACACCAACACTTTTTTGGTTTATTATTATTGTGAATGAAGATAACAAACTCATTAACAAACAAATTAACATATTTAATAAACACACACATAGCATTGTATAATTTTATGTATGTGTTAGTAGAAACTTTAAATGCAATTTACCCAAAAAATAGGGAAAAATTTTAAAATCTGTTAATTCGGTAAGCAGCTGAAAAGAATTACTTTCAAATAATATACGTTTGGTCAAAATTGGGATAAAACGTTCGGTAACAAAAAATCGCCTAGCCTATTAATATTATACAATAATATTGCTTACATATTGCTTAAGCCATTCTTAGCCGCCGTGCCAGCTTGGGAACACATATTGAGGGATTAGAAAAAAGTATTGACAAAAGATTATTTATTATTGCAGAGTGTAGTGAAATAATTATAATCTATAATATCAATAGACAAGGCGATTTCTTGTGACTGATGTAACTTTGTCAGTTTTACCCCGACTTTGACCAAACATATCTCATTTGAAAGGTATTTCTTTTTAGCTCTTCGCCAGATTTACAGATTTTTACATTTTTTAAATTTTTTTGGAGTAAAATGCATTTAAAGTTGCTACAAATACATACAAAAATTATGCAATGCTGTATGTGTGTTTATTAAATTTGTTATATGAAAAGCCCTGTGTTGAATTGAAAAATAATTTTGGACATAAACCAATAACGACAACAACGCGATCGATTCTCATTATAATAATTTCATATTATATGCCCTGTGTTGAATTATGAATTACCTAAAATTAGCATATCATAACACATTGAAAGAAATAAATTGAATGAGAAAATAAAATTTCCTAAAATTTGCACTCGAATTTCATGGGCTGGGCTCTGCTAGGTAGTAGTGAATATAATATTAAACTTCTAAATTAAATTTAGTAGTTTTCTGATAAACTGTTAATCTTCATCATCGAGACACCTGTGAAGATAGGTAGAAGTATACTGTTGTAAATACTTACAATTAGTATGTAACGAAATATTTGCAATCATTTTCAGTTTGATGAACTACTTATACAAGTTTTTATAACTCCACTGGACACTTATAAGTGGTTAATGTACTAACTTGAGTACACCCCTGCAATATCCTGGAAATTATTTTTTTTATATTTTTTTTTATTCCTTTGCTTTTTTTGTATTACTAATAATAAATAAAAAATGAAATTTCTAAATTTTTCTTTGTAGTTTTGGTTTGGCCACAAATGGGTTAAGTTAACAACTTCTGCACTTTAGCACCTCTGAGAGCCGATTTGACATCGACTTAACTAACTTTAAAGAATCCTTTTTACTTATATTTCCCCACTCATCCAAAATTACGCTCTTAATACTCTATACGACTCCGTGGTCGGGATATGATGTCTTTGTGCTGATGTCTGTAAGTATCAAAAATACATAAGCAAGACCTCTAATTACCCCGATCGAGTCGAAATCACTTTCTGACGCTGTGTGTCCATATAAACCTTGATTAATTTTGGTATGTGACCTTCTTTCGGCAATAGGACGTTCGATATTGAAATTGGTGAAAATCCTAGCCCCCAAACAAATGACCGCTGCGAGATCGACTTAAGACACAAATATTACCACAAAGATCTTGGCAAAATTTGTTATATGAATGTTAAGTACTCTAAAACTAAACCATGTAGGACCATTCATTGGTATAGTCCCCATATAAAGTTCTTTCCCGATTTTCACTTATCTATAATATTAATAGGCTAGGCGATTTCTTGTGACTGATGTTTTGTGCTACAGTTTTATCCCGGTTTTGACCAAACGTATATTATTTGAAAGGTATTTCTTTTTAGCCGATTTGCAGATTTACAGATTTTTTAATTTTTTTTTTTTTATATATTTTTTACATACATAAAATTATACGTGTGCTATGTGTGTGTTAAAAAATTTGTTTATGAGTTTGTCATCTTCATTCACAATAATAATAAGCCAAAAGAGTGTTGGTTTGTGAATTGGCTAAGTTTAAAGTTGCCTAGAAATTGCACTCGAATTTCGAGCGCTGGAATCTGCTAGTATATATTAACATACAAAAATACGGCATAGATTTTACTCAAATTTAGTTTATATTCATTTTTTGGAAAGGTAAGTGAGTTTACCAAATATGGTCATGAAAAATTGCGTCCCCAAACTGCAAAGAATATAACAATATTGATCACTTGCATAAGGTGTTTTAATGAGCCGATTTCGAAGAAACATTCCATATTTTGCATATATAAAAAAATAATTAAATATTTTAATGAAAAATGGAATGGATTTTTCAACCTTTATACTAGGAAAATATTAAGATAACCTTTGATAAACAGAAAATTCTTAATTTTAATTAAAATTGAAAAAACACAATTCTTTATTCCAACAAGTATGTGCATACATTTACAAGTAATTTTATTATATTATTCTACATAAATAACTGTAATTTTACTTAACAATGAAACGTCTACAATTGACGTAAATAAATGTTATGTGTATGAACAAGGGTCGTGTACGAGGGCTGTCTGATAAGTGGCAGGAAAAAAACAAGTACGTGTTAAATTTGACTATGCCGAATTTTTGATACCCTCCACGCGTGTTCTAAACACAATACTATTACCAAAGTTGTCATGTTGTAATCTTTCTGCTTCCTCAGAGAGCTCACCAATAGGCACAAAAGGGATTGGATATTATTTCCGGTCCGCGAAAAAAAAATTTATGAAAGGTAGGAGACATTTTATACCTTGGATATGTATTAACAAAATGTTTTGCGGTATTGTGAGCAAAGTCAATAAACTTTTCAGTATTGACCTCGTGGCCACATGACTCGACAATAAGTGTTATATGGATACGATTAATTAACTGAGGAAACTTATGTTTTCTTAAAAAATCTTTTCGCGGTATTACCATCATTTGTGTTGCCAAAGCCTGGTTTTTGTCGGTCAATGATCAATCAAGTTCTTTCTCTGAACTCTTTTTTTTTAGCATAAGTTTTAGGCAACTAGAGTTCTTTCACAAGAACTGAAGTAACAAATGTTTTTCTTTGATATATAATCTGAAATCCCATATTAAAAGAGCATCTAATAAAATTTGTTTGACCTGAAATTTATTGAAACTCAATGTATATATCGAAAATACCTCATTTATGAAGCACTTTTTAAAGAAACAGTAAAAATATTTGCAAAACATTTACGTAAAAAATAAATACACAAATACCTCAATTTGATGGCTCCATAATAAACTCTTAAAACTCTTTAAACTCTTTCTTTTAACTCATACTCTCTGTCTGTCTGTCTGCCATGGGTGGACCCCATTCCCCCTTATCCAATAGATCTGAAACTTGGTCTTATCGTGACTACAGATTAATTCTGGAGCAGTCACGCACAGTCACGCGTGGTCACGCACAGTCACGGAGTGATCTAAATGTCATTTCCCCTCATCCGTCCGATCTCAAACTTGGTCCATACGATTGCTGTGAAAAAAAGATTAACTTTGACTTAGTCACGCACAGTCACGCATTGTCACGCACAATCACGGAGTGATCTAAATGTCATTTCCCCTCATCCAACCGATCTCAAACTTGATCCATACACTTGCTGTGAAAAAAACATTAACTTTGACTTAGTCACGCGCAGTCACGCACAGTCACGGAGTGATCTAAATGTCATTTCCCCTCACCCGATCGATCTGAAACTTGGTCCATACACTTGATGTGAAAAAATATTAACTTTGACTTAGTCACGCACAGTCACGCATGGTCACGCACTGTCACGGAGTGATCTAAATGTTATTTACCCTCATCCGACCGATCTGAAACTTGGTCGATATACTTGCTGTAAAGAAAGATTAACTTTGACTTAGTCACGCACAGTCACGTAGAGCTTAAACCCCAATTCCCCTCATCCGATGGATCTGAAACGTTGTCCATAGACTTGTTTTGGGCAAAGATTAAATTTAAGATAGTCACACACAGACACGCACAGGCACGGAGATATTCAAAACTCATATGCATAAGGAAAGAAAGATTTTTAATAAAAACTTTGTTTTTATGGGTTAGATTATTACTTTTAGAAGACTTAATATAAATTATAAGCACTCGAAATATCTTAATTTTCACTTTCATCCACGGCACGCAAAATTTCTAAAAACTATTTAATATTCTCAAAACAGAAATTTTATGCAATTATTAATCTAGAATTTTATTACCTCTCACCCGGTACCAAATATGACTGTATAGGATAAAGTTCAGCTTTTGAATTAATCCTCACTTTTGATACATTTCAGCCCTCTATGTGTCGACCAAATAAGACCACATTAGAAGAAATGATTGAAAAAAATTCAATATTTTATTTTGAATGATCGGCGATTGAAAGTTCGAGAGATTGGTGAGTATGGGGCCATCATTATTTATTATTCTTATACGAATGTCTGGCAACGTTAAGGCGGAATAGGAAATACTTTTAGATAAACACAGTCGTTCTCATGGAGTAGGCAACTTTATCGACCTACATGGTCATGGCCAGTGGAAAATCCAAAACAATTTTATTGAAAAGTGAAAAATTTATAATGGCGAATTTTAATGCAACTTGGACCAACTTATGAAGAAAACATTTATATTTGGTGGAAATAACGGTTTTATTTTCTCAAAAGCAAAAATTTAATAATAATTGTTTCCACCCGATTTAGCCACTTGATTTGTGACAGTTTCTGACCTTCAAAAAAAAATAACTCGGCGAAAAAACTTTCGGCTAAAACGGTTAGGTGAGGGTTGAAGTGTCGGTTTTATTATTCATAAGCAATTTTGAAATCATTCAGTGACTACAGGTTAAATCTATCATCTCTAAACTGAATATTCCCCTTTTCTTTCCTTTCGCAGTCATGCTAAATATCTCACACGGCCCTCGTATTCACATAAATATTTCACTTATAATAATGGCGTCTATAAATTTGTGCTTTCAAACAATATATTCTAATTGACACCTTTATAGAATGTTGTAAAAGTAAAACCATAAAGAAAAATTCGATATCAATTTGAAGAGTATTGTCCAATTCAATTTACGAAAACACGTGTCATTTCTTTATCTTTTATTTTCAGTCAATCATCATTATTATGGTAATTAACACGACTGCAAAAAAAACAAGAAATAAAAAAAAACACTTAAGATTTTACCTGATGATCTCATTGTTTTTATTGCATTATTTTGTTTTCATTTTTTTTCAAGGTACAGTAAAAACAATTTTATTGTTTTCTTGATCTTTACATTTTGTTAATTATTTGCAACATTGCTGTTGCATGTTGTGTTGTTAATCAAGTAATTCTGTCTCATTTTGACAGGAGAATGTGAATATTCTTTTGTTTGCAACGAAGAAAAAAATTAAATTATTTTATATTAAAAAAAATAATAATAAATAAATAAATAAAAAATTCTTTAAAAAATTCTAAATTTTTTTATTCTTTTCTGAAACTAAAAGTTTTGCGATAATATTTTTTTATAATAATGTTAATTAATGTGTTTTTGTGAAGTTTGTATTTTAATATTTTGTTATAATATATATTTATAATTTATTAAAACCTTTTAAACTTTTACATCTTTTTGGTGATTGTTTAGAGATAATTCAACAGCCATTAACACTCGTAAATAAAAAACCCAAAATCGACATTTCCAACCATCTAAAAACTAAACAGGAAATTCGATTTTTTTGTTTCGTTTATATGTCGGTATGCAAAAATCAAAACAAAATTCTTGCCAAGTCAGCATATAAATTTAGAACTGACTGACTTGTCGTCGTAGTTCTTGTTGTTTTTGTATTTACTTTACATTTTTTGCTTCAAGTGCTGAATGAGTTTGTGGCAAATTCCAGAGTTGACTTCACTCAGTAACAATTACAAAAAAAAAAAAAAAAAAAAAAAATACTTCAAACAACATCGGTAGAGGTTCAAGTCGTGCGACGCAAAGCAGGCTTGACGCCGCCGCCAACTATTTCTATAGAGCTAGAGTCGTCACCAAATTAGTCGGCTGATGTCGGGTAATATTTGCTGGCCGGCTCATGTCTGGTTTTTACCACACAAAGTTACTAAAATATACATACGGTCTCCCATTTCATGTCTTTGTAAAAATAAACAAAATTTATGTTTTCTAATTAATTTGAGTAAAATTAAATTAAAAATTCAACTTTTTTGTAAATAAATTAAATCAATATTACACAACATTACACTAAAAAAAGGATCTTAGTATCTAGTATGGCCTACTTTGGCTTCCATCACTGCGTGCAATCTAGATAGCGTAGCTCTATAATTTTCTCGTCCTTTCGGCCATTCTAAGATCAGAGCTTCCTTGAAAGATGGAATAGATGTTAGATTTCTTTTTTCACTAAACGCTTAAGAAGATTCCATAACTGTTCAATTACATTCAAATCTGGAGACTGAGGAGGATGTTCTAATGGTGTTCTGATAGAATAGAGCAACCATACCTTCACCAGCTTCGAAGAATGTTTTGGATCATTATACAGCATTACCCTCCAGGCCAAATTTTATTACGTTGGGAATGTCGCACAGAAATATAAGGACTGGTCCTAGATCATTAAAAGTCCGCACCAAACATTATATTGACTAAATGAAGGAAAAAAAATGGAATTTCAACAAAATCGTCCACGCCCTCCGCCCACCACCCGTACCATTCAAATTGATTTTTTCACATAAAATTTTTCCTATCCAGGCGAAAGTCTTCAAATTTTATATATACACTTTCTGGAATAAACAGTCGAAATTGATTTTTCGCATAAAATTTTTCCTATCCAAGCGAAAATCTTCAAATTTGGAAAATACACTTTCTAGATTAAACAGAAAAGGCATGCCAAGTTTCATTAAAATCGGCCAAGCCCACCGCCCGTACAGTCCAAATTGATTTTTACGCATAAAATTTTTCCTATCCAAACGAAAGTCTTCAAATTTGGTACATACACTTTCTAGAATAAACAATGAATGCCAAGTTTCATTTAAATCGGCCACGTCCACCGCCCGTACAGTCCAAATTGGTTTTTTCGCATTAAATTTTTCCTATCGAAGCGAAAGTCTTCAAATTTGGTACATACACTTTCTAGAATAAACAAAAGATGCATATCCAAATTCCTCCCAGCATTTATAAAAGTGACTAAGAAATTGCTTCTGAATTGCTTTCTTCACTATTTCGATTTAATTAATCGTAAGCATCGAGTTTTTTGCTTTTATAAAACGGTTAATAAATCAACATTATTAGAGCAATTATAGAAAATGAACTCATTTTAATAATTACTAGCAGATTCCAGCTCTCGAAATTCGAGCGCAAATTCTAGGAAATTTTTCTTTATTAAATAAAGACCCTGCAAGTATGCCAATCAATTATAGCCAATTCACAAATCAACACAAAAAACAAACTCATTTTTATTACAAACACATTAACAAATTTAATAAACACACACATAGAATTGTATTATTTTATGTATGTGTTAGTAGCAACTTTAAATGCAATTTACTCAAAATAAAGGAAAAAATTTAAAAATCTGTAAATCGGCTAAAAAGAAATACCTTTCAAATAACATACGTTTGGTCAAAATCGGGATAAAACGGTAGAACAAAACATCAGTCACAAGAAATCGCCTAGCCTATTAATATTATAGATATTTGACTATTTTATAAAACAAAAATAGTTGCGTACGTTAACCGAATCATATGGTTTTGTTTTTTCTTATTTCGTTATGCACTTTTTTGGAATTGGACTCAATTATTTAAAAATTGTTGTTCTAATTGATAACTCCAAAATCATTAAAAAGTTTAAGCCCAAGTGTATGCAACACAAAATCGTGACCTTTTTCCGAAAATTTATAAGTTTGTTAAGCGATCGGTGAAAGTCGCTGGGTTTTTTTGGGGAAATTCAAAGAATATACTCTCAGCCTTCATTCTGTTGCAGCAAGAAGACGGAGGTAGCCGGAGCTAACTTCTTTTTTTTTTTTCAAGGAAAAGTGCAAATCCTGAATTTTATTAAGCCATTTTAATTTGCTCTATCTACTAAACTGCTTATGCAATCCACTTGTCTATAAAACTGCATCATTGGATTTTTGAAAAGTAATTGTCGAAAATTTGCTTTTTTGCCAACAAAATACCACTGTGTGTCGATGTCCTTCAATATGTCAATATACATGGTCCTATCCATAATTCGATCTATTAACCTTAGCTCTCCAATACCATTTGCGACCATTCAGCCCCAGATCATTACAGAGCCATCTCCATGTTTTACGTTTTGTTGCAATAACCGCGTATTCGGTTTTCTCCATAAAAAGTACTTTACATTCTGTAAATATATGCTATTCCCAGAGTGTAGGATCACTTATGTGAATATTTGGTATTTCTTTGCGTAATCCAAACGTTTAGTTAAGTGGCTCAACAGGGGTTTTTTTCTCGCCACTTTACTTAAAAATCCAGGTCACCTGCGAACTGTTTGATTACAAACCACAATACCATGATTTGACTCCACTTGCTGGTAAATTCGGCCTGCTCTTTGCTTTGGATTTTCCTTCACGTACCGAATTATTGTCCTTTGCATCCTTTCGTTGGGCTTCGGGGAGTGGCCAGAGCGTAGGTTATTTTCATAATTACCATTTTTTTAAAGAAAGTTGTTTACTACTTCTAGCGGTCTCAGATACAGCCTCGTTCACGTAGAGTGGAATTTCGTCTCTCAAGTTAATGTATCCTAAAATGGTGCATTTAATCTATTGTACAAGTCAAGAAAGTATATGTTTTAAAAGAATTGAAGTCCCAGTCCATAAAAAAGTAAAAAAATTACTTTTCGGTGATTGGATATTCTTAAATAAGCTACAAACAGTTGGTATAACTATAACTGAAATCATAAATATTGTGTCAAATGTAAATTTAATGCTATACCTATTCGTAGAAATTCAGGATATCAATATTTAATAATAAATAATATTCCTGAACCATGTGCAAATTAAAATTATGAAATATGTTAAAAACTTCTCGTCAAATGAAATGTTAAAGTTTAAGAAATTTTACGAAATAGACGAGAAATTTAACATTTGGGACCATAAAAGCACACATGATTGTCTATTGCTACAGTTTTTATGATATTAATGTTTTGGAATAAGAAAGTCATTAAAAAAATACAAAGGAAAATGCTTTTTTCCACTTTTTTGGTTTAAAAGTGTTTTCCACAACTTTTTTTTTTGCCATAAACACAATTTTTTTTTTCCTTTTTTTAGTCCACTGTGGAACATTTCCGAGGTCTTGTCTAAGGGGGAGAAATTTCAAGTCAGGGTGAATGTACTAGGCCAGTACAGTAAAGTAAAATCTCCAAAGAGTTTGATGTTCGCAGACTAAATTTTTTTTATGACCTCAAGAACCATTAATGATTTCTCATTACATTCTTCAGTAAAATTGGCTGAAATAAATATTATTATTATTTATTAGATATTTATTACAATTCAAATTATAATAAATCTTAAAGTTAAAGCACTAGCAACTTAGGCTATCGGCTTGATTGGCTGAAATAAATAAATTTTATTAATACCCGTATATCCATGAAAAAAATATAATAAAAAATACCGATATGTATTTGATACAATGATTTCCTGATGCTATTTGCAACATGAATTATTTTATGCCTTTAATACAGAAAATTATTATATATTTCTCTTGCTTTTAAAAAGCATTAGCCGGCTTATAGCCGCCGCCGATTATGTTTGGTTCGTTCACTGCCGCCGATTAATTGACATCGACTCTGAGGTCAGCGCAATTTATGTTCAAATTTAAAACAAAAAGAAGAGCGATAAAACACACAAACACGAAAAAAATGCTAAAATTGCAACAACGGATTTTTTTTTTTTTTTTTTAATACAGTATCAATTTCCCAACAATTACAAATTTATGTGACTTTTTACGTCATCATTCGTATCGAGAGTGTACGTACGACGAGTATGTAGAGAAGTACGTTTGCAATATTTGTTTTGTTCGCACTTTTTTCACAATAAATTATTTGTTCATCAACTCCTCTCCCTTTAGCACAAGATTAGGTTGGTACTTATTTGTAATTATTTAGAGAAAAGATTTTGGATCCAGAGTATCATGTAAAGTAAATTAACTTGTTAGATATTATAATCGGTACATCCATAATCTACATTATTCGAAAAGAGGTTTTAGATCCAAAATGATCAGATCTTAGTCATTCTTCGTAAGATTATTAATGGACTTCGAAAATATGGATTAACCAAATTTTAGTGAGGTTTTCAGAAATTTTATTTTATTTTAAGTTCATTTTCTTTCACGTGTACTGCTAATAAAACAGAACATGTTTTTCGACGCGTACGTCTAAAAATTAAAATTATCCACTCGCGATCGGAAAAATCTGAAACACCCCTATAACAACGACAACAATTGTTTCAACCAAATTTATTAAAAAAATCTAAAATAATTCATTAGCAGTTATAAAAAAAAGACAAAAAGATAATAGTCAAAATAAAAAAATAAAAATAAAAAGATAGTAATAAAATAGAGAACAGAGAAATTTTATATGTTGTTTATGACTTAATTTCGTTTTTTTTCGATCGCGAGTGGGTAATGTTTTAATTTTTAGATGTACGCGTTGAAGAACATGTTCTGTTTTAAACTTAAAATAAAACTACACTCGAATCTGTGTGGTTTATGTGTGTTTGAAACGTGATAGAAAAATGTTCGTGGAGATAACGCAATATAAAACGATACACAGTCATGATTGTGTTGGGCACCGTACAAAATTTAGAAACACACATAATTGATATGAAAATAAAAATATGTGTTGGCTGCTTGAGAACAGAACTTTGTGTGTTTCATGTGTGTATTTTCTGACCCTTGGTTTCAGGGCAAAGATGACACATAATTTTGGGAAGTTTGCTTCTCATACTTGGCTGCAAATTGTCACCCATTGCTACAGAGACTTTTTAGATAAAAGGACATATGTACATATATATAAATATATACAAAAAAAAACTGTTAAGTTCTAAAATTATGTATTTTTTTTTGCGAAATTACTCGTTGACGTGTTCTCTATTGAAAGAAATATTCTATGAATAAATCCATAATCTAAAAAGTTATCAAGAAATATCGTGAAAAGTGGTACGATGATGACTCAACGCGTCAGGTCGCGTAAAACGAGTCAGGTTAGGTTAGGTTAGGTTGATAAGAGGAGCTATGTATACACATAGCTCATATCCGTTGTGTCCGGATATACACCTAAGCCAGTAGGTCGGCTTGTTGTGCGCTCTACATCTCTACGTTCATCCGGTTATCTACCCCTCTGTTAACTTAGAAATTCGGTTTCATCAGCAAATTTCTTGAGTATTTTCCAGCTTATCCCCCTAAGACCCGTCAGGCCTGGTAAGATGTCGTTGGATAGATGTCTGACCCTTGTTCTCGCAAATGCAGGACAGTAGCAGCGGTAGTGTTCTAGGGTTTCGTCATCCTCTCCGCAAGCTCTACAAATGGCTGATTCCGCCCGTCCTATACGGTAAAGATGAGCCCTCAGCTCAGAGTGTCCAGTGAGGATGCCAATTACCCTACTAAGTTCTACCCTGCTCAGATTCAGGATCTCCCTAGTTCATGTAGTGTTGGGAGAACCCCATAATATCTTTGTAACCTTACCCACCTCAGTCTCTTCCCAAATTGATACATGCGAACTGGTCGCCCAGTCTGCCAGTTCCAATTTGAGAGACTTGAAAGGTTTTGGGTTTTCCAAATTAACTCTTTCCAGGAAAGAGCCCTTCCTGGCCAGTTCGTCAGCAATCTCGTTTCCCATTATACCACTGTGTCCTGGGATCCAAACGATTTCAAGTCTGCCTCTTCTGGAGAAGTTTGAAATCTCCTCCTTACACTCGAGGATAGTCCTTGATCTAGTTTTGTCCGCGGATATCGCTCTGATAGCCGCTAGACTGTCCGTAAATATTTTCACGTCTCCGGGACTTGGGGAATCCCGTGCGTTAATAGACCTAATACATTCCTTTATCGCCACCAATTCAGCCTGAAAGACAGAGTTGTGGTCCGGAAGACGGAGGTATTTCCCTGTGGAACGGTCTTCATCGTAGAAACCTATCCCAGTCTTACCATGCAGACTAGAGGCGTCCGTATAGTAATGTGACCCTGGAAGGTTTTGTAGAATATTCCCGTTCATAAAACGAGTCAAAGGCAGGATAATTTAATAGCAAGATAGTTTAAAAGATGTCCAAAAATGCTACCGAAAGACGTCATTACCAATCTGAGACTAATATTATGTTCTCGAAGTGTTTCCTGACGAGCAATTGAGACTGATCGTCCTGCGAAGAAACATGAACTGGTCAAGACGGAATTGAAATACTCGCTTCTCTTTTCACATGAGTCCAAGTTTAATTTAAGAGTCCATGATGAAAGAACGTTTATACGACGACCAAATGGGAAAAGACTAACGTAGACTGACGTAGTGTATCCATACACGGAGGAAAATATGCCCCTGACCTGGACGTTCCAACAAGACAATGACCCAAAACACACTACTTCACAGTTAAAATCCAATCCAAAGTTAATGGTATGGCCAGCCCAATTAACAGATTTCAACCCCATAGAAAGTCTGGGAAATTGTAGATGGAAAAAATACAGACTCGATATTACACAAACAAGACAGATCTGGTAGAAGCAGTTAATTGAATGTGGCAAAAAAAAACTTCAATGGGAATCATCAGCGACCTAATTGGCTCCAGGTGTTGTGAAGCAGTACTAAAAAATAATGGATACCCAACAAAATATTTAAACCAAAATTAGAGGGAACGTTTTCAATTATTGTGTAGTAAAGGTTTCCAAGGTTTTTCATCAGCATAAAAATGAAGTTAAGATATTTTATATTAATATTTCTTCTTTTTTAAATAAATGAAACATACGAAGTTTTAAATTAATAAAATTAATAAAATTTAAAACTTCGTATGTTTTATTTATTTGAAAAAGAAAAACTATTAACATAAAATATCGTAACTTCAGAAAAAAAAGAGTTTTTAATTTTATGATCCAATTATTTGGTATTGGCCGTTTAAGTCGTCAAAAATATTTTCATTGTATTGTCAGTCACTGCTTCTTTACAATGATGGAAAATTGGACATAGTTAAGCCGACTAGAAAGTGATTCTAAGAGATATAGTTAAAAACATTACCCTGATTTTAAGAAGAGTGTAGGCTCCAAATATCATGAGTTTTTAATTTTGATACTTTTATTTCTACATAATTTTTACTTTACTTTAAAGTCCAATAAATATTGTATAGCCAAATAAATCAAAAAATTAATATATGTACTCTTTTTAACGATCAAAATAAGTTGCTCCCCTAATTTCAAAACAAAAATCTGATTTTGTCTGTCCCCATCCCTCTTCGCCTGTACACATTGCATCGTTTTGGCTGACATCTTTACAATCCTATTGAAATGATTGGATTGTGTTTACATTTTTCTATCTATCAAGTGTTTGTTTACACTTTTCACGCAATATAAATAACCGCTTGAAATGTATTTCGTTTTGCGTTAAGATTTTCGTGCATCTTATTTAAAAAACACTTTATTTTATTTAATGCGTAAATACATTTGAGGTGCCATTAAACGTTTAGAATAATTGGCCGGGTTAAAAGTACAATAACATATGGTACGAAAGTAAATAAAAAAAAAATCTACAAACTAATTATATTTACTACTGCTACCCACTATCAAAAAAGAGGTAATTAAAAGCCCATAAGTCCAAAAAGCTTTAAGATTATAAATTTTGTAAGTGTGTATGTTAGTTGTTAATAAAAGTTTGTTATAAAGGAAAACTCCTATTGGTGAAGCGAGCAAGTTATGGTCATTATTATTATTATTTTTTTTTGATGTGTAAACATACGTGCAGGGGGGTAAATTTCTATTTCACAATACTACCACAAAAACGACGTAACATGTGAGCCGTAAGACAAAATCGGTGTGACTTATGATTGTATTGGTGAAAAAATTATGATATGTAACAACCTGTTTGAAAATGAAAAGTAATGGCTTGATTCATTCTTGGCCGCTAGGTTGGCGCAGTTCTTTTGGGATGGAATCCACAAATTTCCAGAAAGATGGGAAAAAGTCATAGCTTCAGATGGGAAATACTTTGAATAATACTATTGTACATGTTTTTCTTAAATAAATGTTAAAATTTTGAAAAAAAAAAACGCACAAAGTTATGTCGATATATGATGGATGTAAACAGGCAAACCGAAATTAAGTGGCTCTTTAAAGCCAGATGTGATATAATTGAGTTAAATGACACACGTTTTGTGCGAAACAGGTCTAACCTACGTTCCTTATACAACTTAAATGAGACAGAAAACATTCAACATTTCATAGGCCGTTGTCCAATATTAAGAGAATTTAGATTACGTTGCTTGGGAAACAGTTTCTAGAAAATTATGAGATCGTACAAATTTAAAACGACGCAGACGGGTAGAAAAATCTGGTACAATCTATAATATTAATAGGCTAGGCGATTTCTTGTGACCGATGTTTTGTTCTACCGTTTTATCCCGATTTTGACCAAACGTTTATTATTTGAAAGGTATTTCTTTTTAGCCGATTTGCAGATTTACAGATTTTTAAATTTTTTTCCTTTATTTTGAGTAAATTGCATTTAAAAATGCTACTAACACATACATAAAATTATACAATGCTATGTATGTGTTTATTAAATTTGTTAATGTGTTTGTAATAAAAATGAGTTTGTTTTTTGTGGTGATTTGTGAATTGGCTATAATTAATTAGCATACCTTTAGGGTCTTTATTTGATGAAAAAATAAAATTTCCCAGAATTTGCACTCGAATTTCGAGGGCTGGAATCTGCTAGTATATTATCAATAGTAAAATATTGGTAGATGAATACAAGATTAATTAAATCAAAAAGTTTAAAATTAAAATTTAGAATATAATTATATATAAAATAATCACACTACCGACAGACGACAATTGACAATGTCGGAAATTCGTTATTAACATTTGAAAATGTAATTATAAAATATAGAATTTGGATAAAGTTATTTGAAAATCTATAATATTAATAGGATAGGCGATTCCTTGTGACCGATGTTTTGTTCTACCGTTTTATCCCGATTTTGACCAACGTGTATTATTTGAAAATTATTTCTTTTTAGTTGATTTCCAGATTTTTAGATTTTTAAATTTTGTCTTTTATTTTGAGTAAATTGCATTTAAAGTTGCTACTAACACATACATAAAATTATACATATGCTATGTGTGTTTTATTAAATTTGTTAATGTGTTTGTTAATGAGTTTGTTTTCTTAATTCACAATAATAAAAAACCAAAAAAGTGTTGGTTTGCGAACTGGCTAAGTTGAAAATAAAGTTGCCTAGAAATTGCATCTCGAATTTCGAGCGCTGTAATCTGCTAGTTAAGAATAAATACTACTACTACTACTAGTGCTATCAAACCTTTTTTTGGAGTATTTTTTAAGCGGTTCGTCAATTCCACCCAGGTGCAATGCTGTTGGATGGCGCTACTTCACACAAACTGGTTTATGAACTCGATAAAAACAAAATAGTATCACGAACTGTGGGACCTCTTAGGTACTTTATTAACTACTAGTTAATTATATTTCTCAACAATAAAAACTAAACTATAAATTTCGCACAATTTTGCCTTACAAAATATTTAATAAAATCGTTTAACCCTTTCACGACCAATGGGATATATATGTCCCATTTTTATTTTTTTTTATATTTTCCACATTTTCCAACCGATTTTTTTAAAGCTGACTTGAGTCGAGGATAGATTTAGCTCTCAGATCGTAACAAAAAAGTTGGCACAAGTGTTCTCAGGACCTAACACGGTGACCCCAAAGTCTGAAAATTGTATTTTTTTTTAAATCATATTTGGATGTCATTAATTCGGACGTTATTGAACCGAAAACTTAAAAATTTTGATATAACATGGACCAGTATTTATGGTTTTCAAAAACATCAAAATATTTGGAATCGGTTTATTGTTCAGCATAATTTAGTACGGACATATACATATGGCCAATTGGTCGTCGATTCTAAAAAAGATGTGTTATAGTTTTATATTTTTATTAAATTAAAAAATGCATAGTACTAAATCAACAATTAATTAAACTATAAATACAAAAAATACAAAATCAGTTATGGTAATCTGCGAAGCAAATACAGTTTTTTGTGAAACAAAAAGGTTTTTTTACAAAAGGAACGATTTTCCTTTCCATTTTTAGTACAAGCTAAAAGAGTAGTACTCGATTCTCTGTGATCTATATTTAAAAATTTACAACAAATACAAAACCAAAGCTACAGTTATTTATGTAAAAAATAAAAACAAAAGTCACTGACTTGCTGTGAGCGGAGTAAATTAGTTGCTAATTTTGACCCCGTTGACGACCAATGGGATATATATGTCCCATGGATTTTTTTCTTGAAGGAATTTAAAAAAATATTTTTGACCACACTTTTGTTGAGAAATGTTGGGTCGTTAAGTACGAATCCGCAAGAAAAAATAAATATTTCCCAGCAGTTTAGGTTCGGTTGTGAAAGGGTTAAATAAAATATCCTTAAATGTAAGTTATATCATGTTGGTTGGTTACAGTGTCTGTGCATGGTTTGAAAATCCGGTAATTTAAAATTTTACATACATTTAAATCACACATATTTAGTATGATTTAAGATGACCTGAATTTTCTTTTTAGTCGTCAAGCATACATATATATGCTTTCATAACGTACTCGTACACGTATATATTTATGTGTTTGTTTTAGTTTGTTTGGCTGCCTTAACTGTAGTTATTAGCGGGTTTCTTTAAACATTAAGTAGGCCTATAATTGTATAGCAAATAGAAAGAGTTAAACAAGTCATAGTGAATAACCGTTTGGTTGAATAGTCAAGTCAGTTAAAAGTAGGTTTTACGAATTGACAATTTGATGTTGCAGACAAATATGTTGTTAAGCAACCAGTTTCTTTTGAACGTTGAATCGCTCTGTAGCAAAACACAAAATTTTTGTTGTCAGTTTTGAACATCTATTTTTAAACATAAATTACGTAGTTGTTTAAATTTAACTTCCTTTTGGTTTCTTTTTTTCTTATAACGTCTAATGGCCAGATTATCGTAATGTTAAAATTGGCCTAAAAAATATGATTTCTATTTAGATCATAAAGTAGACCATGAAGATTAAATTAGATAAAATATTGTATATAATTTGCTATTTTTTAATATAAAAATTCATGATATTTGGAATATGCACTGTTTAGTTAATGGATTGTTTATTTTTAATTTTGTTTCGAATATGAAAAAAAAATCTATATATTATGACCGTTTTATTATAATTTATGTTTTTGCAAAAAAAAAATAAAAAAAAATATGTGTCAGGGCCAGTACAACCAACTACAAAAACACGTTTTTCTTTTTCATTATTTGTATTAATATAAATTTCAGTCGGTACGAATTCATTTGACAAATGAAAATGTATAATTTAATATTCCAAAAAAAAGAAACAACTAATTTTATAACATTTAATTTTTCATGCTCTGTTTGAGATAATAAACAGATGATAGAAATGTAAAGTCCGTTTCATAATTGTAAAGTCATTTAATTTTTTACAACATATACCTCCAGAAAGACGGACAATGTAGCTAGTGAAGAGTACCGACAGTTATATATGATTTTTTGACTTACGGTGCCTGCATAGACCAACAATAAAAAAAAAAACTACAAGTATTACACAATTATAAAGTTATTTACAAAAATCATAGTTGAAAGTGTTGCCAGTATCTTTTCGGTATTTGAAATTATTATAAAGGGTCCGCCATCTAACGTTTTTTTTTTCAACTAGTGCTTTTTTCGTGAATGGTAACACTTAGCTCATGTCTGATTTGACAGATAATTAGTTTTATCCTTCCGCTGAACGAATATGGTTGTGTATACGCTTGAACAACGCTGGGAAATATTGCGACATTACGTTGAAAATCATGGTAATGTTGCAGAATGTGTGCAAAAATTGCGTACGGATTTTGGAAGAAGAGAAGCACCGTCAGCTCCGTATGTTCGTTATCTTATGAAAAAAGTGAAAGAAACTGGCATCCTCATCGATAAACCAAAGCGTGAAAAGCCAAAAACAGTGCGTACACCAGAGAATATTGCTGCTGTGGCAGAAAGTGTGCGTGAAGCGCCATCAACATCAATTCACCGTCGTTCTCAAGAATTGAACATTTCGGAGGCATCATTGAGGCGAATTTTGCATAAAGACCTTGGTACGACGCCATACAAAGTCAAAATGGTTCAGGAGTAGAAGCCAACTGACCATCCAATTCGTTTTCGCTTCGCTAAGTCGGCCTGCGATCGACTTACAGAAGATGCCGATTTTGCCAAAAAAAATCATCTTTTCAGATGAAGCTCATTTTGATCTTGGCGGGTATGTAAACAAGCAAAATTGTCGCATTTGGGGCACAGAAAATCCGCACGCATACATTGAAAAGCCGATACACCCAAAACGAGTCACTGTTTGGTGCGGATTTTGGTCCAGAGGCATAATTGGGACATTTTTCTTCGAAAATGAGCAAGGAGTGGCCGTTACAGTCAATGGCGATCGTTATCGGGCCATGATGAACGAATTTTTGTTCACAAAAATTGAAGAGGAGGATATTGGCAACATTTGGTTTCAACAGGACGGCGCTACGTGCCACACAGCCGAAGCTACACTCGATGTTTTGCGCCCTGTTTTTGAAGATCGCATTATTAGTCGCAGAGCTGATGTCGTTTGGCCACCTCGGAGCTGCGATTTGACACCGATGGACTATTATTTGTGGGGTGCCCTCAAAGATAAGTGTTACGCCAACAAGCCAGAGACAATTGACGCTTTAAAGGACAATATTCGTGAAGCCATTGGTGAAATACAGCTGTACACAATCGATAATGTGCTTAAAAATTGGACCGAGGCAGCCGAGGCAGCCATTTGAATGAAATTATTTTCCATTATTAACCGGAAGGATTGCACTTTCAAATAAAAAAAGAAATTTGAGATAATATTCAGTAGTTTTTATTTATAGCATTTTCAAAAAAAAAAAGTTATTTGGCTGACCCTTTATATTTAAAGTTTTAAAAAATGGCACGTGGTTCACAGATTTCTGAATTTAAGCCAGGTCAAATTACACTGCGGAACTTTTTCAGGGTCAAAGTATTAGTACTAGGGGTTTGGCGTTATAGCAAAAGGGTTTGGCGTTCTCAGGACAAACTTTTTTCATGATCTTTTATACTTTTTCTTTATCTTGACTCTTAACTCATTCTTATTTCATTCTGCACGACAAAAATGGAATAAAAAAGTACTGATTTATTTTTGATTTAAATATTAAAAATATCACTCATACGTTTACATCTTCTACTCTACTAGTATATAATAATCATACGTCCTGGATATGTTGTTATAGAAAACAATTTATTAAAAAAAAAAGGAAACAATTTTAATTTTTTTGGCAGATTTCAGTCGATAAAATTAGTCCAACTTGATTTATTTAAGCTATTTGCCAAACAAATGAAGGTTTTACTATACTGGCCTAGTAGTTACTCTCTGACTGGGAATTTTTCACCCCTCCAGAATGACAGTTGTATAGTGTTATCGCTTTATATTATCGCTGAGTAGCACTGAGAGGAATCGTGAGACAAATATATCATAATTTTTGAGTTCTACACAATTTTGGAAAATTATAAGGTGCGAACAAGTGTCCTAGTACCTGGTAAAGCCATAAACTCGCCCCTGTTAATATTCGGTTTAAGGACGTTGGTGAACGCAAATGTGTCAAAGGCAACCATCAGGATGATCTCAAAACGTAACAAAAAGATACAATTTGAGAAGTATAAAAAATTTTTAAAAACATCAAAGAGCCACAGAGGAGCCAGAGTTAATTTTGTTATTAAATATTGGAAAAGAGTAAGTAAGTATCTTCATCTATTTTACAATCTTAGTTTGGATTAAATCAAACCACTTTTGGTTATATTTTCCGAAGAAAAAAGTGGAATTTGGATGGACCAGATAGTTTTCGAGGCTATTGGCATGATGTCAGGAAGGAATCATAGCGTAATTTTGGTGGCGGAGGCATAATGGTGTATAGGGCATTTTCAGCTAAGGTTTGCTTGGAACTTCTTGTCGAATGAAGTGCACAGACTACATACAACTCCTCAAGAAAAGTCTGGTGATATTTTTAGAAGAAAAATGTGATACACAGTGGTGTTTTCAACAGAATAAATCTCGAATCCATGTTAGATTTTTATCAAAAACCTTAACAGTTTTGGAGTGGCCGGCATGCTTACCAGACCTTAACCCCCATAAAAAATTTGTGACACAACGCGTAGATAGAGGTAATCGACAGTTTGGATCTGCTAGATTAATAACCACTCTAACGGAAGAATGGCAAAAGTTGAGCACACAATTAGCAGTCTTGTGGGAAATAAGAAAAAACGGTTTGAAGATGTTAACAATAAGCGAGGAGAGTGTACACAATATTCTTTGTTCCATAAATATTGTCATTTCTTTACTTTTCGTCGAGAAATCTTGATGACTTTATTTCTATTTTTATAATTGTTAATTAATAATGCTGTTGCTTCCATTCAAGTCAAGATATACAGTCTATATTCTTACGTTACAGTCCATCGTTCTGCACATATAGTAAATTATTGAATGAGCCTATTATTGTGAAGCGCACCTTATGAAACAATATGCGTTTTTGGTGGTTTTTTTTTTTTTTTTTTGACATATATATGACAGTAGTAAATGAGTTTTTTAATTTAATTTTTTTATTATTTTTAAACACGAAAAGTTAGTAGGAACATTAATTATTTTTAAAATTAGTTTAAAATTTTAATTTTCGAAACACACTTTACATTTTTTCTTATAAATTTCAAACGTTTCGTTTTATAAAAAGAGCTTATTAATTATCCTCTTCCATAGTTCCGAATTTGTTTTTTTTTTTTATGTGTAAACATCTATGCGCTCAGGGGGATAAAAATCTATTTCACAATACAATCACAAAAACAGCGTAAGGGAAAATCGATGTGTGGTATATGTAAGAGTTTTGGTGCAAAGATTATGATTTAAATTTATTTAGCTGATTCAACAACCAGCAGAAAGCGCCATGAATGTATAGCAAACAACTGCAACCATCAAGTATAACAACCATAGCAGTTGCATAATATACATAGATGGCGCTTACTGTTTGATTTTAATTGATGTGTAAATAGATGTTTACACATCTCCCCTGTGATCGGACTCACATAGTTCTTTTTATAATTTTTATTTAAATCGTTTATTTCGTTTAAAAGTTATTGCGATTTATTTGTTATATTTTTTTGTTGACATTTCTTAATACAAATAAAAGATATTTTAATCCGAAATGCTGCCTCATTCCTTTTTATTTTTTTACATTTTCCCCAAATTTTGTTTTACCATCTTTAGCATAACAAGAAGCGATTATTTTCCATTGATGAACAAAAGAAAACAATAGAAATTTAAGTTTTCTTTAAGAAAAACTTTATAAAAATTTGTATTATTCAATTCCGCAATTTAGCATTTCATACAAAAAATTATAAAGATATTTTATTTTTTATTTGTAAAAGTGGTAAATAATAAAATTTAAAAAAAGGTGTAATTTTTCTATAGCATAATTTACCCAAAACTTATTTATAGAATAAACAGTGAATGTTTTCTTACAGTTTCCTACACATAAAATGTTTTTCCGAGCTTAGGGGCCTGATTCAGTCAGATATTTAAATGTGATACTAAAAAAATTGTGAATTAGAACCTTCATAAACGATTCCATTCCATATTAGAAATAATATTTAGAATCACAATTTTTCTTTATAAAAAATCTGATAATTTTTTTTTTTTTTTTTTTTTTTGTAAGAAGAATTTTCGAAAAAAACTCGATACAAATTAAATTTTAAAAAAAATCTCAATTCAGGGCCTAATTTTTGCAATCGTAAGCGAACATATTTTTATTCGACCATGTGAATTTTTGTACTTTTGGATTTTCTATACGTTAACGAATAATGTGTGACAAAATTTTTGATTCTGGGATTCGATAACGAGGGAACATGCAACCTTACAAAATTCTACTCGTTAGCAGAATAGCAAGCGAAAAGAAGTTCTTCCCCAATAAAGTGAAAAAAATACTAAAACATCAATTTTGCAATTTTAGGTCAAAAATAACAAAAATACTCTTTTCCCTGATTTAGCTCAGAATATTTTTCCGAACACTTTACAAGGAAGAAAAATATGTAACCAACTGTAGGAACGCCGTATTTTTTTTCGTATGATTTTGAGATTTTGATTCTCGTCGAAATTAGAAGATAACTAACAAACAAGTAAGAGTGTTAAATTCGGCTGTGCCGAATCTTTGATACCCTCCAACCTGCATCCTAAACTAAATGTTAAAAAATCTATTAATTGTAATATTAATTTTCACATATCAATATTAAAAAAAAAAACAAATTAAAAAAAAATTTTATCTGAATTAGCTAGTAGTTTTTTAATTTAAAATTTTAATTTTTAAATTTTTAATTTTTATTTTTAATATTTAATTTTAATTTTTAATTTTTCAACTTTTAATATTTAATTTTTATTTTTAATTTTTAATTTTAAATTTTAAATTTTAAATTTTAAATTTTAAATTTTAAATTTTAAATTTTAAATTTTAAATTTTAAATTTTAAATTTTAAATTTTAAAAAAATAAATTTTAAATTTTAAATTTTAAATTTTAAATTTAAAATTTTAAATTTTAAATTTTAAATTTTTAATTTTTAATTTTTAATTTTTCATTTTCCATTTTTCATTTTTAAGTTTTAAATTTTTAATTTTTAATTTATAATTTATAATTTTTAGTTTTTAATTTTTAATTTTTAATTTTTAATTTTTAATTTTTAATTTTTAATTTTTAATTTTTAATTTTTAATTTTTAATTTTTAATTTTTAATTTTTAATTTTTAATTTTTAATTTTTAATTTTTAATTTTTAATTTTTAATTTTTAATTTTTAATTTTTAATTTTTAATTTTTAATTTTTAATTTTTAATTTTTAATTTTTAATTTTTAATTTTTAATTTTTAATTTTTAATTTTTAATTTTTAATTTTTAATTTTTAATTTTTAATTTTTAATTTTTAATTTTTAATTTTTAATTTTTAATTTTTAATTTTTAATTTTTAATTTTTAATTTTTAATTTTTAATTTTTAATTTTTAATTTTTAATATTTAATTTTTAATTTTTAATTTTTAATTTTTAATTTTTAATTTTTAATTTTTAATTTTTAATTTTTAATTTTTAATTTTTAATTTTTAATTTTTAATTTTTAATTTTTAATTTTTAATTTTTAATTTTTAATTTTTAATTTTTAATTTTTAATTTTTAATTTTTAATTTTTAATTTTTAATTTTTAATTTTTAATTTTTAATTTTTAATTTTTAATTTTTAATATAATGTTTACATAAAAACTATTGAAACTATTATATTATTATAATTAACGGTACTATATTATTGCAATAATTGAGGACGAGATGTCAACAAGGCAGTGTTAAAGTTTTTATGTAAACATTAAATATATTCCCCGATGATGACATTAGAAGAATGTCGAAATATTGGAAAATAAATTAAAATATTTTTATAATTAAAACGAACCTCGAGCTCGAGAATATATATTTATCAACATTTGAAAGGCACAAACTTTTTGGCGAATCTGAAATCAGGGAAGAGGCATACAAAAAAGTTCCTAAACGCTGTAATGAAGTAATAAAACAGGAGAACAAGAATCTGAAAGAGGGTGCACAATAGATCTACTTGGTCGCAGTGCAGGAGGGAATAACACTCAACCCGACAACATCGTAAATCGCAACTACAATCTTAAAATTTTAATTTTTTATTTTTAATTTTCAATGTTGAGTTTTCAATATTCAGTTTCCATTTTTCATTTTTATTTTTAATTTTTAATTTTTTGTTTTTCATTATTCATTTTTCGTTTTTGATTTCTCATTTTTAATTTTGAATTTTTATTATTTATTTTTCATTATTAATTTTTCATTTTCCATTTTTAATTTTGCGTTTTTCACATTTCATTTTTCATTCTTCATTTTTCTTTTTTAATTTTTAATTTTCAATTTTTCATTTTTCATTATTAATTTTTCATAGTTGTTGTGTTTGTTGGTATGATTGCATCATTTTTTGTGGCTTTTTTTTGAACAAGAATGTTGTTGTACAACATTTATGTTCAACCACTAAAATATTACAAAAAACACACTGGGTTTTTTGTTTTTTTTTAGAGGTGTTTACAGATTTTTGCTCATATCTCACCACAGTGACTCCCGATTTGCTCCATTTTAAACACCAACCTGGTGAGAATAATCGCAAACAATATTATCGTAGCATTACCCAAGTAAATGGTGGTATTTTGTGAATGAGCGTGATTTCAACCGATAGACAGACAAACGGACATTGCTATATCGACTCGAGCTGAAGAGTTTAATCTATTTTATTAATATTTTATATATTTGTAATTCCCTTCTGTGTTTTAAATATCTCAAACATATGTTTTTTGCTTACAATTTCTCTTTAATGTGCTACATTTATGCAGTGTTGTAAAACATATTTATTTCCGTCTTTTACAATACTGAAGCAATAGTGTTTCGTTTCGTAACGAGTAAAGAAATTAGAAATATTTACACTTCTTAAATAAATTTTGATACGGATTTATTTCGATCACGATTGAGTAAATTAGGCCCCTGTAGTTTGATTGATTACAAGGTTTACCATGGACACACGAACGGACGGATATCACTACGCTGACTTACAAAGTAATTCTGAGTCGATTGGTCCATGTCAAATATTTTTTGGTAGTTACAAACATCAGCACAAACTCATTATACCCTGACCACTTAGAGGTATAGGGTAAAAAGAGGATTTATCAATATCAATATATATTTTTTTATACCCTATACCACTATTTGGTCGGAGTATGAGTTTGTGCTGGTATAACTACCAAAAATATTTGATCTCAATTGATTTAGTGATGTCCGTCTGTCTATCTATAGGAAAATGACAGAATCTGAGAGATTTTCTCTAAGAAAAACTGGAACTGGACGATTTTCTATAGGAAACAGTTATTAAAATAAGAATGTATTTCTAAAAATTCCAAATTATCTTAACTCTAAGAGTATTCTAAAAAGAAAGTAATGTTCAGTCCTCAACTTTTCATAGACAAAAATAAGTTTTTTAAAAACTTTAATCATTTGCCTAAATCCATTATAAAAATTAGATTTATTTTTTATTTTATTATATTTTTTTTTTAAACAAAAATTTACTTACTCTGGTAAAAAATAATCAATATATTTCATAACCACTTCACGCACGGGATCCTGTTGTTTGCCCGAAATACTAGGATACATATCGAAAGCCATTATAGCAGTTGAATTATTATTAATCGTTGGCTGAGAAGATGTCTCAGTTTTCATTATGAAAGTATAGAGATGAATTTTGAAATTGTCAAAAAAAAAAAAAAAAACTAGAAAAAAACAGCACTTGAGAACGACGACACAAGAAAAAGGGCTTGGCGTCAAAACGGTGACACTTATTAAGCAAAGTAATTAACTTTTTCTATATTTTTGTTGTTATTTGTAGGTATCTAGAAACACTTTATTTATTGTAGATGGCTGGTTGTAAGATGGTGATGATGACGATGATTTTTAATTGTTTGTTTTTTTTTTTTGCTTCTATATATTCGGATGTATACAACAGGCAGCAGGCACAGCGCATAAAACACACACAATTTAGAAGAACTTTGGGGAGGTCGTGTAGATGAAATATATATTTGTTTTTGTAGCTATCTTTGAAAGTAAATTATTGTTTTAACAAGACAAGATTGTTGTTATTTTTGTGTTTATGGGTTCCTCTGTTGCTCTTCTAGACACAACAAACAGGGAAGTTTTTCAGTATTATTATTTTTAAGAGTTCCTTTTTGTGTGTTTTTGTTTTTTTGTTTAACAAGTGTTTTTTATATGACTTAAAATCAAACAAAAAATGTTCCTTAATATATTTTGAATGGTTTTATTATTAGATGGAAAATTTTTCGTTGGCTGGTTTAGTTTGTTTTTAAAAACAATTTTGCTCTTGTTGTTGTTGTTTTTCTAATTAGATTGAACACATGCCGAAGACGGGGAGTGTTGTGGAATTGAGCTAGTGCGTATGTGTACAGTTTGAAATAGTTTGAATAATATTTAGTGCTAATTAAGATAAATTACCATTGTTTTGTTTATATTTTGCATTTGTTTTGATAAAAAATAAAAATACGTTTTTTTTTTTTTTCCAATTATAAAATAATATTTGTTTTTATCTTGTTTTCCCCTATTATATATTTATATTTTTTGTATTGTTTTAATTAACACTTTATTTTAATACACTGTTTGTTTCTTTTTCAATCTATATTAATTTTGTTTATTTATTTTTTATTTATTGTGATTGTTTTTAGCTTGTTTTTGTTTATTATATGTATTTTTTTTGTTAATATAATTAACTATTTTTATTTGCAGTTTTAATAAATCTTTAATTTGTTTTAAGCAGTAGCTTTTTTTATTGATTTTTTATTACTTTATTTGTAGCTAATGTAGCTTTTATATATTTTAAGTAATTGTTTCAAAATTATAGTTTTACTTTAAAAGGTGTTTTTTTTTTTTTTGAAAACTTTGAATATTAATTATTTATTTATATTCTCAATTTGTAATTTTTTTTTTCTTTTGCGTATTGTTAAATATCTGAAATTTACAAAATTTTTGAAAAAATAATGTAGAGAATTTTTAACAGAAAAGTTTTTATAAAATAACACAGGTCAACATTTTTGACGCTAGAACCAGAGTATAGTTTTCTAAAGGTCTTTAGTGTGCAAAATCCGAATCTGAAGTAAGTAAGAATGAAATTCTAAAATTTGCCCATCGGTCCCTATTTTGGGATTTTTGATTTCGACTCATATTTTTCTGGAAGTTGTCTCCAAAACTTTTTTTTTAGAAAAAAAAAAAGATTTTTGCCGCATATGTGAATGGGGGTTAGTTTCTTTTTTTTTTTAAATTTTCAACTGGGAATCTTCAGTTCGATAAATACTAAAAAATTCTCTGTGTGTATTTTTTTTCATTTTTAATTTTTTTCAAAACTTTTCGTGAGAAATTATGCACTTTTGGAAGAAAATTTATTAAATAACATGTGTTCAGAATCATTCATGGAATTCTCACAAATTTTTTCAGAATTTTTGGACACATTTTTTGATATTTCAAAAAAAAAAAAAAAAATTATGTATGAAAAAATTAAAAATAAAAAATTTACTTCTCGGCAGTTTTTTAGTATTTATTGAAACTAAGATTCTCAGCAGAAAATTGGAAAAAAAAACAACCATTCTTACACTCCATAGCAGGGTTGGCCAAAATGCGTGAAATATGCGTGAACACACATTGAAAACCTATTTTACCCCTCAGAATTACCCTCATGCATGAGTTTTCACGCATCGGCAGATCATGATTAAATTTTTAAAAATCAATTCCAACTCCGATTAATCGCCGATACTTCGATAATCTCAGTGTCCCAGTGCGCATGCGTGATTTTTACCCAAATCCGTCTAGTAACGATTCATCGCGGTCTTATTCCTAGCTAGTAAGCATGTGCGATTCTCATCTCTAGAACCATCAAGACTGGTTCTCGGCGTGCTCTTTTGTGCAAAGATTAGAGAAAATGGGCAAAGAGCCTGGATAATATTTAACAGCATTTTTGGATGCGATGAAAGAAAAAATTGGTTTTACAGTGACATAAAAATGTCTTCCAATAACCTATCAGAAAATAGTTTCCAGAAAGGAAAAGACGTTTTTTTATGCAGCTGGTAAAGAACCTTTATAAACGGTTTGACGATGACACCATTGAAACGTTTTTAAATTTCGACTTGGTGTTAAACCCGTCTGCTTCTCCATCAAATAAATCTATCCATGGATAGTTTGATGAAAATATATTGCAATAAAGAACTATATAGTAGCATTCTCCCTAAACAGGATAAGTTGCAGAATGAATGGTATTAAGTGAAATTTATGTTAGAAAAATACAGGGCCAAAATGGACATTCAAAAATTTTGCAAGTTGATTTGCATGTCAAATGAGCTGGGATATGCTGAGGATGAAAAGTGCATGTATGCAGAGTACATGACTTTACGAGTCTCTACTGCAGCTTGCGAAAGAGGATTTTCATGCCAAAACCGCATAAAGAGTGATAAGCGAGCCAGACTTGGTGATAAACATGTGGAAATCCTTTGAAGGACTTCTTGCGAAGGCCCCGATTTTTATTTCAGTAAAGAAAATGAAGTTGTTCAATGTGACCTGGATTTCGCTACTGCTGAAAAAAGAGGACAAAAAAGTAAATGTATCACAGTTTTATTGATGTATATCACTGTTAAATATCACTTTGAAATTAATTTAGTCAAAAAATTTATTTTGTTGTAGTTTTAAAAATACACTTAAGTTTATGAAAACACCCCTTAAAATTTTAGGAAGGGGTGAAAATACTCTTTGAAAATTCTGAACTGGCGAACACTGCTTCATAGGGTCTCATTGCGCCAAAAATAATTTTTTTCTCGTAAAAACGAAGTTTTGTAGACAAATACCAGAAAATTATGAGCCGAAATATAAAACCCCAAAAGAGGGATCGATGGGGGAATTCAAGACGGACATTAAAAAAACCCCAGCTCAAGGAGTTGAACTGTGTAAGGTGTAGAGTAGTTTGAGTAGAACAGTGGCGATTCACCCGCCAATTGCCATTTATAAATGCCAGCCATTTACAGTGAACAATTTTTTTTTTGGTTTTGCAAAATTGCAAATATAGAATTTTGTTTTTTTTTTAGCGATTTTTCTTAAAGAAAACTAATGATGAAATTAAAGCGGAAATGACTGAATTTTATGAGAACGCTGAATCATCTTTGTCAACAATATTATATTGGACAGCTAAATTTTATCACTTCCGTACATTTGTTCCAGATCGTCCAAATGAGGTTATTTTGCCAAAACTTACAGAAAAGAAATTCACGATTTGGTAATTAGTGTTGTCAACCGTCTAAGAATTATTCGATTATTCATTTAAATAAAAAAAAAAAATTGATTGAACAATTTTAAAATGATGATTTGTGACCAAAAAAGAATCAACTTGTGTGGATTAATCGGACAATCGAATTATTTTTAAATGCGCTTAGAAGATGTTTTTTTTTATTTATCGAAAAATGATTAATTCATATAAAATCGATTTATATAAAATAAAAAAGACACTTATTATATAATTTCGATTTCTAACATAGCAGATGATTTGAAAGATCTAAAAATAGATTTGCTCTAAATTAAACATTATAATAACAAAAGGTAAACAAAATTAAATACCATTTTATTTTCCGAGATTATTTTACAAAATCAAACTAATCAGCCCTGTTCTTGAAACGTTGT
Organism: Cordilura impudica; assembly: GCA_963682025.1. Classification (NCBI taxonomy): domain Eukaryota; kingdom Metazoa; phylum Arthropoda; class Insecta; order Diptera; family Scathophagidae; genus Cordilura; species Cordilura impudica. The sequence continues at coordinate 39,726,694 of OY821518.1, read as the reverse complement.
TATTTGAATAAGAATGAATATGAAGTAACATGAAATTGAACTTTTGGGTTTCTTGAAAACACAAATTTTATATTTTCGAAGTATTTTTCGAAATCATATTTTTTATTATCAAATGACATGAAACATATGGTTTAGATTCAGAACCATATGTTATCTAGAAACCGAGGTGCCATATGGTTCTTTAGTCACTTTCACAAAAAAACTTTAAGTAATTTTTGCATGTTTTTCCTTAAGATTATAAAGAAAGTAAAAAAAATATATTTTCTTTTAAAATAACAATTTACTTGTTCATTTAATTGTTTTTATTCTTCAATTTCATTCAATTAAGAATGAATGAAAATTCGAAATTCAAATAAATTGGATTTGACTGGCATCACTTCTGTTTCGAACATAAACAAAGTTGTGGCAGCCATATGCAAAAAAAAATAAAAATATGTGATTTGAGTGAAATATTATTAAAAATTCCTTTATTCGTAATAATTAGTACATAAGGAATCTATGTTATAATTGAAAAAATTATAAAGGAAAATAGATTATGCAAATAAAAAATTTTTGTTATAGTTATAGAACAACATCATCTCCAAAAGTGTGTTTTATTTAACATTGACTTCTGATTACGAGTGTTGTTTTTAAATCAGCGCAAAATGTAGACGTTTTTTAAAATCGTTTTTTTCATAAAATTAATGCCTAATTTTTTAAAATAATGACAAGGTTCAATAAAAAACATGTTAGAGTTTAAATATCAATTAGTTTTTTTATCTCTTAAGACCTGCTTAGTAGAAAAAAATGGCATTTGTTTTGATTTCACAAAGCCTTTTCTATGTGAATTAAAACGAGAAAAAATATTCTTATTGAAATTAGAGAACAGCAAAAAACTCGTAGATTTAAGAATTTTTTCATTTACGAGTTTTTTTTTTTTTGTGATAGTGGTTTCAAGAACAGGGGTGAATATTTATCTTTAATAGTTTAAGGGCCGTAGCCAAAAATTATTAAAGTGTACTTCAAGTAGACTTTATCAACAATTTTGTATGAAAAACATGCAATAAATTCTACTTGAAGTACACTTTAATTTTTTTGTATACGGCCTTAAAACTCTTCTGAAATTTTCTTTCTTTTAATTATGAATTTCTTTTAAGCGAGAAAAAAAATTCATAATTTATTTTAAGATCTTTTTTTTTTTTTTTTGTTTCAATTGTATTTATTAATTTTTAGATAAAAAAACAAATACTGGAAATTATTTTATAAAATATGATCTCAATTTAATTAATTTGCAATTTTTTTTATTATATATGAATTGTTTTAATTTTTTTTTAATAAAAAAGCTTTCCGGAATTTTGTAAAATTTCTATAGTTATTCGTTATTTGATGAGTTAATCGAATAATTTTTAAAATTTGATTGATCAGTACAAATTTGTAATCGATCGAAGTTAAAATTCGAATAACTGGCAACTCTAACAGTAATGAATGATCTGAGATTGAAAGTGGGTGATATCGATGACACTATAGACATTTCAATTGGGCACAAGAAAGCTGTCCAAAACATGGAAGCTGCAACTGCTGACAATTGACCTTAAGCGCACTTCTGTGCCAATTTCAAGTGATTGTTTTTCGGATGTTAAAACGCTATCCAAAGAAGATATGGTGTCGATTTATAACTATGGACGAAACAGGGCTTTTATTACGCTATGCAAGTGACCAAAGAACAGTCAAATCCGGTGACTGTTTGTGGCGTGTTCGCGTCAAAATAAGAGAAGGCGATTTTATTAGCCAACAAGGTCGTGGTGCCTGGTCACCCACTTTAGTTACTTTGAATAGAGAAAAACTTAATGGCCAATATCATTGTAAATTATTGGATAATTTCAACAACATGATTTTGACTGAAAATGGGAACCACTATTTTTTTTTTTTTTTGAGAATTTATAAACAAGAAATCCTAACTAAAAGTTTTCTAATTTTCTACTGGGAAAAATTTCTTTTTTAAAATTGTAATTGGAATAACCGAAAATGGACCCAGTATGAAATTGATTTAAAAACTTTACTCGAATAATTTTTAGTTTGTTCGAATAATATACAAAAGGTAAAATTATTTGATTAAATTTAAATCTCTTAATCGAGCGAGTTAAGTTCCTTCAAATTAATCTTGTTAATCGAACAAATCGGGTACACACGTGTGTGAATTTCAAAGCAAAATGTCAGGAATTGGATTATGAATTGGTTACTTATTCACACATATTAACCTAGTTAAGCACCCGGAGACTTTCTCCTGTCCTTAAAATTAAAAAATTGGCGCTTTGGAAAAAGATTTTTTTTTTTAACTCATAGTCATCATTGATACAAATGACAAGTTTGTGGTTTGGACAAATCCTATTATTCGTAGGAGATGCAAGTTTTGAATAAACGTGGTTTAAGTGAATCGAGATGATAAATGTTTCGGTCCAAAGCGAGGCAGTTTTCAGACAGCCATCCTATACATACTTATATACAGATAATTTTAATCAAATCTTGAATATTGGCTAGTTTCATCATATTAATTTATTAAAACATTTGGAAAAAAAATTAATTAATATAAAAAATAATTATAAAAATTTCTCAACTAATCAAGTAATCATTGATACAAATGGTTAATTTAAAGGGCTGGACAGATCCTATATAGGAGAAAAATTTTAATAAACGCTTGAGTATGTGTACTGAGATGATAAATGTTTTATTCGGTCCAAGGACATGTACTTATCAGACAGTCCTCTTTTACATTACTGATAATTGTGCTTTAATTTATAATATCCTACAATTTAATACGATTTAATTTTTTAAGACATTTGAAAAAAAAAAATAAAAAAAATATCAGGTGAATATGACACATGCCAAACAAATTTCACAAAAGTGTATACACATTTTAATTTGCATATAATCGAGAAGAAACAAGTGAAGATTGACAAAAAAAAATTGAATAAATGCTGGATTATTGTAACGAGATGATAAATGTTTTATTCGGTCCAAGGCATTGGGTCTTATTTTAGAATATCCTGCAATATAATACGATATTAACTTTTTAAGACATTTGAAAAAAAAAAAATAAATAAATGAAGAAACAAAATTATAAAAACTTATTTCTTTTAATTTTATTAAAAAAAAATTTTTTTAATAAATATTTCAGGTGAAAAATTTTTTAAGGTTAAAAATTTTTTAAGGTGAAAAGGCCAGAACAAATTTGGGGTTGTTCCCCCAACCTTCACACTTTCACATAAGTGTATACACATTTTAAAGGGGATATAATTGGATTGACAATTAATATTTGTGGTGACAATATATTTTCCAGATGAAATAAATATTTGCGATGAATTAAATAATGATTGATATCAATTGCGTTTATAAAAAAAAACCGTAGCACGTTAATTTATTTGAAAAGACTAAAAATGCACAGAATTTTGAACAGAAATGAGCTGTAGAAGTTTATTTTTGAAAAAAGCCTTGGTTATTATGAAAAAAAAAAATAAATAAATAAATAAATTCAAGAAGCGATATCGTTAACAAAAAAAATAAAAAAATTGATAATGTAAAAACTTTTACAAAATCAAACTTTCCACTATGAATAATTACATTTTTAACATTCCTTTAAAGTTTTAGGGGGTCTTGAAAAGAAAATACATACAAGGTGCATATATCCGAAAATATAGCCTTGGAAAAGAAATTCTAACAAAACTAAGTATTTTTGTAATCATAAAGAATATTTTCTGTATGCATATCGGATTAAAAATTCCCGGGTGTAATTAACTTTATCGCGTATCGTCGAAACTAGATAGAGAAATTTTATGTTGAATTTGATTAGTAGAAAAGTCCCTAGACACTTCATTGGGCATTAAAAATGTTTAGGCACAAAATTTTAGTTATTTTTTCCTTTATGTAAAATAGAATGCACATGAAATTTTCACTAGTGTTTTAAACTTATTTAAAAAAAAAATTTTAATTTTTTTAATTATTTTTTATTTTTAAAGAAAAACTTAATAAGCACTCTGTACATGCTGATTTGTTAAACGAAAAAGTTTGCTGTATATGCTTCCTCTTGATATACATATAAGTCTATAAAATTCTATTTCACAACTGTGTGCGAAAATTTTGTTTTTTACATGAACATGAAAAATGTAGCAAAATGTTAAGCGGGAGAATGTATTTAAAAATGGGATTTTATTCAGCCAATACAGTATTTGGCTTACAGAATGAGAGATAACTTTCGGCACCTTTGCTGTTAAAGCGTAATGTTAATGTTATTTATGTTTTGGTAACACAAGAGCTAAATTTTAATAACTGAGTATAAAAAATATACGAGAGATATTTAGAGAGAAAGATTAGTTTAGTTTATTACAGTTTTTTTTGGGTTTTAAACAATGGCTGCTGTGCAAAATAAAATATTGTAGTGAGAATAATTTATGTTTAAATTTTTATTAAATTTTTTCTTTAAATTTTAACACAAAAAAAAAATACTCGGGAAGTTTTTAATTCATTTTAGTCTGCTTTTTTATCTTTTTAATAATTACTTTTATTTAAAAAATCACTTTTCATGGTTAAAAAAAAAATATAACACTATCATTTATTTTTTAATCCCCGTTTTTTTAATTTAATAATAATATATTGCAACTTAGATAAACGATTATTTTTTTGTTTAATTTTTTAAAAACTTTTTAATTTTTTATTTTTTTGTTTTAAAATTTACAAAGCAACAACAAAAAATGTTTTAAAACGTGTTTTAATCGCAAGAGCTCTTCAGCATAACTAAAAGATTGTATGTATGTTAAATACTTTTTGTATATTTCGTTGTATTTTCCAGCAGACATCCACCACAAATAATACAACATCAACAACATTAAGCAATAACAGAGGCAATCCCAGCCAACCAACAAATCAAACAACTGGCTACATGCAGCTAGCTCACCAAGTCAGCATAATGTTTTGTTGTAATTTTTAAGGGGTCAGAGTTAAGAAAGAATTTGATTTACATTTGAGAAAAGTTTTAATAAAATTTTTCTAGAGTGAATATAAAAAATACTATAAAATCATGTTTTTAAGAAATATTTTATTTGGGAAAAAATCTTAAAAACTTAAGATTAATTAATAAAAATTCCTTACAATCATTCGAACCAAGATCGTATGAATTACTAGAGAAATCTTTATAATAAAAGCTCTAAAAAAAATTTTTTACTTGCAGCAGACATTTCAATAATTTTGTAGTGAGTAAGAAATTCTTTGAAGAAAATTAGTTGCTGCAATGTTATAAAAATCTGGTGCTTAAATATTTTAAACTTTCAATAAGATCTTTAAAATCGATTAAAATCCTTTTTAAAAAAATTCTTTGTTACAAAAAGAAAAAATAAGAAAAAAAAATTTAATATTTTCCTATACCCAAGTTTATAGCTTTTATAAGAAAAAATTTTGGAAGCTAATTATTTTTCTGCATAACAATATCTTTAAATTCTGCCAGTTTTTCTACTGAAAAAAATTCTTCGTTATCAAAAAAATCTAAGAATCTGAAAATTTTTCTATAAAAAAACATGATTTAAAACACAAATTTTCAGCAAATAATTTAAAAAACCTGATAATTAATTTAAAAAAACATATAAAAAAAATGTTTTTCTTTTTGATGATACGCCTTCAGGTTAACCTCGAGATTTTCAATTCAATTATCTATTCTTCCTTTATTTACATATTTTAACAAATTTGATATTTACAAATGAGATCTTATCTTTACATATGGATATTGCAACAAATTATATATAGGATCCATAGATATTAAATAGTTTTTATTTTATTTTTTAATGATTTTTAAAGGAAAATGGGAGGAAAAAAACCTTTATATGATTTAATATATTGAAATACTATCTGAAAATGTTTATATACTTATAGGAGGTTTATTAGTAATAATAGACATCTATAAGCATATAATTTTCAATTTGGTGATTTCTTTTTTTAATTTTACGTTACTTCTATACATTCTCTTAGCAGTGGGTAAGAGGAATTTTCAAGTTTGGCAAAGTAATTATTATTAATCCATGATATGAAATCGGTAATTTTTTGATAACCGGTTTCTTCATGAAGAAGATTTGTAGGATACCTCCAGGGCTTTTTATATATCATTTTAAGACATTTGTTTTGTATAACTTGTAAGCGTTTTAGGCGTCACTCCAAATAGGACACGCGTATGTTAATATTGGCCTTATAACAATTTTGAAGAGTAGATTTTTGTTTTGGTGGTTTAGAAATGACCTTCTATTTAATAGTGGCCATAATGCTTTAAATGATTTTATAGCTTTTTGGCACGTAGCCATAATATGTTGTTTAAATGTAAGCTTTTTGTCCAAAACAACTCCGAGATATTTGATATCGTTAAGTACATTTATGGTATTATTTCCAATAAGAAGGTGACGTCTTGGCAGTCTTTTGGGAGATTTGTTGAATGGAAAAATTATTGCTTGGGTCTTGTTTGGATTAATTTTGATTCCCCATTTGTGGAAATATTTACTGCAATTTACAAGACCCTTTTCCATTTTCTTCAGGAGTGCACTTATAAGTTTGTTTGAAGAAATTAACTCAGTATCATCTGCGTAATAAGCAATTTTCATATATTTTGGGACTTTAAAATCGGATGTATATATCGAGCAAAGCAATGGCGACAAGACTGATCCTTGAGGTAACCCTGAGGTAATGGTTTTTGGAGTTGATGTTTCATTATTAATCGCAACTTTAAAGCTTCTGTCGTGAATGAAATCTGAAATAAGTTTACATAGATATTTTGGTATATTTGCATCAAGAAGTTTAAATAAGAGGCCATTATGCCAAACGGTGTCAAACGCTTTTTCAATATCTAACAATATTAGACCCGTTGAACGTTTATTGCTTTTATTGGTGATTATTTGATTTTTAATCCTGTGTATTTGATGAGTAGTGCTATGCTCTTTTTTAAATCCAAATTGTTCTTTAGCAAATTCATTACAAATTCACTAAGACGAGAATGTAGTATTTTTTTTGAAATATTTTACATAAGTTACTTAATGGACTAATAGGTCTATAGCTATATGGGTTATTTTTTGGCTTATTAGGTTTGTTGACAGCTATAACCTTAGCATTTTTGAAATGGTTTGGGAAATAGTTGAGTTTGATGCAGCTGTTAAATATTATAACCAGTAATTTTAGAGCTTTGAGTGGTAGTTTCTTTAAGAGCAGGTTGGGAACATTGTCAAAACCAGGGGATTTTGAGGGTTTTATTGATGAGACAATATTCATTACTTCTTCAAGAGATGTATAAATTGCAGATTCAGAACTGGGGTTTTCCTTCTTAAAATTATTTACTGTTGTATTTATTAGTGTTATTTGCTTGGACAAATGTATTTGCCAGGACTTCAGCCTTGTCCTTATCAGATGTTATTTTTGTATTTCCAACTTTAAAGTGAGCGATTTGAGCAAGTTCCAGCTTATTTTCCAAAACTATTTATCATCTGGTTTTAAATTGGATAATAATTGAGACCATTTCTTATTGCGCTCCGAATTAATACTTTTATCAATCATGTTACTTAGAAACTTAGTACATTGCTTATAAAAAGTTTGCTCGACTATATTTGAAGATCGTTGGCTTTTTCTTTTAAAACTTCTTCTTAGTTTTATATATTTTACAGTACACTCTGATAATGTGTAATTATTTTGTTGAGTGATTTTAGGCGTAGACACATCCCTTGCTTCGAAAACTACATTTATAAATTTTTGGATTTCCTGATCAATTACTGCATTGGTATTGTATATATCGGAATATAACGTGATTCATATAAATGTTCCAGTTGGTTGCACTATAATCATAATAATTGAGGTCAACCTGCAAGGCCATTGATCTTTAAGTGTACATATAATGGGGCGATGGTCTGATGGTATTTCGTAATCCATTGTTTTTACGTCTATATTTAAAGTGGAGTTGCTTAAAATAATATCGACTGTGGATGCTTCGCGATTTTGGGGGAATAGGGTTGGACTATTAGGATAGTGTATGAAAAAATTGCTTGATTGCTGTAGATTGTTCAGTGCGATTCCTGCCGTATTATTTGAACGGCAATTCCAAGAACAATGTTTGGCATTTAGGTCACCAAAAACTATATATTCTTTGGTGGAAGGTGTTTGGTTCAAGATATCAGCACAGAAGTTATGAGTTTATCTTGGTGAATATAACGAAGATACAACAATAGGTCTATTATTTATAATAATTTCAATTGAGATGTTTTCGATTGATGAGGTGTTTGATATAAAGAGGTTTTTATGAGCGACAGATTTATGAATTAACAGAGCTACTCCTCCTCCTCTTGCATCTGTTCTGTCACTTCTATATAAATAATAATTTTTAAAATAGGGTCTATGATTTTCTGAAAAAAATGTTTCATTCAAAGACGCTATTTTAATATTTTCTCGTTCAATTAGTATCTCAAATTGTTTTAATTTAGAAAAGTTAACCTCGAGAAATAATGATCAAATCAGGTAGAAAATTACTAAATCCACTTTTGGTAAATACTGAGTTTCAGTAGGTTTAGTTCTTGTAAATTCAGTTACAAAAATTCTTTCTTACAAAAAACAAAATTTTAAATCATGTCTTTTCTTAATCAGAATATCTTCTATAGCAAAATTTGCGCCAAAGTGTAAGAGTTTTTAAAAGCAAAATTTTTAAAATGTAATTACATATTTTTCTGATTAGCAATATCCTTCAATTCTGACAGTTTTTATAGTGGAAAAAATTCTACGTTGTTAAAGAAAAAAAAAAAAATAGAAATTTGAATCACCAATTTTTTATACAGCAAATACTTTACAATACCTGTTCACTAAATAAAAAAAATTTTATGATACGGCTTCAGTTTAACCTCGACAAATGATGATCATGCCATGTAGAAAATTAATAATTTCGCGTTGTTTAGGTAAATACCGATCTCTAGCGAGTTGGGAAGTTAGTAAAAATTTAGTTTTAAAAATTCGCCTCAAACAAATAAATTTACGAACAAAGAATTATTTCTTTAAAGTTCTGTTGCAGAGGTAATTTGATTTTCTTTTGCGAGTTATATTAATTATTGTTTTGGTTTAATACAACACAAAACGAATTCACTCCTATCGAACATTTTATAATCAGACCAACTAAATGCAACTCTCTTAAAACTTCAACTCGAAAAAAACCCATAATAATGTAGGAAATTGTTTTGTTGAAACATAAAACTATAACAGAAGTAGACCTACATTAGTACAATATCTATAATAAAAGCAACAACATAAAAAACATACAAATAGAAAACTCTCTCCTCTGTAACTATTTTTTTTTACATAAGGTAAACAACAATAAACTCTCTTTCCTAGGCTTATAATAGAAACCAACAAAAACTGTCACTTTGGTTTCAACTTTGTTATTATTTCTTCTTCACTTCTTTTTTTTTTTTTTAATTTAACATTGCAATTTCCTGTGTTTTTTTCTTGCTGTTGCCAAGTTGTTAAACAATAACTATGTTGAAATGGTTTTAAAATGTAAAGTTTCGTATTTTTATCATTCGCTTTTATGTCTGGCTTTGTTGTCAGTTCATCATTTTGTACCTTGTTATTATTTATGACTTGTCATAAAACTACTGTAGTTTTGCAAAGATAACATAAAAATTATGAAGATTTAGCAATTATATATTTTGAAACTGTTACAATTTGTTCAGATAATTTTTTTAACTGTCCTAAAATTCCAGTAAATAATATTCTTTTATCTATATAAGTGTTTAGAGGAAAATTTGTGTAATAAAAGGAAACTATTGGTTAGCAAAATTATTTATTACTTTTCGAAAGGTTTTCATTCACGCAAAGTCGTTAAAAACAGCTGGCTGATATAACGCCACTAAAGAAATAGTGCTGTGTGTGTATTGAGTATTTGAGTAACAAGTACTTAATTCCGACTGTTTTTATCTTCCTTAAATTTAAATCCATATTTTCTATTTTCAGTTAAAAATATTTAATAGTTTCCGAAATACTAAGTACCGCAGCCACATCGTAAAACTTTAAATGCGTTTTCCTCGGTGACCACTATAATTCCAAAATCAATGTATGGATTACTATTAACATTAAAATAATATTTGGTCGGGAGTATGCTGTCAAAAACAACCATTTTGCTAATTTTCTAAAAAAACTTTGCTTAAAGATTAGATTTATTATTAAACTAATGATTTTTTATTTACCGCGAAGCACTACTTGCGGAAGGGGTCCAACAAAGATGTCGATATTTTTATATATAATAAATATTTTGTGGAAGTCAAGTTGGAACAAGACATAAAAACTTTGTGTATTCAGTTTTATAAAATAAACCTAATTATAAAAAAAATATACTCCTTTTTCACGCACCTGACTGTATTAACCCCTTATTCTTCAGTACTTTAAATAATTCCCTGGGAATTAATTTAAAATCTTATGTAATTGCTATGGCCTCATTCGTATTAAATTTATTCTTTCGTATATCATTTAATATATTTTAAATGGAAAATCGTTTGTGAATCGATAGAATATCTTTTTATGTAACATACATTTTTAATTCCTTAAAATCGTTCCTTATGAATTTTAGTAAAATCAGAATTCTTTGCTTTTATTTGTATATAATTTAAACTATTAAATATTTCTTAATCCAAAGACAGATCAAATTCTGCTTGGATCTTATATAAAATATTTTATTAAATGCATATACTTAGGGACCGTAACAGTTATACCTTTAATCATAAAAATTAAAATATAAAATATATTTTTGTTTTTATTTTTCGAGCTCGAAAAATTAATATAAAAAAGAATATCAATAACGAAAATTAACTTTTATTTCTGATCGAAAAAATAAAAATAAAAAATAACTTTCATTTCTACGCAAAAAATAAAAATAAAAAAATGAGTATTTACGTTCTGCTCGAAAAAATTTTATACCTGCCCGCAAAAATGAAGATCAACAAGTGTTAAATTCGACTGTGCCGAATCTTTTGATACCCTCCACCTGTGGCTTAAACTTAACAGTTACACCCAATGTTTTTTTTTTTAAATTTTTAATTTATAATTGTTAAGTTTTAAATTTTAATTTTTAATTTAAAATTTTTCATTTTCCATTTTTAATTTTTTTTAAAATTTTTAATTTAAAATTTATAATATTTAATTTTTAAATTTTAATTTTTAACTTCTAATTTTTAATTTTTTATTTTTAATTTTTAATTTTTAATTTTTAATTTTTAATTTTTAATTTTTTAAATTTTTAATTTTTAATTTTTAATTTTTAATTTTTAAATTTGAATTTTTAAATTCTAATTTTTAATTTTTAATTTTTTATTTTTAATCTTAAATTTTTAATTTTAATTTTTAATTTTTAATTTTTAATTTTTAAATTTTAATTTTTAACTTCTAATTTTTAATTTTTTATTTTTAATTTTTAATTTTTACTTTTTAATTTTTAATTTTTAATTTTTAATTTTTAATTTTTAATTTTTAATTTTTAATTTTTAATTTTTAATTTTTAATTTTTAATTTTTAATTTTTAATTTTTAATTTTTAATTTTTAATTTTTAATTTTTAATTTTTAATTTTTAATTTTTAATTTTTAATTTTTAATTTTTAATTTTTAATTTTTAATTTTTAATTTTTAATTTTTAATTTTTAATTTTTAATTTTTAATTTTTAATTTTTAATTTTTAATTTTAAATTTTTAATTTTTAATATTTAATATTTAATATTTAATTTTTAATTTTTAATTTTTAATTTTTAATTTTTAATTTTTAATTTTTATTTTTTTTTTAAATTTTTATATTATAATTGTTAAGTTTTAAATTTTAATATTTAATTTTAAATTTTAAATTTTTAATTAAAATTTTTTAGTTTTTAATTTTTAATTCTTAATTTTTAATTTAAAATTTTTAAGTTTTAATTTTTAATTTTTACTTTTTAATTCTTAATTTTTAATTATTAATTTTTAATTTTTAATTTTTAATTTTTAATTTTTAATTTTTAATTTTTAATTTTTAATTTTTAATTTTTACTTTTTAATTTTTAATTTTTAATTTTTAATTTTTAATTTTTAATTTTTAATTTTTAATTTTTAATTTTTAATTTTTAATTTTTAATTTTTAATTTTTAATTTTTAATTTTTAATTTTTAATTTTTAATTTTTAATTTTTAATTTTTAATTTTTAATTTTTAATTTTTAATTTTTAATTTTTAATTTTTAATTTTTAATTTTTAATTTTTAATTTTTAATTTTTAATTTTTAATTTTAAATTTTTAATTTTTAATATTTAATATTTAATATTTAATTTTTAATTTTTAATTTTTAATTTTTAATTTTTAATTTTTATTTTTTTTTTAAATTTTTATATTATAATTGTTAAGTTTTAAATTTTAATATTTAATTTTAAATTTTAAATTTTTAATTAAAATTTTTTAGTTTTAAATTTTTAATTCTTAATTTTTAATTTAAAATTTTTAAGTTTTAATTTTTAATTTTTACTTTTTAATTCTTAATTTTTAATTATTAATTTTTAATTTTTAATTTTTAATTTTTAATTTTTAATTTTTAATTTTTAATTTTTAATTTTTAATTTTTAATTTTTAATTTTTAATTTTTAAATTTTAATTTTTAATTTTTAATTTTTAATTTTTAATTTTTAATTTTTAATTTTTAATTTTTAATTTTTAATTTTTAATTTTTAATTTTTAATTTTTAATTTTTAATTTTTAATTTTTAATTTAAAATTTTTAATTTTTAATTATTAATTTTTACTTTTTATTTCTTAATTTTTATCATTAATTTTGAATTTTTTATTTTTAATTTTTAATTTTTAATTCTTAATTTTTAATTTAAAATTTTTAATTTTTAATTATTAATTTTTACTTTTTAATTCTTAATTTTTAATTTTTAATTTTTAATTCTTAATTTTTAATTTTTAATTTTTAATTTTTAATTTTTAATTTTTAATTTTTAAATTTAAATTTTAAATTTTTAATTTTTAATTTTTAGTTTTTAATTTTTTTTTTTTTTTTTAAATTTTTAATTTATAATTGTTAAGTTTTAAATTTTAATATTTAATTTTAAATTTTAAATTTTTAATTAAAATTTTTTAGTTTTTAATTTTTAATTCTTAATTTTTAATTTAAAATTTTTAATTTTTACTTTTTAGTTCTTAATTTTTATCATTAATTTTGAATTTTTTATTTTTAATTTTTAATTTTTAATTTTTAAATTTTTATTTTTAATTTTTAATTTTTATTTTTAATTTTTAATTTTTAATTTTTAATTTTTAATTTTTAATTTTTAATTTTTAATTTTTAATTTTTAATTTTTAATTTTTAATTTTTAATTTTTAATTTTTAATTTTTAATTTTTAATTTTTAATTTTTAATTTTTAATTTTTAATTTTTAATTTTTAATTTTTAATTTTTAATTTTTAATTTTTAGTTTTAATTTTTAATTTTGAATTTTCCATTTTTAATTTCTAATTTTTAGTTTTTAATTTCTAATTTCTAATTTCTAATTTTTAATTTTTAATTTTTAATTTTTAATTTTTAATTTTTAACTTTTAATTTTTAACTTTTAATTTTTAATTTTTAATTTTTAATTTTTTAGTTTTTAGTTTTCAATTTTTAATTTTTTAGTTTTTAATTTTTAATTTTAAATTTTAAATTTTTAATTTTTAATTTTTAATTTTTAATTTTTAATTTTTAATTTTTAATTTTTAATTTTTAATTTTTAATTTTTAATGTTTAATTTTTAATTTTTAATTTTTAATTTTTAATTTTTAATTTTTAATTTTTAATTTTTAATTTTTAATTTTTAATTTTTAATTTTTAATTTTTAATTTTTAGTTTTTAATTTTTAATTTTTAATTTTTAATTTTTAAATTTTAATTTTTAATTTCAAATTTTTAATTTTTAATTCTTAATTTTTAATTTTTAGGTCCATGTTACACGTGCAGTATAAATAAAATAAAAAAACGTTTTTCTGCTCGAAAAATCAAAAAATAACTTAAATTTATGCTCGAAAAAATCAAAATCAAAAACAAACCTTTATTTCTGCTCCGATAAAATGAAAACCAAAGTTATAAAAATCAAATCATTTTCTGAAAGTCTAGTTCACAAGGAGCAAAATTGTATACTTGAATAAGTTCTCCGGATTTTTAAAATACTATCCTTTTTTGTTAAATAATTTAAAAACAACTTTTATTTTACAGTTAACAAAATTTAAGAGATGATGCGAATTTTCTCAAACAATGGAAATCATAATTCATATTTGTTACGTCTTTTTACCGGTTATTTGGTTTATCATTTAATAAGGATTTTATTCAATTAAAGGATTTGAGCTTTGTGCCCTGGCTAGTTGGAAACATTCCATCGCGGTATAGTAAGATTTTCTATAGGTAATTGAAATTCCGAATAAGTGTTGAAACGATTTATACTTTAGAGATTATAGTTTTTATGTAGTGTACAGTAGAGTTACATTAAATTATAATACCAATAAATAGTAACCAATAATAAATATTTTTTTTTCTTCTAAAAAGACACCCTCAAATTAAGGGTTGTAAGTACATATAAAAAAAAACGAAACAAAGAAAAAGGTTAATGCTTTAAAAAACTAACTAGTTGCTGTAATATATGAACATAAAAAAGGAAATTAAAATGTCAAATGGGATTATTTATGTTTAAAATGCCCCAAAAACGATAATAATTATTGGTTAGAAATATTAGAGACAACAAAAACGAACATGAAATAATACCACAAGAAAAAATTGGTTAGACAAATAAACTCATGAATTAAACTTAAAAGTTTTAAATTAAAGGTGTAAAAAAATAATAAGAGTTACAAATAATTTAAAAATCTTATTAGACTTCAAAATTCCAATAAAGAATTTAAAAGAAATATCTTAAATTCCAGCTGCTGGTTTAGAAAAATGTTTAAATATATTTTGTGTTTTTTGTTACAAAAAAAAAAAGAGTAAAAACCAACATGGCTGTTTGTCTGATTGCCCAAGGCCTGTTAAAATTAGCAAGCAAAATAAAAAAAGCTTTATTCAGCTTATTTAGCTGAATGTAAGCTGAATACATTTTTGTATGTATAATTTAGTGTATTGGTATTGGTAGTAGTAACAACATTGATGTTAATGGATTGAAACCATATAAATTCCCATATTTGCACAAGGTTTCAAAAATTACAAATACAAATAAAATGAAAACAACAAGTATGAGCATTTTAAATGACTTTAGTCGAATCTAGTAATACCCTGAATTAAATAAATCCAAATTTAAAATATACATGTACATATATTTTTTGCTATGATGGAAAAAATTTGATACACCTAACAATATTTTGAAAAAAAATATATTTTTTGAGCTTTTAGCTTTTTAAAACAGAAAAATATAGTTTTGTGTTAAAATAGTTTATTTGAAGCTTTTAAATGTAGAAAATTAATTATGCATAACTTTCAAGACACACCTGTAACTTTCCACTTTGAACGTCTATAAAAATATTGGATTTCTGATTTCAACAGACATACGGTCATTGTTAGATTGAAACCATATGAATGAATATTTTATAAAGCCCAGAAATTCCATGAGTTACAAAAGCAATGACAAACTCAAAATAAAACCCTCTAACTAAATGTTGTGCAGGGTATACGACTTGTGCAAACAAAAGAATAACGTATACAGAAGAAATGTTGTTTATGATAAAGAGAAAGAGAGAGAGAGAGAGAGAGAGTTAGCAAAAGAGTTAATCATAACCAGTAGACATGCGCTGAGTTAACAGTACATTTTTGTATACACAAAAATTTTACAGAAATTGTTAAGGAATGTTTAATAACATGATACGTCACTTTTGTTATGAATTTCACCTCACCTCTCTACACCTCTCGCTAATTAACAAACTCACCCAATAACATATCATACCATCACCATATACACATTCACACAGCAAAATACAGAGTTGTTGTTTGCTGACTCTATTTTTTTTTCTTCTTATACGTGTTGTTATGTTTACTTATTTTTAGAGGAATCATCTGTTTCATTTAAATGGCGCGCGCCATTCGTTAACGAACATAGCAAACACATGTTTTCTGACATCGTCATTGTTCGTGAGTATGGGTGGCACATGCACAGCATTGTTGGGCTCAAGAGACGTTAATCAGCTGTTTCTTTGTAAAGACGTAAAGTAATAGCAGAGTCGCTAACACATAATTCCCCCACATTAGACTCATGTACACACATACCCTCACGCAACCTTCGTTATTGTATTGTGGTTCCAATACGACTATATCACTGACACTACTATCACCACCACCACCTGCTACCTCACCACTTTGTGTTGCTCTATCATTGCCATATGATGTTTGTAGTTTTGTTATTATTATTTTTTCTTTTTTTTTTTTGCTCGCAAATAATATATTTTAATCTTATTTTTATTTACCATAAAATTCTTTTTCTCTTCATTCATCTTTTAATGCTGCTTTGTTGTTGATGTTGTCTATGCTTGTACAATGGTTTGTTTGTTTGTTTTGATTTCCTCATCGCAACAACAATAGCAACATAATCCACAGTAAAGAAATGAGGTTGATTGAGGCAGCCATATAAACGCTGTATTTTTTTTTAAATTTCCAATACATTTTGTGGTGGTTTGTGTAAGTGCGAATCATTTATAATTGCCCCTTATTGGGCTGGATTTCTTGTCAGCCTGACATTAACACTAATTTTGAATGTTTATTATTATTTCCCAAAGGGAATTTGTAAACATTTGTTCGTTCATGTAGTGTTTCTTCAGGCAGCAACAATTCAATACAACTTTTTTTGTTGGTTTGCTTTCAATGCGGTACTAGTGGTGTCAGTTTATTTACGGCATTGTTGCATTATAATCAATTTATGATATGACAAGGTAGGGATTCAGATGTAAACTACTTTATTGAATCTATTTCATATACACCGAGAGAAACAAGTTTTTAAAATTTCATAATTTATGATTGAAGTCGGAACAAAGTAGGGAATTTATATAGTTTTCTAACACATTTTTTTCATTAATTTATTAGTCCATGTTAGGTAATAATAAATGTATATACATACATATTTTTTCAATAAATTCAAAATTATCAAATTCTTTCTAGATTAAAAATATGTGTTATGCACATTGGAACTGACGTTTTATGAATTTTTCACTAATTATTTGAAATTTTAAATTTTCAATTCTATGTTTAAACTTTTACCAAAAATATTTACAATCCGCTCACTAATTGTACAGACGTTTGCTGTTGCCTTTATTAATTAGTGTAAACTTACCAACGAATTAAAAAAAATTTGCATAATATCATTATTGAAACTTACCTGCAAGTAAAAGAGAAAATATTTATGGTTAATAAAAAGTATCGTAAAATTTGCAAAGGAATTAAAATATAATTGTATAATTAACTGATGAAATTTTTAAAAATATATACAATAGGGCTATAACAAATGTTTGGTCCCAACACACGTTATGGGCAACTTCAGATGATCCAGAAATTAAATGATTCAAACTTTATATAATTGATAGAATTTTTGGCTATAAGACGACATTAATTTTAATCTATTACAAAATTATTGAACGGAACTTTGAACCATAAATTAGAGTAGATTTGATTTAGAAAAAATTAAATAAGGCTCAAATAAAATATTTCAAATATTTCTTAGCGGAAAAATTAATTCACAATAAATAACAGCCAAAGGAATTAGTATTTTGAATTGATATCAATCATAGGATTGGAAATAAAACGAAAATTCATAAATTTAAAAATTTTTTCTGTCAATATGTCAATGAAATCAAATGGACTATAAGTATTTTATATTAAATATCAATTAAAACTAGCAGATTCCAGCGCTCGAAATTAGAGTGCAATTCCTAGGCAGCTTTATTTTTCAATTTAGCCAATTCACAAACCAACACTTTTATGGTTTATTATTATAGTGAATGAAGATAACGAACAAATTTAACTCTCCGTCTAGCAACACTTCTGGTACCCTTAAACGCATGACATTTTCTATGAAAAAGACATTTTAAAATTTTAGTTTTATTTTATTATTGTTTATTAATTAAAGTGTTGATAAATAAATTAAATTTTTTTTTTTTTTTATACTAACATAATTAAATTTTATAAAACAGCTGCTTACGAAACTAAAGGGTCCGCCAAATAACTTTTTTTTTTTTGAAAATGCTATAAAAAAACTACGGAATATTATCTCAAATTTCTTTTTTTATTTGAAAGTACAATTCTTCCGGTTAATAATGGAAAATAATTTCATTCAAATGGCTGCCTCGGCTGGCCATGCAGTAGCCTACATGATCGGTCCAATTTTTAAGCACATTATCGATTGCGTGCAGCTGTATTTCACCAATGGCTTCACGAATATTGTCCTTTAAAGCGTCAATTGTCTCTGGCTTGTTGGCGTAACACTTATCTTTGAGGGCACCCCACAAATAATAGTCCAACGGTGTCAAATCGCAGCTCCGAGGTGGCGAAACGACATCAGCTCTGCGGCTGATAATGCGATCTTCAAAAACAGGGCGCAAAACATCGAGTGTAGCTTCGGCTCTGTGGCACGTAGCGCCGTTCTGTTGAAACCAAATGTTGCCAATATCCTCCTCTTCAATTTTTGTGAACAAAAATTCGATCAACATGGCCCGATAACGATCGCCATTGACTGTAACGGCCACTCCTTGCTCATTTTCGACGAAAAATGGCCCAATTATGCCTCTGGACCAAAATCCGCACCAAACAGTGACTCGTTTTGGGTGTATCGGCTTTTCAATGTATGCGTGCGGGTTTTCTGTGCCCCAAATGCGACAATTTTGCTTGTTTACATACCCGCCAAGATCAAAATGAGCTTCATCTGAAAAGATGATTTTTTTTGGCAAAATCGGAATCTTCTGTAAGCCGATCGCAGGCCCACTTAGCGAAGCGAAAACGCATTGGATGGTCAGTTGGCTTCAACTCCTGAACCAATTGGACTTTGTATGGCGTCATACCAAGGTCTTTATGCAAAATTCGTGTCAATGATGCCTCCGAAATGTTCAATTCTTGAGAACGACGGTGAATTGATGTTGATGGCGCTTCACGCACACTTTCTGCCACAGCAGCAATATTCTCGGGTGTACGCACTGTTTTTGGCTTTTCACGCTTTGGTTTATCAATGAGGATGCCAGTTTCTTTCACTTTTTTCACAAAATAACGAACATACGGAGCTGACGGTGCTTTTCTTCTTCCAAAATCCGTACGCAATTTTTGCACACATTCTGCAACATTACCATGATTTTCAAAGTAATGTCGCAATATTTCCCAGCGTTGTTCAAGCGTGTGTGTACACAACCATATTCGTTCAGCGGAAGGATAAAGCTAATTATCTGTCAAATCAGACATGAGCTAAGTGTTACCATTCACGAAATAAGCACTAGTTAAAAAAAAAAAACGTTAGATGGCGGACCCTTTATAAACCAAATTTAGGAAAAATCTATGCAATATTTTTGTTTTTGATAGATTTAAGTCAAGATTGGGCAGCAGCGTTATATGAAGATTTTGAATAAAAACGGTGTTTTACAGTGTTTATTGTTGAAGTAATGAGTAAAGGGTTTAATAAAAACATATAACCTAACTTTGACCGATATCTATATGATATGGCATTTTAAGTCGATCTCATGGGGGTTATTTGTATGATGGCCAGGTCTGAACATGCACCGATTATCACCAATTTCAATAGTGATCGTGCTTCGGCCGCAAAAAGCTTATATAGCAAATTTCCTCAAAATACAGAGAGTGACAATACATTGGAAACTTTTAACAAAATGTATATTTGACGACTTAAACAATCAATACCAAAATATTGGATTAGAAAATTGAAAACTCTTTTATTAATTTAAAAATTTATATGTTTGGCAAAACATTGAAAACTTTTACTGTATAATAACAGTGTACAACAAAATCAAATTTTTTCCAAAAATTTTTTCCGGCCTTTAAATTTTGATAGAGACAAAAAAGTTTACATCTGAATTTCATTTGAGGGAGGGTTACAGTTTCCCAGCTGTGGCACATTTTCAAAAGAGCAAAAAACACCATTAAAACAGGGATTTAAGGGGTTAAAATGTTCCGCAAAATTATTCGCCGTGAAATTTTTCTATAAGTCCCTGAATACATCAAAACTGAAAATTCTAACAGAAAGTCAAAAATAAGAGACAACAAAAGAGAGCTTAGGGTTAATTTCACATTTATTAAGAATCTATAATATTAAGAGGCTACGCGATTTCTTGTGACCGATGTTTTGTTCTACCGTTTTATCCCGTTTTTGACCAATTGTATATTATTTGAAAGGTATTTCTTTTTGGCTGTTTTACAGATTTTAAAATTTTTTCCTTTATTTTGAGTAAATTGTATTTTAAGTTGCTACTAACGCATACAAAAAATTATAGATATGCTATGTGTGTATTTACTAAATTTGCTAATGTGTTTCTTAATGAGTTTGTTATCTTTATTCACAATAATAATAAACCAAAAAAAATTTGGTTTGTGAATTGGCTAAGCTGAAAAATAAAATTGCCTAGAAATTGTACTCGAACTTCGAGCGCTGGATTCTGCTAGTTTTATTTTAAAGTACCCCAAAATTAATTAAAATAAAAACCTTGCAATTTTTTTTTGTGTTGTACAGTGTAATTGAAAACTTTCCTTCTACTTTTGGTTAAAACATTTTGTTGGATACCCATTTTTTTAAGTACTGCTTCACAACGCAAGGAGGCAAGTAGTCATTTAAATTGTTGATGATAACCATTAAAATTTTTTGCCACTCTGACTTAAATGCCCCTACGAGATCTTACTTTCGTGTCTATACTTTTCTCATAGATTTTCTATGGGATTGAGATCTGATGGTTGGGCTTGACATTCCAAAACACTAACTGCATAAGATTGTGCCATTCGGTTACTACATTAGAGGTGTGTTTTGATTCAATTTCACACGTACACACCAGGGTCAAATTTCCCTCCGCGTTTGGATACATCGTTTAGAATTTGCCAGTATCCAATTCCAGTTATTGTATCTTTTACTATCTTTTACTGGACCCATTCTTTGGCCCGAAAAGCACGCCCATACCATAATATTGCTATCGCCAAACTTAGCAGTTTTATTTGTATATTTTGGTCTTTCCCTTTGGTCGTCGTACAAACATTCCTCGACATGAACTCATCTGAAAAAGAACAGTATTCCAATGTCGTCTTGATTATTTCCTGTTTTTTTTAAAGCAAAATTTATGCGAGCCAGCCAATTTTTCTATAATATCAGTGGATTATTCACAGGACGATAACAACCAAGATCTGCCTCAATTGCTCATCGGAAAACACTTCGAACACTTTTTATACCCTATACCACTATGTGATAAGGGTATAATGACTTTGTGCTGATGTTTGTAACTACCAACAATATTTGTTATATCGATCGATTCAGAATAACTTTCTGAGTCGATTTAGCGATGTCCGTCCGTCCATGTAAATTTTGTAATTAAACTACAGGCCGCAAATATGAATATATTTTGATGAAATTTAGTAGACTTACAAGCTTTTATCGACTTTAGGATGAACGCTATGAAATTGGTCGAAATCAGTATATGTTCGACTCTAGTACCATACAAATGATCCCTATGGGATCGACTTAAATTGCCATAATATCCAAATTATTTCAATGGTGCGTGGTAGAGCAGAAGAAAGCATATATTTCAAAAATTCATAACTACACTGTATTCTTAAGCGGACGGGTTTCTGACATTTCAGCCTTCATCAGCGTTTTATTGAACATTGCGATAATTGTTATGTTATAATTGTATAGATTGTTTCTATATGAAATTTTTCTACTTAGGGCGGCCGTGAGGTTTGAACCCTGAAGCTTCACAAACACTCGTAATTTTTGGTGCTTTAACACACTCACCTAAAGTCAGGCCTACGAGCTGTGTGGTTAGAATCAGTTTTCATACCATACAGCTTTTACTTTGTATTAATTTCAGAAGATACCACTCTGTCCAAACAAACAATCGTTAGTTTTGAATTAAATAATTTTGCATTTATACTTCTAATTTCCACTATTCTCAGTTTCGTAAGAGTTGCCATACATATGTGATGTACGTTTTGTACATACTACATATTGCACTTTTTACATATATTTGAGATGATGGTTTGAAGCAGTGAAGGCCATACCAAGCACGCTGGTGCTCGGCTTCTTATATGTATACAGCCGAACGAAAACAAAAATACTCACCAAAGAGTAAAAGTAAACAACAATTTCATTCAGTCTTATGAAAGCTTTTGAACATGTCGCATTGCATTTTGAAATTCATATAAATATTTTTTTAATAGGTACACAGAGAATATTTACAGCAACACACAATTTTTTTTGTTTTATTAAAGCTTTTATTTTATAAATTGATTTTAAGTAAAAATAAAGCTATAATGTGGGATAAAAAATGGGAAAGTAGTTTCTTCTTTTGTTTAAACGCTCTAAATGAAGCGGAGTGCCTGGTGTGTAACAATGTATTAAAAATAAAAAAAGCCATTTAATCTTAAGCGCCATTAGAGAAGCTGTCACCCTAAACTTATTTTAGTTGTCGAAAACGAAAGAAAAAAATTACTGTTAAAACTAAAAGAAAAATTAAAAATAAACCATAATATTTCAAACGGTAATACTTCTGAATGTTTAAGAATGAAGGCCAATGAATGTGCCTTTCGATAATGAACTCAACTATTTTCCCTTTTAGTCGTTCATATAAACATTCATACAAAATCTACACAAACCAATTCAATATCGGCATTGTGTTAAGCCCACGGATTTCGATCAGTGTAGTACAACTAACACATGCTCATAAACACTATTACTAACTCAGTTCTCTCGATGGCCACCAATAATTTGAAGCGATGTGTATGTGTGTTTATTACAAATATCAAAAGGCCTGTGTTGGATTGTGAATTGGCTAAAATTGATTAGCATACCTTTAGGCTCCTTCAAAATAATTTATTAACAAACCCGTTTATATACCTTCTGTGTGTTCGACAAATATTTATAATGAAATTTAATTGATTTTATTTAAAAAGTGTTGAATTGTAAATTGGCTCCTTTAGGCTCTTATAAAATTATTTATTATTAATAAAAAAATAAAATTTCTTAGAATTTGCACTCGAATTTCGAGGGCTGGGCTCTGCTATTTTTATACCCTATACCACTATGTGGTTTGGATATAATGACTTTGTGCTGCTGTTTGTAACAACCAAAAATATTTGACCTACACCCATCTTTAATTATACCGATCGAATCAGAATCACTATCTGATTCGATTTAACGATGTCCGTCCGTCCGTCCGTCCGTGTGTGTGTCCATGTAAAGCTTGTAATCAAACTGCAGGTCGCAAATATGAAAATATTATGATGAAATTTGGTATTTGATCTTTTATCGGCCATGGGATGAACGCTATTGAAATTGGTGAGAATCGGTCCATGTTCAGACCTAGCCCCCATACAAATGACCCCTATGAAATCAACATAAATTGCCATAAGATCCAAATTATCATACAAATCTTAGTCAAATTGGGTTTGTATGTATATATTACATCCATTAATCAGTAGTCCAAAAATTATCACTATTGGACAACTCTTAGTCATAGGCCCCATATAGAGCTGCTTCCCGATCTTCACTTAAATCTATTTAAAAAGAAAAATATTGCACTGATTCTTCTCAAATTTTGTTTGTATATATTTTTGGAAAATACAAGAGACTTTACCAACTATGGTCAGGATCGGTCCATTTTTGGGCCTAGTCCCCATATAGATATAGCATCCGATATGAATTTTTTCATATCTGAAGCCGAAAAAATTACTAAAAATCACACTCAAAATTTGGTTTATGCTTATTTTCTATATCCAGTTAGTTGGGCCTGAGAGATAGGGTCTCTAAACGCATGTTATAGGGTATCGTATAGTCGGTCCAGACCGACTTACTTGTTTTTTTTTTTAATTTTAAAAAATTTCATCTTCAAGTGTACGTCTTTTTTTTCTAACAAGTGTATGACAGCTATGATATCGCACCTGCACCTCTAAACTGAGTCAACTTAAAATTTTTGAAATTTCACTTTTTGCAAGAAAACGATGTACAGTGGTCATATCTATCCGCCGTAAAAATCTTATATCGGATTTTCTTGTCTTTCGCAAAAAAAATACAGTTGTAACCCTGTTTGTGTTATAAGAGTAGCTTCTTTAGAATCCACTAAAAAGACATATTTTGAGTTGCACCCAAAAAACTTGTTATTTTTTATGGTCACTGAAAAAATCGCAAAAACAACTAATGTTGTATACTTATTATTCGCAATTCTTTACAATGAACTGTTTTTAAATTTTATAGCAAACATTTAAAAAAACCGTTTTTTGCCTCTACTGAAAATTTTTAAATTTTGAGTTGACTCACTTTAGAGGTACAGGTGCGATATGTCGTATTGTTCTCAGAAGACGTTAGAATTTTATTCACCTGAAATTTTTTCACCTCAAAAATTGTTGAATATTTAAGATTTTTTTTTTTTTTTTGCTATTCATCATATTCTGGATAGAGGAAATTCGAATTGAATCGAAAAATTGTATTTTATTCAAAACTATCATTAAAAAACAAAACATCTTTTTTCTTTGGGTAGTGTTATCTATTTTTTAAATAACACTTTTTTCTGTATTTTTATCTATTTTTTGCGTTTATGACATACGCAAAAATATCATTAATAAAAGCTTTGTTCAATTTTTAAACTTACATACATACATATAATTTTGATTGCACAAACAATATTATCAAATTGAGGACACGCACTTTTATTATTTATAAAGATTTGCGCTTGTATTTTCTTTTAATACCACACCACAACTTATGAACAAAACAAAAAAAAAAAAAAATAAATAAAGAAACCCCCACCAACAACCAACCGCACACTTTAATTCGGATAACAAAACAAATATCAAAACAAACCAATTAACTACAGATTCCAAAAATAAACATCGAATACAGAAAGACGAAATTGAAAGAAATGAAAAGAAAAAAAAACATATCAATGGGATTTTGTGTGTTTTTTATTATTATAAATTTAGTTGTTTTGATGAGTTTTATTGTTTTCGTGCAAAAAAAGAAAAAAAAAAAACTAAAGATTAAAAAGAATTAAAATTTTTTTCAATTTACTTAATTTTTTTAAAAGATATCGAAAATATACTGAACCGAATCCTCTCGTATTCGAATTTGAAAGTGTTTTTAAACCTTAAACCACTCTGTGGGGTATGATGAGTCTGCACTGATGGTCGCAGAATTCACTTTAAGGGTCTATTTAGCAATGGGTCTATTTATATAAATATTGCATGGATTTTTCTCAAATTTAATTTTTAATTTTATTTCGCGTTAAGTCGTCTTCGTCTTTGGCGTCTTCGCTATCACAAGATAACAAATTTGTTACACAAAATACAAAAAAAAAAAAAAAAAAAATTGGATAAACGAAAAATAGATGACAAAACAATGTACTAGAGCTGATTACAACAATAAAACTAGAAGATGTTTTTAGGAAAAAGCATTAAATCTTAACCATTATTTAAATATTTTTAGTTTTCTTTCAACAGCTTTTTAAACACAATTGTTTGTTTTTTCAATGCTATAATCTTCTAATTAATTATTATAAAATAATGTCAAGAATAAAGTTTTGTGAAGAATTAAAAACCAAAATAATCGCAATTGGTCAACTAACTACGAGGCTCATCTTGACAGCTCGTTTAAACTCTGTCATCCACCACTTTACTGTTGAAAACGAAGTAAAGAAAGAATGGCTTGGCTTTGATATTGGTTAGACCGAGAACTTTCAAATAAAGGTGAACATTATTTTTTTTCATTTCTACAAATTCACTGAGAGCTTTCACTATCGATGGCTGCCAAAGCAAATACAAAACAACATGGCATCTTTAAACTTAAAGCATTGCTTTTTATAAGATTGCCACTTTTCACCACAGGAAATTTGTTTAAACAGCTGCCGCCCATAAATCGGGTAGTTTTCCTATTTCCACTAATTGCTTTTTATAAGTGTAATATTTTTAACCAAATATAGTTTTTTTTATTTCAAGCAGCACATTTATATAAAACATTAAATTGGCTATGTGGATTTGTGCTTAAAAATAATTTTATATATGTACAGCGTTATTTATTCATTCTTTTGTTGTGTGTTTACACGCAATTTAGTAATTTTTTAAAGTTTTTTTTTTATTTTATTTTTTTAAATATGATTAAGGAGTTGCAAGCGATTTTCTCTGGTTTGTAGGTAGTTGTGTTAATCGTTGAATGGCCAACAATTTGTGAAATATGTTTTATTACAATGCTTTACACTAAAAAAATGCGTGTTCATAATAATAATGAAGGTAATTTCGAATAAAATGAATACAAAGTTATTAACATACATATATTTTGAAACTGTTATTGTTTAATTTATTTTTTTTTGCACATAATTAATAAATGAAAAAAGGAAAAAAAACATTTTAACGATTTAAAGTGAACTTGAAATTTACGTGTCTTATTAATAAGTTAAATAAATAAATAAATAAAACTTTATTTTAGTACTTAAATATTTATAGTCCAATTGAGATTATCATTTTCATAATCTACGCTACGATGTCCCACCCATCTTCCTTCAACATTTCTTTCCAAGTTAATTTAGCGGCATGTGGCCATCTTTTCAGGTATCATATATAAATATATTTGGTAACATAACTTTTGGAAGTAATAATGGTAAATCTGTAATCGATATTTGTTTAATATCAGAAGATATACTTATGTTAATAGATTCTTCGCTAAAGAATGTATATGGTCGAATCACTTTCCTGTTCATCTAACTCTTGAAATTGATATGGAAATACAAAATACAAAGCTCCTCAATTTGTTGCCAAAATGAAAATGGGTTCAAACTAACAACAAAAAATAAAGCTAAATGTTGAGATAATATACTTGCAAGACATTGTTAATATAATAAGAAGTGGATCAGAAAATTTAAATAAAAGTACTGCAGCACCAACTAGCTTTAAGGAAAAATGGTTCGATGGAGATTGTCTAAATGCAAGAGAAAAGTCTTTTGAAATGATTTGACTATTCAGGATAACACCAGGAGATAATCAAGATAAATTGTGATGAAAGTAAAACACAATACTTCGAAAATTTGGAATTTAGAATAACAACAATAACAAACAATAAGGAATGTTGGAGAATTCTAAAAGAATTAAGACAGGAAAGTGTATTTGAATATCAATTAGATGATAATTTATCTTCTATTTTCGAAATAATTTATAATTTAATAAATTCCATAAACATCAAAAACCTCGTTTTTTTTGTTTACATAATTGATATTCACCACAACAATTTTATAAAAATATGGCAACATTAGAGAGAGAGAGAGAGTGAGCGTTGAGAGATGGGAATAGGACAGACTCTGCAATGCAAATAAAATAAATTTTATTTATGTGCGATATTTTATGTCAGTCTTATATGAAAAATACCGCAACGATCCGATTGTATTTAAACAATGATGTTGAACTTTCAACTGCCATTAAAAAAACCAACAGTAAACATGACATTTGACATTAGTTTACAGCGATACTGAGTTTTTTTTTTAGTTGGAATTTTAAATTCTGTTTTACCAGAAAGAAAGAAATAACAAATGTTAACAAGTTAAAGTGACAGCTATTTTCAACAATCATTTTTAATCATGATAATAATAATGTTTGCTGTTGTTGTTGAAATTTTCCATTGCGGTCATTTGGGAAACAATGTACGTACATACCTCTGAAATTGTTGTACCAAGTTAAATCAACCAGAAACATGAACTTAAACGAATAATACATTCATATATATTTATGATATCTTAATGCTTAAATCTATGGTTGTTTTTGTGGTTATATTTGTAAGTTAAAGCAAGCGGTTAGTTTTAGTGATGTGTAAGGATAGAATAACGAGCATATAGACAAGTTTTAAGTATTTGAGAATTTTTCATTTTCAGGTGAAAATCTTGTTTTTAAATAAGAATAATTAAATGTTTAGTTCTAAAAACAATTTTGAAAAATTTTGAAGGTAAAAAACTTTTAATGTTTTAAAATTTAGATGTACGCGTTCAAGAACATGTTCTGTTGTTTTAGCAGTACACGTGCAAGAAGACGAAAATAAAGCTATACTCGAATCTGTGTGGTTTATGTGTGTTCGAAACAAAAAATACGTGATAGAAAAATGTGCGTGTAGATAACGAAATATTAAAACGAAATACAGTCATGATTGTGTTCGGCACTGTACAAAATTTAGAAACACATATAATTGATATGAAAAAAATATGTGTTTGTTGGTCCGAGCTATGTTTGTTTACATATATGTACGAGTTTTTTTTATTCAGTGTGTGGTTTTTTCTGAACTCTGACTTAAAGCACTAACTAACTTACAAATTTATTGTGAATTTTATATTTCGAATAGGAAATTTATTGCTGTTCAGTAAAAAATAAAATTTAATAAGGAAAATTAATGCTAATATTCTACTAATGTAGCTTATTAATGCTACTATTCTACTAATGTAGCTTTACTCAGGCAGATTTTTGTTCTACTTACTTTCAAGCACAAATTAAGTGAGTTTACTCACAGTTTCAATCACTATTACGTGTAATAATGTTATGAAATCTAGAATAATTTTAATTTGGAAATTTGTATAAAAAATCTCTGAGATTTAAAGAACTCTTCAAACATGATTATTGTTGGGTACTTCAAAGCAAAAAAAAAAAACCGAAAAAATTTTACAGCACTACCTTATTGTTAGGTTTTGGTTGTACAATTTCATATTAAAATTAAAGACTTGACTTTGGCTAATGGTTGAAAATGGTTGTTTTGTTTTTCTAATCCATTGTTTTGTGTGCTCAACGACTCATTTGTAATATTTGCAAGTTTTTTACTGTTGTATTGTTCGACAATTGCAAATAAATATTTTTTGCATTTAAATTGCACATTATATGCTTCCAGCTGTGTTTCGATTTTGAAACTCTAATGTGTAGTTTAACATACTAACATTTGTTTGAAAAAAAAAAAAAAAAAAAAAAAAACAAATAAATAAAATAATAAAACGTGTTTAGTTTGTATATATCTGGCATAAATACTATTGAACAATCATCAGATCACGTTTTTTTTTGCTATACATAAACAGCTTTCAAGCTTTATAATGTCGCAAATGACAACTATCCATCGCTAAGGAATTACAGTTTTTAGATCACTTCACAGTGATTTTAATTGAAAATTCTAAGTATTAGTTAAGAGGAAAATCCATTAAAGAAAATCCAATTGAATTATTAAATTTTTTTCAATGCTTGTTTATTATTTAATTGTCCTATAAAATCAGGCAGGAAATTTCGATATTAACACTAAGAGGCTCATTCTATAAAATGAAACGCAACGAAACGATTAAAATTTATATATAAATTCAACAACTTTTTCATATAAATTTACAATGTTTTGTTACTTTTCGTTTTAGAGAATGACCCCATAAATTCAACTTTTTATTGTTAACCAGCTGATTTTTATTGGAATACCATTATATTATAAGGATTTTTTTAAATTTTTCATAAAGAAAAACGTTTGTATTCTCAAACATTTTACCTACAGACAATCCTTGAGATACTGAGAATTATTTCGTATAGAAGAAAACCTCTCAGATTCTTATACTTATTTCCTCATTTCGTAAACAAAAAATTTTAGATGATAAGCTTGTTTCCTATAGAAAAACCCTCAAAATCTGAAGTTTACTTCCTATAGAAATCTCCTCAAATTTCCTTCAGAAAAACCACAGATTCTGAGATTTATTTCCTATAGAAATCTCAGATTCTTATACTTATTTCCTATAGAAAAAACCTCCAGCCTCCGAGGCTTATTTCGTAAACAAAAAAATTTAGATGATAAGGCTTATTTCTTACAAAAAAACCCTCAGATTCTAAGGTTTACTTCCTATAGAAATCTCCTCAGATTCTGAGGCTTACTTCCTATAGAAAATTACTCAGACTCTTAGGTTATTTCCTACAAAAACAAACTCCCAGATTCCGATGCTTGTTTCCTACAGAAAAACCCTCAGATGCTAAGGTTACCTTCCTATAGAAATCTCCTCAGATTTCCTTTAGAAATACCTCAGATTCTGAGGTTTACTTCCTATAGAAATCTCCTCAGATTTTGAGGCTTACCTTCCTATAGAAAATTACTCAGACTCTTAGGTTATTTCCTATAGAAAAAACTCCCAGATTTCGATGCTTGTTTCCTATAGAAAAACCCTCAAATTCTGAGGTTTACTTGCTATAGAAATCTATTCAGATTTTCTTTAGAAAGCCTCAGATTCTGAGGTTTACTTCATATAAAATCTCCTCAGATTTTGAGGCTTACTTCCTATAGAAAATTACTCAGACTCTTAGGTTATTTCCTATACAAAAAAAAAACGCAGATTCCGATGCTTGTTTCCTATAGAACAACTCTCAGCTTCTAAGGTTCACTTCCTCAGATTCTGAGGTTTACTTCCCATAGAACTCTCCTCAGATCTTGAGGCTTACTTCCTATAGAAAATTACTCAAACTCCTAGGTTATTTTGAGGCTTACTTCCTATAGAAAATTACTCAAGCTCCTAGGTTATTTCCTGCAGAAAAAACCCGATGCTTACTTCCTATGGGAAAACTCTCAGATTCTAAGGTTTATTTCCTACCCAAGGATTTTTTCCTGTACGAAAACCTTAGATTCTGCGTATTATTTCATATAGAAACGCCATTTTGAGGCTTACTTCCTATAGAAAACACTCAGATTCTTAGATTTATTTACTATAGTAAAAACTACAAATTCCGTTCCTTTCTTCCTATAGAAAACCCTCAGATTCTGAGTATTATTTCGCATAGAAAAATATTATGATTCTAGCATATATCTACAACCTATAGAAAAATCCTCTTTAGAGAAATCATCAGAATCTGAGGCATATTTGCTATAGAAAAACTTTCAGATTCTTAAGCCTACTTTCTTTAGAAAAACCGTCAGATTCTAAGGCTTACTCTCCCATTCCGATGCTTATTTCCTATAAGAAGACCCCCAAATTCCGGTTGAAAAAGCCTTATATTTTACGGTTTATTTCTTATAGAAAAACCACAGATTCTAAGGCTGACATCGTATAGAAAACCTTTCGAAGCATTAGGTTCTTTCCAATAGATTCCAAGTCTTGGTCCCTATAGAAAAACTTTCAGATCACAAAGCTTGTTTCCTATAGAAAAAACCCTTGGATTCCGATGTTTATTTCCTTTCGGAAAACCATTATTTCTTACAGAAAATTCCTCAGATTCTGAGGATTCTTCCTAATGAAAACGAACACGTTTCCTAAGAAGAAACATCTCCAAATTCTAACCTCAGATTCTAAGTATTATTTCTTATAGAAAAATGTCCAAATTGTAAGCGTAATTTCCCATAGAAAACCTCAGATTCCGAGTTTTATTCCTTATAGAAAAATCTCCAGAGTCTGAGGCCTATTTCCGATAAAAGAAACCCTTCAGATTCTGAGATTTATTTCCTTTAGAAAAATCCTCAGACTATGATTCCAATTTTGGTATAGAAAAACTTTCAGATTCTAAGACTTATTTCCTACGGAAAAGCCCTCAGATTCTGGGACTTATTTTCCTATGGGAAAACTCTAAGATTCTAAAGTTTAATTCCTATAGAAAAACTCCCAGAATTTAATGTTTATTTTCTATAGCAAAACTGAGTCTCATTGCCTAAAGAAAAACGCACAGATTTTGAGGGTTATTTCCTATAGAAAAACCCTAAGATTCTGAAGACTCCATATTAAAAATATGCTTATACTCTGAGCTTCGTTTCCTATAAAAAAATTTTCAGATTCTGGGGCTTTATTTCCTATAGAAAAACCTCAGATTCTATGACTTACATTCAAATCATTAGGTTATTTCCATTAGAGTAGAACCCCCATATTCCGTGGCTTATTTCCTATAGAAAAACTCTTGGATTCCGATGATTATTTCCTATAGAAAAACGACTAGATTCTGAGTATTATTTCCTATTGAAAAACCTTCAAATCCTTTTTTCTATTAAAAGAGAGCTCAGATTCTGAGCTTCGTTTCCCTCAGAAAATGAGTATTATTACTTATGGAAAAATCTCCAAATTCTGAGGTTAATTTCCAATAGAAAAAACTCCTCAAATTCTGAGATTTATTTCATATAGAAAAATCCTCAAATTCTAAAAGGAAAACTTTCAGATTCTAAGCCTTATTTCCTACAAAGAAGCCCTCAGATTCTCAGGCTTATTTTCTGCAGAAAACTCCTCAGTTTGTAAAGTTTATTTCCTACAGAAAAACTCTCAGATTATAATGTTTATATCCCATTGAATGTTTATTTCCTCAGACTATGATTCCGATTTCCTATAGAAAAACTTTCAGATTCTAAGGCCTATTTCCTACGGAATATGAGGGATTTTCTACCGGAAATAAGCCTCAGAATAAGACTCAGAATCTAAGTTTTTATTGGAAATAAACATTAAAATCTCAGATTCCTCAGATTCTGGGGCTTATTTTCTGCAGAAAACCCCTCAGATTCTAAAGTTTTTTTTCCTATAGAAAATTTCACAGATTTTAATGTTTACTTCCAATAAAAACTTAATTCTCATATTCTACGGTTTATTTCCTATAGAAAAATCACAGATTCTATGGTTTACATACTGTAGAAAACCCCTCAAATCATTAGGTTATTTCCATTAGAGTAAAGCCCTCAGATTCCAGGGCTTATTTCCTATCGAAAAACTCTCAGATTCAAAGGTTTATATCCTATAGATTCCGATGATTATTTGCTATAGAACACCCATTGAGTATTATTTCGTATTTAAAAACCTTCAGATCTTGGGGTTTTTATCTACTAAAAGAGATCTCAGATTCTGAGCCTCGATTCCCTCAGAAACTGAGTATTATTTTTTATGGAAAAATCTCCAAATTCTGAGGCTTATATCCAAAAAAAGAACCCCTCAGATTCTAAAATTTATTTCATGTAGAAAAATGCTCAGATTCTGATGCCAATTTCCTATAGAAAAACTTTCAGATGTTAAGGCTCATTTTCTATAGAATAATAATCAGATTATAAGGCTTTTTTCTTACAAAAAAAAAAAAAAAAAAAAAAAAACATCTAAAATTCTGAGCTTCGTTTCCTATAGAAAAACCCTCAGATTCTAAGGCTTATTTCCTATAAAAAATATTCAGATTCTGAGGCTTATTTCCTAAAGAGAAACTTCCAAATCTGGAGCTTATTTCCTCAGAAAACTCCTTAAATTTCGCGGATCGTTTCCAATAGCAAAACTCTCGTATATAGAGTAACTGAAATGACATCATTCTCTTGTTCACCTGAACTTTTCATTAAAAAATCGATTAAACAAATCTCATTAAATTGCAAAATTTTTGTCTGCTTTGAAAAATTAATAGCTTTATATTTAATTATCAAATAAATGTCACCTTTTCGTATGTGCATTTCAATTTGCTGATTAAGCGTTAAATAGATTTATAAAATCCATAAAAAAAAATGAGGAAAGAACTTTCATTATTGCATCAGTTAATTATAAATGCAACTAATTTTACTGTTACCAATGGATTTTTTTATATTTTTATGCGAAAAATATGATATTCTGAGTAATTTTGTAATTGTTTCGATTGAAAAACCATCAGATCATAAATTATTTTTGCTATAAATTCTGAGTGATTTTTCCCATAGGAAAACTCTCAGATTCTAAGTGATTTACTTATAGATAAACTCTTCCATTTTGAGGCTAATTTCCTATATTTTCTATAGGTAACAAGACTTTCGATAAACCCTCAGATCTTGAGATTCGTTTTCTATAAAAAAAAAAAAATATTCAGAATCTAAGACTTTTTCCTTATTGATATAGAGCAACTTAAATGAGATCATTCTCATTCTGAGCTTTGTATAAATATTTAACAATGGATTTACTATTTATCAAAAACATGTTTGACTTCTAACCTAGTTTGAACACTGAACGTGTCTGATGGGAATTCATAATACGATCACGTACACAATTAATTTAATTCAACCAAAACAAACAATTGTCTACTTTAAGAAACAAATTAATTGAATATAAGCATAGCTTTCAGCAAACAAAATGTAATCAATTTCAAAAAATTTAATTACAGGGTGTTAAAAAACAAATCAAACTGTGAAAAATCGAAGCAAATGGGGTTACTACACCTTCAATATAAGTTTTAGGCCATATTGATCAATTGTCGAAGTGTAAATAATCAAGAGGCGTAAATAGCAGATAACAATATTTCATTTTTAATTATTATTGTTTTTCGTAAATATGAATCTGTTAATAATTATATTATATTTATTTATGAAATCTCCTATTTAGATGTCAGTTTTGAAAATATTAATCCAACATCATTTTCCTTGTTTTATATAAATTTTCTTTTTTAATTCTGTTTCTATTTAATTTCTGTGCTGTACTATAAAATAAATTACAATACTAAGTATTTTAATTGCCAACCATAAAGATAATACAGAACTGATTAAACAGAAACAAAAAAAAAAAATATACTATTAGAAAAAAAATAAAGAAAAAATGTAAAATAAAAAATGGTGGAATTACAAAAGAAATCATTGCAATACTTTGAATACAAATTCAAGGTTAACTTAGAAATAAACTAAAAAAATATATATGTATATATGTATGTATATACTTAAATAAGAGAGAAATAAACCGTTATCTTAATTAAAAATCTTTAAATTATTTAAAAATTACTAGCAGAGAGACAGACAATAGAAAGTGAATTTATAAGCATATGTGTGTATTTATGTGTAAAAATATACAGCTGTGGTCAAGGAAATAGTTTTTTTTCTGAGGGAAAATATGTACACATATGTTTGCTAGAAGTTTGTGGAGAGGCTAAGTAAAAAAAAGATGTAAAAATGGCAATATGACCCAAATAAGTCAATTTATTGAAATATTGGGTCATCTGCCGTATAACTCTGCTTCGACACCAAACCAACTCCTAACGTGAATACGTTTATTAGTTTGTCGTTTCGTTTGTAACGCATGGAAAAATGCTTTTGTGAGCCCATAAAGTATATATATTCCTGATCCTTATAACAACTCAAGTCGATATATCGATGATCCTGATCCTTATAACCATTTGCCTGCGTATAGTTATGATAATATTGTTTGTTATTATTTCGAGCTGGTTGCTATTGAAAATGGCGTAAATCGGGCGTCATTGTGCCAAGATATGTCCAAAAATATAGACACCTCTAAAAAAAATTTAAAATTCAGTGTGTTTGTTGAAATAATTTTAACAAATTGTTAACTTTTTCAAATATTTTCCTTACATCTGTTATAAATACTGGAATAAGTCTATATAATAATGTAAACGCAAAACCCAGGTGGTGGGTATCAAAGATTCGGGCCAGCCAAATTTAACACTTGTTTTTAATATAATTTCATAAAATTAAATCATAATTAAAATATTTACGCGTCTTTAATTGTTGATATACACAGCTTATTTCAATCAGCACCTATTCAGAAGTTAAAGTGGGTATAATTTCTAAACGAAACGAGATATCAAAAAAATTTTAATATGGGTTTGTCACAACTTTAAAAACGGAACTTTATTCAGTCTCAAAGATACGAGGGTCGATCAATAAGTCCGTGACTTTTCGAACATCGCTCGTAGTTATATGAAATGCAACACTACTCCCATCAAGTACCACCTGTTAATAGACTACTGTAAAATTTTGAGTAAGTTCCGTCATTTACATTGCGTTTAACAGCTGTCCAAAACATACAACCTCGTGTTTTTTTTTTTAATGGAAAAAGTGAATTTCGAGTACTCATTAAACATTATTTTTTGCGGAAAAAAACCGTCAATCAAACCAAAGCTTGCACCATCGAGTTACTGACTTTCGTTGTGGTCGCACAAATACAAATGACGCTGAACGTTCTGGACGGCCAATTGAGACACCCGAAAATGTAGAAAAATCACGATATGGTGTTGGCCGATCGAAGAGTAAAAATGCGTCAGATTGTTGATGCTATAGGCAGTGTGGTTTCGATTTTAATTGATCAGTTGGGTTCAAGAAAGCTGTCTGCAAGATGGGTGCCGCGTTTGCTCACAATTGACCATAAATGTAATCGTGTGACAACTTCAAAATTCCATGAATTGGGCTACGAATTTGTACTTCATCCACCATTTCTCCGGATTTAGCCCGCAGTGACTATTTCCTATTTCCAAACCTAAAGAAATGGCTCGGTGGAAAGAGATTTAGCTCCAACTATGAAATTATTGATCAGAAATGCCTATTTTATGGACCTCGAAAAATCCTATTTTTTGGCAGGGATACAAACATTGGAGAAACGTTGGACGAAGTGTATTGAGCTAAAAGGAGATTATGTTGAAAAGGAAATATTTTTTTTTTTTTGCAAAAAAGACTGTGTTTCATTCTAAAAGTCACGGAGTTATTGATCCGCCTCGTACATTACAAACTAAAAACTAAAAAAAAAAAAAATAATTAGTCACAGCTTATTTCAACCAGCAAACATAAAGAAGGATTAAAGTAAAACATATAACATTTTTTTAAAATTTTAAAACTTAGTATGGCCTCCTATTAGCGTTTTTTTGCATCGATTCCACTAAGTTTCGCGTAGTTTGCGTAGTTATCTTGGCCCATTCCTCCACTATTGCAGCTTTAAGGTCATTTTTGATGGATATCTGGTGTGGGCGGATGCTTCGATCCAAAATTTCCCATAAATTTTCAATGCAATTGAGATCAGGTGATTGTGGCGGCGGTTGCATCAAGTGGGGACAATTCCAAATAAGCCACGTTTGGACAATTCCCGACTTATGTTTCGGCTCATTGTCCTGATAGAACCGATGTTCCTGCCTTATACACAGGAGTTCGGCACTTTGCAACAAATTGGATTTCAATATAATGAGGTACACATTTTTCTCCATCGTACTCTCAATAAACTCCAACATCCCTACCCCGGCTGCTGACATGCAGGCCGAAACCATGACGTTGCCACCGCCGTGTTTGACCGTGGTCTTTAAGCTTTAGTTTTGGAGCTCTGTATCCGTGCAGAAAATATTAAATTTAGACTCGTCGACAAATATTACTTGCTCCCAAAAGCTTGAATCTTTTGCAATATGATTGTTGGGAGAGGAATCCGCCTCGCTAGTGATTTCCACGGGATTTTGAATAAAACACACTAAGTTAATAAAATATTTGATTTATTATACAAAGTGTATTTATATTAAAATTCCTAAGTAACAAAAATAAAAATTAGGAATTTATAAATGAAAATATATTAATAAGTGGACCTACTTTTTGGTATGAAAACCACTAGGAACTTTATAAAAATATATTAATTATATTTAAAGTTTATAAGTTGATAACTTCCTTAGCACCGCGTGTGAGCCAACTGGTAATGATGAATTTAGTAAACAAAATGGAGTAGTCTTGAGGACGCTACTTGACATTTGGTATGTTTCGTTAAATAATTATACAAGTTTGGTTAAATAATAGACATAGTTATATAAAATAAACATAACTAAGTAAATAAACATAGCTTATGTCAGCAGATTTTGCCAGTGGCGGCAACATTCCCCCCCACAGTGTGACAAGAAGGGCCTTCGCCAGAACACTCTATTTGGGAAGCCACTTCCAAAACTGCTAGCTTTGCTACAGGTCTATCCAGTATTCCATATTGAGTTAGTACCTTTGCACTTCGGACTTGTCCATCTTTTGCCAATCTTGTTTCGAGTACTTTTCCTCGAGGCCAAACATTACGAGGAAGAGAAGGGTCAACAACTATCACTAAGTTCCCCTGACATAGAGGTTTTTGTTTTTCGAACCACTTAGACCTGCACGTTAGCGTGGGCAGATACTCTGCCAACCACTTTTGCCAAAAAATGTTCGCATACTGTTGCGAAATTAGCCAATTTTGTTTTAAAACCACACCACTATCATTGCAATTGGACATTGGTTTAAGTCCACTAGAGCTGCCAACTAGAAAGTGATTAGGGGTCACTGCTTCATTTGTTCCATCATCGACAGGAACATAGGCAAGGGGCCTAGAATTGACAATATTTTCAACTTCGATCAACATACTCAAGAGCACCTCATCACTTAATATTCTTGATGGCATAATTCTATATAAAATGGTTTTTACTGAACGTACAAGTCGCTCCCACGCACCTCCCATATGAGGGGCTGATGGCGGGTTAAAATTCCATTTTGTTGTAGTGCTGGTAAATGTTTTAACAAACTCATCCTGATCTACGTCTGCAAGTGACTCACGAAGTTCTCTTTCCGCCCCAACAAAATTTGTGCCATTGTCACTAAAAAATTCTCGTGGAATACCTCTTCGTGCCATAAAATTGCGAATAGCCAATATGCTTGAACTGGTTGTAAGCGAATGTGCTACCTCGATATGGACGGCTCTCACTGTCAGGCATGTAAATAGGCAGCCATATCTTTTTTCTTTATGGCGATTCACGGTAACCATAATAGGGCCAAAAAAATCTAAGCCAGTATAGGTAAATGGAGCTTTAAACGAAGCTAGACGAGCACTAGGCAATTTAGCCATTTGAGGAACTCGAGGAACTGCTTTGTATACTTTACACCATTGACATTTTCGAATAACAGATTTAAATGTAACACGAAGTCTCGAAATTGAATACTTTTGACGAAGCTCGTTAATTACCGTTTCATGATTCATGTGGTAATATTTTGCGTGATAATGAAGTATAATCAAATTCGTTATATAACTAGATTTGGATAAAATTATAGGATGTTTTCGTTCTTCAGGGACATTTGCATTATCGATTCTACCATCGACCCTTAAAACACCATATTCATCCATGTGGGGTGATTTGGTATAAATTTCGCTCGATTTCGGTATCGCAATATTAGAATGTAAACACGAAATTTCTGTAGAATATTTTTCAATTTGAGCTTGTCGGTATAAATAATTTTCTGCTCTTATTAGCTCCTCTTGAGTAAGTTCACCATTTTTTGTTGCTTTTGTTTTTCTATTATTTATAAAGCGGAAAAAATAAGCAGCAGATCGTAACAAGCGACTCCATTTTGAAAATCGGTTTTCATCGAACAATTTTTCAGAGAATGTAATTTTGAACGAATGATGAATCCTTTCTTCAGTAGCTGTTTCTTCATGTACATATGCACTAGGCCAGTTATCTTCTTCCTGGTATAGAAATTCCGGACCTTTAAACCACCTACTCGAATTAGAAATTTGAGGCATTCTAGCCCATTTAGTACCTTCATCTGCTACATTTTGTTTGGTAGAAGTCCATCGCCAGTCTTTCATCGAACTCAATTCTAAAATTTCTGTTATACGAAATGCTACAAATTGATTATATTTTCGGTGATCGGAATTGATCCAACTTAAAACCGTTTTAGAATCGGACCAGAAAATTTTCTTTGAAATTTTAATTTTATGATTTTCGCAAATATATTTTGCAAAACGAGCTCCTATTAATGCAGCCATAAGTTCAAGTCTGGGAACTGAAGTAATTTTTATTGGGGCCACCCTGGTTTTAGAACCAATAAGGGAGCAAATTATTGTTCCGCATTTCGCCAACCGAAAATAGCTCACGGCAGCATAGCCATCTTTGCTGGCATCCACAAAGGTATGAAGCTGAACATCAACACCATCATAATTGACTAAACCTTGTAAATAACATCGAGGAATTTGTATTTGTTGAATATTCGGCAAAACATTGACCCACTGGGTCCAATTAGTCATCAGGTCTTCAGATATTTCTTCGTCCCAGTCAACTTTGGATCTCCATACTTCTTGTAGCAATATTTTAACGTACATAATAATGTTGCCGATAAGACCGAGGGGATCATAAATCGACATTACTAAACGGAGCATTTCGCGTTTCGTTGGTGTTTTCCTGCAAGAAAATATATCGGTTTCTAGAAGCCATTGTGAAATTTTAAATGTTATTACATCTTCCTGATGTTCCCAAAATACTCCAAGAACTTTTTCAATTTGTTTTTCTTCATTGAGGTTTAAACATTTTTTATCATTAGCGCACTTATTAGAAATGGAATTCAAAACCTCCTTACTATTGGAGATCCAATTTCGTATATTGAACCCACCTTGCAGATGAATATATTTTACATCAGAAATCAAATTTATGGCCTCTTGGGAAGTGTCGACTGAATCCAACAGGTCGTCCACATAATGATTTTCTATTATTGTTTTTACGGCCACAGGGTAATCCTTTTCAAACTTTGTGGCATTAAAATTTTTGATATATTGTGAAATGCTAGGAGCACATGTAGCACCAAAAATCATCACATCCATTACGTAGACGTCAGGTTCTTTATTTTGATTGCAGTCGCGCCATAAAAAAACGTTGCACATCACGGTCCTCAGGCCTTATAAAAATTTGGTGAAACATTTCTTCAATGTCACCACAAATAGCAATAGATTTTTGCCGAAATGAAAATAAGACAGCTGGTAATGATGCCAACATATCAGGCCCCTTTAATAAAAACGAGTTCAGGGAGACCCCACTGGATTTTGCTGCAGCATCCCAAACGACACGTGATTTACCGGGTTTGTTTTTGTTAAAAATAGCAAATATTGGGAGGTACCAAACTTTACCACTTAAAGTGATTTCGTCACGCGTTAATTTTCGAATGTAGCCCTTGGAGGCATATTTTTCAATAGTAGTTTTGAAAACATTTAAATGCTCGAAATTTTGCTTTAATTTGCGCTCAAGACAAAGTAGGCGTTTCATTGCCATGTCATAGCTATCAGGCAAATTTATAATATCAAATTTCCACAGTAAAGGGGCTTCAAAGTGACCATCTTCTCTTTGTTTTGTACAATCTTTCAAAAGACTAAGGGCTCGTTCGTCACCTTTACTTAATAGTGGATCTTTACAACAAATCCCTACACTATCCAAGGAGTAAAAACTTTTCACTAAATTCTCTAAACCTTGCTCTCTCTTGCTACAGTCACAAATATGGTAATTAAAATGCTTACTTGGTTCATTGTTTTCAACTACAGTTCCATAAATCAGCCATCCAATTTGTGTGCATACGGCAACAGGCTCATGGGGAGCACCCTGTCTTATTTTAGATGATATCCCCAAATTAAAATGATTGAGGCCAATTAATATTTTTGGTGCAGCCTCATAATAACTTTTTATTGGCAAATTCCTTAAGTGGGGGAATGTTGTTGATAAGCTTTCATAATTTAGTGATTGTGTTGGTAAATTAATTTCACTTACTGTTCGCACATTCAACGGTATACGTTTATTTTTTGTACCTGCAATATAAATAGTTAATTTTTTCGAACTATTTTCACACCTTTCAATACCTCCAGTCCACTTCAGACACAAAGGGTTGGCGGTGCCCGACATTTCCAAGTCATCCATCAATGTTTGATCCATTAAACTTATGGATGATCCCTCGTCAATAAATGCGTAGGTGTTCACACTTTTATTTTTTCCGAAAATTGTAATCGGTATTATTTTAAATAACACTTGTTTTAACATGCCACTGTGTGTATTGATGATTTCAATTTTCTCAACATGTGTGTCTTTGTTTTTGTTATTATTAATAATACTAGTGTTGTTATTATTTTCTGTATGAGAATAACGATGTAATGAAGGGTGGTGATAATATTGACATCCTTCTATCCCGCACTGTATTTTTTTCTTGCACTCACCAGTATGCCTAAACAAACAGGTTTTACATAGTTTGTTTTTACGTATAATTTGCCATTTGTCTCCACGATTAAGAAAGCTGTATTTTTGACAATTTGCAATCGTTTTGCAGTTGTTGTTGTTACACACAAAACATTTTCGATCTTCGCTGTGTGTATGTATGTAACCTTTTTTAACATTGATATTTGGTATGCTGTGAGCTTTTTCTCTTTTATTATTAAAAGAGCTTTCAACTGTTATACAGCTAGCTGACATTCCTATGTTAAATATCCAATTAGAAAATTCGTACAAATTTGGTTTTTTGTTTTGGCTCATCAGCTGTGTCTTTTGTGTACCCCATTGTAATTGATATGATGGTGGTAATTTTTGCAACAGTTCTTGAAGAAGTGAAGAATTATTTATTTCATCTAATAAATTAGACGCTTCAATTGTGGCAATTAAACTTTTAACGTTTATTGCAAATGTGGTAAAGGAAGGTAAGTTGTTTTCATTAATGGTAGGTGTGGATTTTATACGATTTTTAATAGAATTCACAATTTTTTCAGGTTGACCATACAGCATCTGTAATATTGACATTACCCAGGACACATTTGATGGATGAATCAATATATGCTGGACACTTTTTAATGCGTCTCCCGTTAGAGATTTCTGCAGCCGGATGAGATTTTCGGCATCGGTAAATCCGCATATATTGTTAGACCACTCATAAGTGGACGAAAATAGAGGCCATTCTTCTGGTTGGCCGGAGAAAGTTGGCAGTTCTTTTGGCAACGATTTTCGGGCTTGGAGTTGATTTTGATTTAATGGTCGTGTCTGCAAATAATTTTGGGTGCCATTAGTTGACACATTTTGTGCCACATTATATGTACAATTTTGTGTAGAGGTTAAATCTGAATAATTTTGCGGATTTAAACAGAAAATTTGTTGTGTCGATTGACTGACAGGAGCTGTACGGTTTTGATTCGCATTTAAATTAAAAGTGATCGGTGGATTAATGGATGTCGTGGGGACGGTTGTAGCCACGTGTGGTGGAAACAAAGCGAAATTATTTTGAAGTTGCTGTCTTCGCTGATAGCCATTGCAGGCTGGGAAGCCTGGAGTAGATTTGGGTAATGCAGGCGCATAAAGTGACGTTGCGGCAGCTGTAGTTCTTACCGGCTGATTAATTAAATAAGAATTTTTTGTACTTACGATATTTGTGTGATTTTGAGTGTTTAAATAAACATTTTCACTGCGCAAGCGGGATGCTTGTTGTTCGGTTGTTTTATTTAAATTTCTGTTTTCAGATGGTGCTTTAGGATCGGATAGGAATTGCTCTGAAGGGTTAATTTGATTTGGAAGTTCATTTAACCAATCGCGGACGGAATTTGAACGATGTGACGATGCATCGCTATGGCGTTCTTCTTCTTCTTGATATTCTAAGAGCCTATATTTTTTAGCTAAATATTCGCGGTTTAGGGCGTCATGACTTGCTAAAGAAAGGACTCGTTCTTCTTTCAAGCGTTGCAGCTCCAACCGAAGATGACGCGATTGCGAATTGTTTGAACGATTCGAGGGGTGCGTTGAGGTACTTTTAACAGATTCAGTATCTACCTGGTTTAAACTGCAAGTTTGGCATTTGTATGTTAGGTCTGATATTTCTTCTGAAGTGGTATTTGTGCATGTTTTGTGATAACTTTTTTGGCATTTCGTGCAAGTTATCATGTTTTTGTCAGGGGGATTGGAACAAAGTGGACAGTTTGGACTGTTTTGTTGACCCTGAAATTCCATTTGTACTTACTGTGATTGGCAAAATAGGACGCTGTTAGGTGCTTCTATTGTTAAGCCTTGTAGAAACGTTGACGTTATAGGAAACGTTTAAGCCACAAAAAGAATTTTAATTTGTTGGGAGAGGAATCCGCCTCGCTAGTGATTTCCACGGGATTTTGAATAAAACACACTAAGTTAATAAAATATTTGATTTATTATACAAAGTGTATTTATATTAAAATTCCTAAGTAACAAAAATAAAAATTAGGAATTTATAAATGAAAATATATTAATAAGTGGACCTACTTTTTGGTATGAAAACCACTAGGAACTTTATAAAAATATATTAATTATATTTAAAGTTTATAAGTTGATAACTTCCTTAGCACCGCGTGTGAGCCAACTGGTAATGATGAATTTAGTAAACAAAATGGAGTAGTCTTGAGGACGCTACTTGACATTTGGTATGTTTCGTTAAATAATTATACAAGTTTGGTTAAATAATAGACATAGTTATATAAAATAAACATAACTAAGTAAATAAACATAGCTTATGTCAGCAGATTTTGCCAGTGGCGGCAACAATGATCTTTGGCGAATTTGAAGCGAGCTTGTTGTTTCTTCTTATTTATAAAAGTTTTTTTTGCGGGCTACTCTACCATTAAAATTATTGTCCCGAAGCACAAGGCGCTTCATATGTTGAGAAGGTGGCCAAAATAATTTTTTTATGGTTACCGATTTTAAAGTTATGTTATTCATTTGAAAGTAAATACCAGTAAACCTCGGGAGCCAAAAAATTGCAACTCTATTTCAACTATATCACAGCGAACAGGGTCTTTGAAAATGGACTTTCTCAGTATTTTCTTTGTAAATTTTAATTTTTAAATGACTGTGACTT
This sequence comes from Cordilura impudica, assembly GCA_963682025.1. NCBI lineage: Eukaryota > Metazoa > Arthropoda > Insecta > Diptera > Scathophagidae > Cordilura > Cordilura impudica. Next base: position 39,682,201 of record OY821518.1, on the reverse strand, counting down.
TTTTGTCGATTTATCGATGTCTGTCTGTCCGTCTGTGTGTTATGAATACAAAAGTTGGTCGTACCGGTGTATTTTTTTTACGTGAATTTATTTCTTTTTTATACTGACAGAAAAAGGAAACGGTAGAGTTGACACGAGTTGTTATATACTTATAAAAAAGGGTTGAGAAATAATGCGCTTAATTGTTAAATTATATTAATGGTTAAAAACATTTTTATTTTGACAGGTACATTTCCATAGGTATTTTCAAATATATAGTTTAAATACCTAACAGGTAAATGGTACCAAAGGTATTGCTACACACCCTTATAAGATATGAGCAGGTATGCTTCACCGTTTAAAAGGGGTCTGGGTTTTTATGCTTCAAAAAGTGGTAATAAAAGATAAAAAATTGTATTTTACATAATTGGAAGAAAGAGTATTTATACTAATGTTTCCATAATCATTATTCATTACAGTTTGAACAATGGCTAAGTACTGTTATAGAGATCTCGTTGATATTTATTTTCAACAAAAAGAAGTAGACGACATAGTTTTGCACATACTGAGCAACAATTTCTTTTAGAATTGTAACCTGCAAGAAATTGAAATACACAAAGAAAAAATTACATCTTTTGCATCAAATTTGAAAAAACTGTACATTGAATGCTCTCATAGCAAGGCAAAGATGTACAAACGTCAGCAAGACTGGTTATTAAAGGCAGCTATTTTTGAGAGTTCATCTACAACTGCCAACGAAAGTGGAAAAAAGGACGACCAGCAAAACCTATTGACGGACGTAGTGAAAGATCTCGGAGACGCAAGCTGCAGAATATCAATGAAGGATTCACTTTTGCACCAAATTCAACCAACACAAAATAAGAAAAAATAGTAGAAGCGAGCACAGGGCGCACAAAGAGGATTATGAAAAGCATTCATACACCAATTGAATATAAGAAATTTACTCCAGAAGAAGCGTTCGTCCTATTTTTGGACTTGAAGTTGACCAAAAATTAATATAAGGAATTGCAGAAGCGAACCAATGAAAATAATTGTGGGAAATATTTGGAAATATTTAAAAAGTCAAGAAAAAAAATTTTAACTAAAGTAAAAACTAAAAAAAAACCTTTTTTAACCTTTTAACACTTCACTTTTGTACTAAAATTTAACTAAAAATATAAATGTATTTTAAACCCTCCATAACTTTTTTTTACTATCGGTCGATATTTACGTTTTATAGCAAAAATTAAAGGCAAAAGTTCCACATACCAAACAAAAAAAAAAAAACCGCATATCAAAATTTCAATCCAATCAAATGTTTTGGATTTTTGACCACCTTCTCGTGAAATGGTCCACTATGCGGCGGATAGTTTCTGCACTACACATTTTATTTAATTGGAGCAGATAACTTTGGATTTTCCCTTATTTTTCAAACGATGTAGCGTTCGTCAGTGTTATTAAAAATTTTGTTGGGAGCTTTTTCGTCCTTATTATGAGTCCTATTTTCACGCACAACGAGACATTATGCTCTGCACGTTAGTCAATAAAACAGATCAGCTCAGCTATTTTGCGGCGCGAGTGACCACTTTTGAAATGGCTGATGACCAATTCTCGCTGTTCTATGGTAGTACGTCTCCCATTGTAAAAAAAATGCGTTTGTGAAACCCTTGACTAGCGAAAACATACTAAAAACTGATCTAAATCATTGCGAACATGACAACCAAGAATACACATAAAAATGTTCCGCTATTCGAAGAAATAGTGCGGTCGTAACAGTTCTCTAAACAAGCTGGTTGAAATAAGCTGTGACGTAAAATTGAGTGTCATAACTATGTTTTTTGTTCTAACTAATCTAGGAAACTGCTATTTTTATTTTTTATTTTACATATTCTTTTTAAATTGAGATATCTATAAAACTATATTTAAATAGTTCCGATTTTTTGTTTTGCGTAGAAAATTTGAAAATTTACGTTGGCACTAGCATCGCATCAATGGTTTCTGAACTTGATTTAAAAAAAATACTATCACATAAGTAATTAATTTTATTTTTGCTTAAATATAATTTGATGACTTCATTCTATAAAATTAAATATAAAAAAATTAATAACATTTTATTTGTGCCATAACCTTGTTTGAATTTTAAGCAGCAATGCCAACTTAGCGGTTTTTGGTGACCTTATTTTTCTATTAAGCGATTTTATATAAAGCGCTAAATTGCCACTTTCTCTTCTCATTTTTAAGTGCTTTTAACCAGCGTCTTTTTAATTGCAACAGATATTGTTAAATAAAATTGTATACATTTGAACTTAGTATAGTTATTTATACAACGTACTAAATGTACAAAAAAGTCGAAAAAAAATTAGCAATTTTTTGAGATCGAATAATGAGATCGAATCTGTTCTTTGCTATTTAGGTTGGAGTTTTGACAAAATGTGTGCTTTGACATCAAACAAACAAATTATCAAACAAAAAATTGCATATTAATTACAGTATTAATTGCAATATGTGTGAAAAATTACGTCAAAATCTAACCTATTAAAAAAAATTTTTTTTTGTCAGAGCAATGTTCTCGAATATATGTAAAAAGTGCAATATGTAGAATGAAAAACCATACATCATATATGGCAACTATTACGAAACTGAGAATAGTGGATGTTAGAAGTATAAATGCAAAAATATTAAAAAATTCAAAAATAACGATTGTTTGTTTGGTAAGAGTTGATCTTCTGAGATTAATACGAAGTAAAAGCTGCATGGTATGAAAACTGATTCTTAACCACACTGCTCATGGGCCTAACTTTAGGTGAGTGTATTAAAGCGCTGACCAAAAAGTGCAAGTACGAGTGTATGTGAGATAGACGCAGGTTCAAACCTCACGACCGTCCTCAGTAGAAAAATTTCATATAGAAACAATTAATTCAATTTAAACATAACAATTTGTCACAATGTTCAAAAAATCGCTGATGAAGGCTGAAATGCCAGAAACCGGTCCGATTAAGAATAAAGTTTAGTTATGAAGAGTTAATTGAGTTCAAAAAATCTTTTATTTTCACTATAAAAATTCCATTATTCATTTTATATAAAAAAAATAAATAAATAAATAATTGTGATGTTATTACTTTTATAAATTAATTTTAAAATGTTTGAGTTTTGAATCTCTCCATGACTGTGCATGACTTTGCGTGACTATTTTAAAATTAATCTTTGGGCACAATAAGTCTATGGACAAAGCTTCAGATCGATCGGATGAGGGGAAATGGGGTTCCAATCACTCCGTAACTGCGCGTAACTAGGTCAAAGTTAATCTTTTTTCACAGAAAGACTACTGGCCAAGTTTCAGATCAATTGCATAAGGGGGAATGGGGTTGACCCACGACAGACAGACAGACACACAGACAGAGAGTATGAGTTAAAAGAAAGAGTTTGAAAAGAAATCTAAGAGTACATATTTCATTAATAAATTAAAGACAAGACAGAATTAATTTGAATTTAGGTAAGTAAAGTCAATTAATATCAGTTTTTTAAATAATCAAGTTTAGTTATACAGTCGAATCCGCTTAATTGCATACCTTTTCATTGAAAACTCCGGTTAATTGAAAGAAAATGTTTGAACCTAATAATTCTTTATATTTTTCACACATTTTACACCGCTTAATTGAAACTCCGCTTAAATAAAAAATCGGTTAATTGAAAACAAAACTCTTCCAAAAAGTCATATTTCTTTGAAATCAACTCCGCTTAATTGACAAAATATAATGATTATGAAAAAACTATGCGTTGCGTTTTGGCAACGTTAGTTTTGCGTTTGATCTTTTAAATGTCAATACTGGAAGAGCATTGTGGCAAAACAACTTATGCATTTAGAATGTGGATTTTCTTGGGAACAATTCGCAAAAAAAATTGATTTGCTGGAGGCGCTGAAGTTGGTGAAGTTGGCATGGGATAATGTGACGGCAGAAAGTATTTCCAACTGTTTCAAAAAAGCTGGATTTATTCTTGATATTGAAATAAATATGGCTGATGAAATAGATGCACTTTATGAAGCTTTAGGAGAAGAAATTGGCCAACTTATTGACATTGATGAAAACGTGGATTGCTTCGGAGAATTTACTGACGATGATATTATTGAACAAGTGTCAAGCTTCCAAAATGTGGACGAAATAGAAGAAAGCAGTGACGACGATATTATAAATTAAAGAAGCTCTAGAGTCCATCAATAATTTAAACGATTATTTCATTGAAAATTCTAGTGCCTTAAGTAAATTTCAAGACCTTGAAGAAATAATGTACAAAGCAAACCTAAAAAATTTAAACCAAACGAAAATTAAAGATTATTTTAGATTAAACATTTAATTTAAAAGAATGTATTTATAGTTAACAAATGTATTTTTCATTTTTTGTTATGAATTGAAAAAAATCCTTTTTTTTTTTATATGTTTAAGCTTTGTGTAAAACACATTAAAAAAACATATCAATGAAACGAAAAGACTAAACCTATAATTTTAATTAATGTATTTATAGTTTAGAAATACATACATATATATTTTTTTGTGATGAATTCAATAAAATTTTTTTTACGTTTTATAATTTTTAAATCAATAAACTGAATTTTATTTTCAATGTAAAGAGATTTAAACATAAAGTAAAGCAATTTGAATTTCAGATCGGTTAATTGAAACACTTTTCAATTAACCGAACTTCGGTTAAATGAAACATATATCAATTATCCGGACTTCGCATTATTGAAAAACTCGGAAACAAACTCACTGTATTTTGCCATTTTCAATTAAGCGGATTCGACTGTATTTCGTTTTCCATGTTCTAACGCTGAAGTTGAAGGACTGTTCAGTGAAATGAAGTATTTAATATGTATCAAAGATTTGATCAAAGATTTGATACATATTAAATAAGAACTAAACATTATTGTCGTATTAATTTATCACTTCATTAATTTCATCAAATGTTTCTACCAAAATAGATTTTAAAAATAAACTTTTTTCATGTATTTAATATTATTTTTTTTAGCGTTTTTCGTTTCATTCTGATATAGCTCCATTTAGCGCTTTTTGCTTACAAAAAGTTAGCATCTCTGTTTTTACGAGATTTAAACGAAACACTCCTTAGTTTATCAGCAAAACATTGCAAAAATACACAGGTTTACTATTGTTAGGCATATACAGTTAGGGACATATAAATGGCACAAAATTAGATTTCAAGTAAATGTTAAAATTTTGTAACTAGCATCAAACTGTAAATTTTTTGCATTCAGTTTAGATATTCAATTTCTCTGTATATTATTTACCGTTATCAGTTTTTTTTGTAAATAGTGTTGATTTTTATCGGAATTACTATAAACATTCAATACCAGAAAATAAATCTAGTAAAAGTATTTTAGAGTGAAAAGTTTGTGAAAATGGGATCAGTAAACATATCACAATTGAGCAGAGATGTATAGTGTGAAAAATGCACAACGAAGGGAAGAAGGCGGTGGAGAACTCCGATGTATGGTCTACATGCAAATTTCGAATGCGAAAGCCTCGAAAAACAAATGTGTGTACATATGCAGCCATAGCAAGAATGGCGAACAATTATCAATTCAAGTCATATGGCATCCAGCATTAATCAGCCTTTGGACCAGTGAAGGCCGTGCCAAACACGCTGGTGCTCGGCTTCTTATATGTATACAGCCGAACGAAAACAAAAATACTCACCAAAGAGTAAAAGTAAACAACAATTTCATTCAGTCTTATGAAAGCTTTTGAACAAAGCAGGTCTATGTCGCATTGCCTTTTGAAATTCATATATATTTGTTTTTAATAGGTACACAGAGAATATTTGTTTAAAAGAAACCAAAAATGTTGAGAAAATTTCGAAGACTTGATAAACTATAAATTAAACATTTTCTATAAATTACATACGTCGCCTCCATTTGACAACATTAAAGCTGTCTTTTATGCATTTTTTTTTTTTTTTTAATTTTAAAAAATATCCAGTTACTGCAGGCTGGTAAGTTTTTTAGTTTTTGGTAACATACCACTTAATAACCTTTGAAATTTCATATCTTTTTAAGTTTTGCTATTTTGTGATTATTTTTTTTTGTTTTTTAAAGAAATGAATTACTTATTATTACTTATTTGATTTGTAAACTTCAAACTTATGGATAAAAGAGATTAAATGTTCTTCACATTTTGTTTTATATTTTCAGAATAAAAGATTTAAAATTTTAAAACAACAAAATATATTTAAAATTTTACCATATTCTTCGTTAACTCAACTATTTTCCCTTTTATGCATTCATATAAACATTCATACAAAATCTACACAAAATCATTTAATATGGGGATTGTGTTACGTCCATGGATTTCGATCAGTGTAGTACAACTAACACATGCTCATAAACACTATTACTAACTCAATTCTCTCAGCAGACTTGTCAGAAGGCACGAGGTAAATATGTTTAAGAGCGTTTCCAGAAAAATCCGCTATTGTCAAAAAATAATAATAATAATAAAATTAAAACAAAGGGTAATTCTATGCAAAGGTCAAACTTAGCACCAATGTAAAAATTTTAATTTAAATAATTAAATTAATCAAATGGCATGAAAATATGGCAATAATTGTTATATGTATTTTTATAGCCCGTATTTTTCCAGTAGGAAAGGAAAAGTGTAGTTACGTAATTTCGTGTCATGTCTGTCACATTACAAAATACTTCTTTTTACTATAATTTATTTTAGAATTAATGTTTTTTATATGCTTTATTAATAAGCTTACTCTTATATTAACTATAAACAACTGTTTCTATTTTGTTATGCAAACAACTTCAGAGCTTTTCTGTGTTTTACAAACATCGACTTAAAAGTTGTCTGTTTATTGTCGTGTCTGTCACGACTGCTTTTTTCCCCCAATTATTAATAAGAATAATACATTCTCGCTTTTTCTAATGGTAAATATGTTGTTCAGGTCCGTCTGAACAATTTTTTTATATTTTTTGGAACAATGATAAACTTTTACTTTATAATATTGGATTAGAAAGATCTCTGAATGTCATGTCAGTCACTATGGAATTAGCCTAAAGAAAAAAGCATTGATTTCTGGAAAAGCGTATTGTGGAGCGACGAAACGAATATCAATAGGATAGGACCAGATCGTACAACCTTCGCTCATCGTCGCAAACGTCCTACGTTACCTAGGAGACGGATGCATTTTCATGGCATGTCGTAAGCCCGTATTAAAAATTTATTGCAAATTTTACAAGTTTTAGTACTTGGACATTTTAAAAAACAATTAAGCGGGAATTTATGCCAAATAATGACCCCAAATACACCTCCAAAAAATTGTGCGAAGAAGTTCGACGTTTCTGATTGGCCAGCAGAAAGTCTTGACTTAAATCCAATGATGTCAATGTTGGTCTACTACATGGAATGCTTGGCATGCTATGACCAAAAGAAAATTCCAATACTCGTAGAGTATTAGCAGCAGTTGTGAATATGTCATTAAAAACAAAGGCTTCCAAATTGATGGCTTAATTAAGGGTGTTCAAATTTGAAGTATCATTTTGATTTTGCTGTCATTTTTTTTACATGGAATTTTTATTCTAAATATTTATTTTCGGATTCCAAACACATTCCGATTAGTTAATATGGTACGTTACATGAAGGAACAGCGTGTTTTTATTATTAAAACATTTTTTGAAAATGTCAAAAGTTTTCAAGATGTAATTAGAAAATTTAGAATTAAATTCGGTAGAGAAAATGCTCCAAAAAACCGTGCCATCAAGCTGACGGTTGGGAAATTTGAAGAAACTGGATCCGTTCATGATAACAGAAGCAGAATTTATCAACGCAGTGGTCGTTCAATCTATAATGTAGCGGCTGTGAGCAGAAGTGTGGAAGAAGATCCAAAAACTTCCATTCGTCATCGTTCGCAGCAATTAAACATCAAAGGATCCACATTATTCAACATTTTGCATCGTGATCACGCATTTCGTCCGCAATTCGTTTCTTGGGCCATCGAAAAACAAAAAGAAAATGAGAATATTTTTAACAATACAACCTTCACCGAAGAAGCCCATTTCCAGCTCAATGGCTACGTCAACAAGCAGCATTGTGATGAAGAGAATCCAAGAGTTATCTTAGAGCAACCATTACATCCACAAAAAGTTACGGTTTGGTGTGGTTTGTGGTCAGAGGCAATCATCGGACCATATTTTTTTGAAAACGAAAATGGAAATGCGATTACGGTCACTGTAAATCGCTACAGGGAGATGATCCGAACCTTTTTGTGGCGGAAAATTAATGAGTTAGACGTAGAGAATATGTGGTTACAACAGAATGGTGCCACTTGCCACACAGCAAGAGAAACAATGGATCTTTTGAAAGAAAAGTTCGAAAATCGCATTATTTCTCGCCGAGGAGTAGTGAATTGGCCGCCAAGATCGTGCGATTTGCCACCATCAGATTATTTTTTTGTGGGGTTGTTTGAAATCAAAAGTGTACACTAATAATCCCACAACAGTTCAAGAGCTTAAACACAACATTATCGAGCAGATATCAACCACTGACAATAGTTTATTGCAAAATTTTGAGAATTTTGGTAAAGGATTGGGAACCTGTCGAGCCAGTAGGGGGGAACCGACATAACTTTTAATTTTTAACCAGAACCTATTTGTAAGAGACTGAAATAAAAATATTTTTAATATCTAAACAAAATTTTTTTTTTATTAAAATTAAAATGATACCTCAATTTTGGACGCCCTTTATAAAAAAGGCGTAACTCAATTTTTTGTTACTTTACAGGAGAAGGAAAAAACTTAACAAAATCCGTAAAATTTTAGATTCAAAAAAAGTTTTAATGAAATTCTTAGTAAAAAGAGGCAACACATGTTATTTCTCAGTAAAAAAAAAATTGAGGCCAGGCCCTGCTGACATTTGTCTACCAAAATAAACAAAAAACATTATTTTGAAAAAAAAATTGAAAAATTTTATATATTAAGCCATCGAAATGCATTTTTTTTTTTCATTATTTTTAGAATGTGCCATTTCTGTGTCCAGCACTATTTCATTTGTTTTTTTTTTACATTTTAATAATTTTTAGTTTATTGCAACTTAAATGTGTATTAGTATTGAATAGAAAGGTTTTTCCTTGGAGAAAACCAAACACTTGTTTTCTGTTAACAATATTTTCTATAATTCAGTATAAGAAACAATTCATTAAAAATTATGCCATTTGTATGTCCGTAGCTGTATATTAGAGATTATAATGACTGATTTAAGAATATAATGGCTGATTATAGACAAGGAAAAGTAATAACTTTTTATCTAGATAAAGATTATTAAAATGACCCTGTTGCGAATAGGCGAGTACATTGTCGACAACAAAAAGGCATCTGTCAAACATACAATATTTATAAGAGTTTGTCATATTATAATTTAAGTAAAAAGGTCGTGAGGACACATTTTTATATCAAACCAGGAATGCCTCACCTTGTAGTGAGAATTTACCAAACAGAACACTTATTTATAAGGACAAACACATGTAACACTTATTTTTTTTGTCATAAAAAAGCGTTAATATATCTTCCCAAACGGAAGTTGTTAAAATTACTTTTATAAAATACAACAAGCTGGTTTTTTAAGTAAATTTAAAGATTGTTATAATTAAATAAGAATACATTAATTTTTCGGTTAACCATTAAATATCCTAAATTATAACCTTTGGCAAAGAGAGTGCGTACTTATGAAAATCAAAGTTTATGAATTACCCAAAGAATGAATAATTCAAATGACGCATAAAATAATGACGAGTTATTTGTTTTGCGATAAAAAATAACTCAGGGAAGAAAACATCCAAATAATGAAATTTAAACCAGAATGTGTACATGCATACACTCATTAGCATGATGTTTAATGTATGTTATTAAATATAGATTTTGTGATAAAAAAAAGAAAAAGAAAAAACACTTCAAAGAAATATGAAATGTGAGCGAATAACCACAAAACAAATACAAGATAAAATCATAGTGTTCAACATTTTAGTGAATCACTGAAACACTTTGACGGACACGTGTTTTTTTTTGTCATACGTTTGTGTGGCAAATGGCTAAACTTCTTCGAGTCTTTAAGTTTAAATGAAGGAAAATATTACTGGAACTCCTAAAAATTATGCAATTGTTACAAAAATAAAAATAGATATAAGCAAAAAAAATTATAACTGTATATTTTTATATTTTTAAACGAGCTACCAAATATTGAAACCTGATTTTAAAAATCATTTCGGTAGCTCGTTTAAAAAAAAATATATATATATATATATATATATATATGTATTAGGGCGGTCAGTTATTTTTACTCCATGGGTTCATCGCGATTCTGATACTATGGGCCATAACAAGTATATTTGCTCAAGGAACAATACTTCTAAAATCATTTTCGAGCCAGCCAAAATTTCGGTGAAGATATTTTCATGATATTTTCCATAATACTCATTCAAATGTAAAAAAAATATTGAAAATTTTGTTTCGGGAAATCCATTTTTCACATTTATTTTTATTTTTAACAGCCGCCAGGGGGCGTTTTCGTGTATTTTTTGGGGAAAATTGTCGAAATTATTGCACAAATCGACGAATCTTTGACTTTCCCATATTTAAAATAGCCCAAAGTATTCAGCGCTGAAAATTAAGTCAAAAAATTAATTTTTTATATTTGTTCATTTAAAGAATAATTTCAATAATTTCGTCAATTTTCCTCAAAAAGGTAAAAAATAAATCACAAAAATGCACGAAAACGCCCCCTGGCGGCTGTTAAAAATAAAAATTAATGTGAAAAATGGATTTCCGAAACAAAACAAAACCCCGGGTTTACACAACAATTGTTCGGTTAATTGTTCGACAATTTTCCCCAAAAAAAATTGCACGAAAACGCCTCCTGGCTGCTGTTAAAAATAAAAACAAATGTGAAGAATGGATTTCCCGAGCCAAAAACCACCGGTATGCACATTTTCAATAATTTTTTTTTTACATTTGAATGAGTATTATGGAAAATATCAAGAAAATATCTTCATCGAAATTTTGGCAAGGTCGAAAATGATTTTAGAGGTATGCTTCCTTGGGCAAATATACTTTTTATGGCCCATAGTACCAGAATCGCGATGAACTCATGGCGATTTTTTCGGTCCCTTACAATTTGACCCACCTTAATATGTATATATAAATCGGCCATTCTATCTGAGATTGGTCAAAAATGATTGCTTTTTGACCTTGGGCGATTTTATTAATTTTTTGTTGTTGATATTTTTGAAATTCAAAAAGAGGCAGCAAATGTGTATAACTTTTATGACCCATATCTGTCACTAGTAATTATATATGAATGGTTTAAAGTAGTCTTTCTCAAACTGGGAGCCACGGTCTCCTAAGAGGCCATAGAACTTTTATAAAGCCGCCGCGAAATATTTCAGTATTTCTAAACTTATTTACTCTTTAAAAATATATAAAAAAAATTAATTTTAATTTTAAAAAATTTCTTTTTATTAAAAGGCATAGTTACACAGAAGCATAGTTTAAAATTTAAAAATTAAAATTTTTTCAAATTTTTTAAAATTATAATAGAACGTCTTCAATTGGTGATGTTCTTCAAAAATTGTCAAATTTTGTTGTTTTAATACCCTACACACTATGCAGAGGATATACATACATAGGTTTGTCATTCGGTTTGTTATGCGATCACCGTCTGTCTGTGGAAATCACGATCACACCGTCAGTAACAATATTAGATTCTTTGTTTTTGCATAAAATCGTTTATTAAAATCCCGAAGGAGTTGCTATTTAAAATCATCAATATCGTTCCAAAGGGTCAAGAGATATGAATGAAAGTGTGAAAAACTATTTTTAAAAAAAACTTAAATTTTTTAAAAAGAAAGTTTATAAAAAAAAACTACCTCTTTTAAACCAAGGTACGTACTTGTTTCTTAAAAATTACGTTTTTTTTAAAATAATAATTTTTTTTTGTTTTTGATGTGTCTTTTTTTTTTTAAGTACAGTTAAAAAATATAATTTTTAGTCAATTTTTCAAAAAAAAAAAAAAAAAAAAAAAAATAAATAAATAAATAAAAAAAAAAAAAAAAAAAATAAAAATAAAAAAAATAAATAAAATCTTTAAAAAATTATCCTTTTTTAAATTATTTTTGGTTTTTAAAAGTAAAAGTCAATGTTTTTTTTTAACTTAACTTTTTTAAAAAGAAAGTTTATAAAAAAAAACTACCTCTTTTAAACCAAGGTACGTACTTGTTTCTTAAAAATTACTTTTTTTTAAAATTATTTTTTTTTTGTTTTTGATAAGTGTATTTTTTTTAAAGTACAGTTAAAAAAATATAATTTTTAGTCAATTTTTCAAAAAAAAAAAAAAAAAAAAAAAAAATTTTAAAAAAATAAAAAAAATTAAAAAAAAAAATACAAAAAATATAAAAAAAAAATAAAAAAAAAAAAAAAAAATATAAAAAAAAATAAAAAAAAATATATATATAAAAAAAAAAAAATATAAAAAAAATAAAAAAATAAATAAAATCTTTAAAAAAATTATCCTTTTTTAAAATTATTTTTGGTTTTTAAAAGTAAAAGTCAATGTTTTTTTTTAAGTATCCTTTTTTTTTAAAAATTAACCCTTTAAAAAAAAACTCCATTTTTTGGAGAAAAAAATAAAATTTTTGTTGAAAAAATACCCTTTTTAAAAAGCATCCTTTCTAAAAGTACCCTTTTCTTAAAAAAGTAAACAGTTTTTTAAAAATTACCCATTTTTTTAATGTACCCTTTTATTAAAATGACCCTTTTTGAAAACATTACCTTTTTTTTATAAAAATTTCTTTTTTTAAGTACCTTTTTTTAAAGTACCTTTCTTTAAAAAAAAGTACCCTTTTCTTTAAAATTTACCTGTTTTTAAAAAAAGTACCTTTTATTAAAAAAAAAAAACTCTTTTTAAACAATACTTTTTAAATAAGTATTTTTTTTAAAGAAAATGGAGCCTTTCCTAAAAAAAAATACACTCTTTAAAAAGTACCCTGTTCTTAAAAAGTGCTCGCTTTTTTATAAAGTATCCTTTTTTTTAAAAACAGCCCTTTTTTAAAAAAAGTAGTCTTTTTAAACAAGAGCACTTTTTGAAAAAGAACATTATTGTAAAAATTAACACCCGTATTCATAATCAAATTCTAGCTGTTGGCTAACTTTTTTTCATACGCAAATTTCAAAATTTGTATGAAAAAAAGTTAGCCAACGAAAATTTCAAAATTTGTATGAAAAAAAAGTTAGACAACTGCTAGAATTTGATTATGAATATGGGCGTAAGATTTTTTAAAATACCTTTTTTAAAAAAAATTCCCTTTTTTCGAAAATACCATTTTTTCAAAAATTACCCTTTTTAAAAAATTTCGCGTTTAAAAACTAACCTGTTTTTTAAAGCACCTTTTTAAAAAAGTAAATTTTTTTAAAACAAAAGTAGCTTAACAAAAATGTCACAGGTTTTTGGATAAGACGACAGCAGGAATATAAATCTATTGCAAAAGACGCATTGCTAAAATGAATACCTTTTGGGACAATGTAAATGTGTGAAACAGCTTTTTATACATTACTAATACTCTAAACTAAAGTTAAGAACGTTAATTTAGTGCAAAAATTACATATTTTTAAAAATGATAAAATAAAATATCAAAAAATTGAATGGGCCACATTGAACGAAACATGTATTTAAAAAGTGCAATTGTAAAAAGTAAAATTTGTTGTTGATTAACGCTATTTTACGTTAATAATAAAACTATTTGCTTTTTTTTATTATAAATCCAATTTATTATATTAATTTATTTATCTAAAGGGTCCGCCATCTTACGTTTTTTTTTTCTCAACTAGTGCTTATTTCGTGAATGGTAACACTTAAAAATCATGGTAATGTTGCAGAATGTGTGCGAAAATTGCGTACGGATTTTGGAAGAAGAGAAGCACCGTCAGCTCCGTATGTTCGTTATCTTGTGAAAAAAGTGAAAGAAACTGGCATCCTCAACGATAAACCAAAGCGTGAAAAGCCAAAAACAGTGCGTACACCCGGGAATATTGCTGCTGTGGCAGAAAGTGTGCGTGAAGCGCCATCAACATCAATTCACCGTCGTTCTCAAGAATTGAACATTTCGGAGGCATCATTGAGACGATTTTTGCATAAAGACCTTGGTATGACGCCATACAAAGTCCAATTGGAGTTGAAGCCAACTGACCATCCAATGCGTTTTCGCTTCTCTAAGTGAGCCTGCGATCGACTTACATAAGATGCCGATTTTGCCAAAAAAAAAATCATCTTTTCAGATGAAGCTCATTTTGATCTTGGCGGGTATATAAACAAGCAAAATTGTCGCATTTGGGGCACAGAAAACTCGCACGCATACATTGAAAAGCCGATACACCCAAAACAAGTCACTTTTTGGTGCGGATTTTGGTCCAGAGGCATAATTGGGCCATTTTTCTTCGAGGATATTGGCAACATTTGGTTTCAACAGGACGGCGCTACGTGCAACACAGCCGAAGCTACACTCGATGTTTTGCGCCCTGTTTTTGAAGATCGCATTATCAGCCGCAGAGCTGATGTCGTTTGGCCACCTCGGAGCTGCGATTTGACACCGTTGGACTATTATTTGTGGGATGCTCTCAAAGATAAGTGTTACGCCAACAAGCCAGAGACAATTGACGCTTTAAAGGACAATATTCGTGAAGCCATTGGTGAAATACAGCTGCACACAATCGATAATGTGCTTAAAAATTGGACCGATCGTGTAGGTTACGGAAGGATTGTACTTTCAAATAAAAAAAGAAATTTGAGGTAATATTCAGTAGTTTTTTTTTATAGCATTTTCAAAAAAAAAAAAGTTATTTGGCGGATCCTTTATATGTTATAGATTAACTGAGTAAATTTTTAAGTAAATTCCTCTGCATGAATTTTTTTTTACAAGGAATTTTTCTTGCGGATTTCAAGAAAAATGAGTTTTTCTGAAATATTCAGTAAATGTACTCTTTCTAAATACTTTGTATCAATAATTTATCAGTTTTCTACTTTTAAATGTTAAATTTTAAATTGATAATGTGCTTAACAATTGGACCGATCGTGTAGGCTACTGCATGGCCAGCCGAGGCAGCCAGTTGAATGAAATTATTTTCCATTATTAACCGGAAGGATTGTACTTTCAAATAAAAAAAGAAATTTGAGATAATATTCAGTACTTTTTTTTTAATAGCATTTTCAAAAAAAAAAGTTATTTGGCGGACCCTTTATAATGGCTGCCTCCCTTTAATATACGAACACATAAGAAGAACTCGCCGATTAGAATGGCGATCTCAACTAGTAACCACTTACCAATAGTAATTGGGGTATTATAAATTGATGACAGTTGTAAAATATAAGTATTTATAATTTAAGCTGTTAAATATTAGAATTTATACTTTAAGATGAGATCAATCATAAACATTTGCTTTAAAAATGTTTTTTTTTAAATATTTTTTTTTTAAGTAGACAGCAATACAATTCGAATGTGCTTTAAGTCATTCAGATCGATTAAATTTTCCAGAGTTATGGCTATTTAATGTTATGGCTGGTTTTCGCTATGGCATAAAAACTGACAGCAAACAATTGCTTGAACTGACATCTCGTAATTTTCTATTAACTATTTGCATTACAACTTCTAATCTAATAAAAAAATCCGGCTCTCAAACAAAAACAAATTAAGAACATGTTGTCAATTTCATTTTAGAAGCCAAATGTTGCAAGGGATTGTAAATTAAAAGATATTACAACCCGTTTTCATGCAACTGACAATAACTTACAATAATTGACAACAATTGACATTGAAAATTATATAATGGAAACCTTTTGATTAAAACAAAATAAATAAATAAAATTAAAAAAAATGTATAAGAAAAAATTAGATAATTAATTAATTTTGAATTTTTTGGTTCTGATAAATGAAATCTCTATATGTGTAGGAAATATTATTAAATTTAAAATTTTGCCCGTTCTCTCATGGAATGGCCGATAGTTATATATTATAGTATATATGACAAACACATTTATTTAATATTTAACATCTGTTTGAACGGCATCGTTTATTAAAATAAACAAATATTAATATATATTTTTTGTTTACTTAACAAAAAAAAAAAAAAAAAACATCAAAGCCTTTAAAGCATAAAAAATTTTAACAATAAATAGTTTGAATACATATATTTTCAATTAATTTACGTTATTAGACCATAAAAATATGATACGAAGGAAGGCATCCATAAGAAACAGAGTATTTCATTATCATTTATAAACCATGAAAAGCTCAAAGATAACAAATACACCAAGTGCAACCAACAACTGACATGAGCGCACCTTAATCTTTATTACAGTTTGCCATTTAAAAGAATTAACCTTTAAAAAAATTGTTAAACAAGTATGAAATCTATCAAGTACATTGCAATTTACACTAAATAAACAATTTGAAATCAATAATAAAATTAACAAAAAAATAAATAAATAAACATTTATCAATTTTATAGCCAGTCACTTTGGCAACCAAACAGTCTTTTCACCCTCTCTGAAGTCATCGTTAAAAATATGAAAGTCGTACAATTGATAAGATCATCATCCTTCTCAGACTAGTATAACACCGTGCGACAGCCATTTGAAGCCCTGTACAAAACTATATACACATGGGATTAGACTCTATATATAGTAAAACTGCGTACTCAATTTATCAACTCTCGTTAACTTTTTAAAGGACTTCGAAATTTTAAAGGTTATTCATGTCTAAAAAATTAATTTTTTTAATAAAATTTTTTTTTTTATAAGACAAAAAATAAAATAAAAAAATTTTAAAATTGTTATCCTTGCGTATCCTTCAAGATATCCAATAAAAACTTTTTTTTTTTAAATTATATATTGAATGCTATAACGTACAGTTAAACATATTTTAATTGTATACATATATCTAGTGGCAACAATGATTTTAAATTTTCCCAAAAAATATTATTCATACATCACCATTCCACAAACATTTTGTTTCTGACTCATAATAATTTAACAGGACATAAGTACATTACAAACAAAATTTGAATACCAAATTTTCTTCTGACTCATAACTCTTCAACAGGACATAAGTAAAATATTAAATACAACTAGAATATGTATTAAAAACTTGAAAGACCTATAAAAAGGAAACCAGAGCTGGCTATGCAAAACATGAGTATCCAGTTTTACTACAAATGGTCTCTAGTTTCACGTATATAGTTTCATTCATGGGTGCTAAATTAATTTTTGTTATACGCTGTAATGGTGTCGATTATTACAATCAACGTATTCATTTTTATTTTGTTTAACTTAATCGCTGTTTTGTAAAATAATCGATTAATAGTTATTATCATTTGCATTTCACGTGATGTACTAGAAAATGTACATTTGTTATTGTGTTAAACCCAGCAAGTTTAGTATAACAAAGAAATAAAAAAAAACAATAATTAATCTTTTATAATAAAGGCAAATATTTTCATAATTCAATTAAGCTATAAAACTGGATTTTGATAAGAACACCTCTCACTCAAGTGTTGTAATAAAAACTCAAAAAATATCAGAAGTTACCGATTGAATATTTAGGCTGAAATTGGCAATTAATATTTATTCTAGCAAATATTTACAAATTAGTAATTGATTATGAAAATTATACAGCGATCCAAAACTTAATAACAAATCGGTCGTAGTCCTTCGGACCAGATTCTATTCAAAAGTCATCATATTTTTCAAAAATTGTATATAATAATTTCTCTGCGTAATTGGGTTTCAAATCAAATTGATTAGGATTATAATTGCTATAAATAAAAAATCATTTAAATGTTCACAACAGAAGGTCCTTCGAACCGGATTCTTTAAACGTATTTTATATTCTAATTAGTTCATTTTTACAAAACATATTGTAGTAAAATTGAAATCATCATTTTTAATAATCATTTTTATAATAAAAACTTTGATGTTGTAGTTGTTGTTTAGGTAAATCGACATTTAATGGATTAATATATAAATATAAATTAATTAAACATTTATTATATTAATCATATTAGTTATGAACTGTAAAAAAATCCGCATTCTTCAATATAGTTTCTTTTAAGATGGAAATATATTTATATATTTATATTTACAAAAATATATATTATTTATTTTTAAATTAACAAGATTTACTAGAAACTTTTCAAACTAAGTTTAGTAATAACAAGTAAGAGTGTTAAATTCGGCTGTGCCGAATTTTTTGATATCCTACCACTTAAAAACCGTTGCCGATACTGAAACATTAATTCCGAATACCAGTTAAATTTATAAATTTAAATTTATAATTTATAACATCTTATAAAAAATAATGTTCATGTCTTCTACAGAAATAATTAATTAGGTACTATTTGAGTACTAGAGCAGAAATCCTACAAGTAGAACACTAATGAAATTCATTATTTAATGCAGCCGGCGTCATAATACCCTAAGATTGATCCCTATTAGAATGTTTTGAGAAGTAATATGATAATAAAAAAAAAAAAAACAAATGCTTCTATGCTAAAAATTATTAATAATAAAAATTAAATTTTAAAAAAGCGAATTTTAAAATATTTTTATCTGAATTAGCTAGTAATATGTTAATTTAAGGATACATTTAATACACAAAAAAATAAAATAAATAATAAAAACAGGTAATTAACTACAGATTGATAAGAAAACTTCTAATTTTTAATTTTTAATTTTTGCTTTTTAATTTTTAATTTTTAGTTGTTAGTTTTTAATTTTTGGTTTTTAACTTTTAATTTTTATTTTTTAATTTTTAATTTTCAATTTTTAATTTTTAGTTTTTCATTTTTAATTTTTAATTTTTAAATTTTAATTTTTAATTTATAATTTATAATTTATAATTTATAATTTATAATTTATAATTTATAATTTATAATTTATAATTTATAATTTATAATTTATAATTTATAATTTATAATTTATAATTTATAATTTATAATTTATAATTTATAATTTATAATTTATAATTTATAATTTATAATTTATAATTTATAATTTATAATTTATAATTTATAATTTATAATTTATAATTTATAATTTATAATTTATAATTTATAATTTATAATTTATAATTTATAATTTATAATTTATAATTTATAATTTATAATTTATAATTTATAATTTATAATTTATAATTTATAATTTATAATTTATAATTTATAATTTATAATTTATAATTTATAATTTATAATTTATAATTTATAATTTATAATTTATAATTTATAATTTATAATTTATAATTTATAATTTATAATTTATAATTTATAATTTATAATTTATAATTTATAATTTATAATTTATAATTTATAATTTATAATTTATAATTTATAATTTATAATTTATAATTTATAATTTATAATTTATAATTTATAATTTATAATTTATAATTTATAATTTATAATTTATAATTTATAATTTATAATTTATAATTTATAATTTATAATTTATAATTTATAATTTATAATTTATAATTTATAATTTATAATTTATAATTTATAATTTATAATTTATAATTTATAATTTATAATTTATAATTTATAATTTATAATTTATAATTTATAATTTATAATTTATAATTTATAATTTATAATTTATAATTTATAATTTATAATTTATAATTTATAATTTATAATTTATAATTTATAATTTATAATTTATAATTTATAATTTATAATTTATAATTTATAATTTATAATTTATAATTTATAATTTATAATTTATAATTTATAATTTATAATTTATAATTTATAATTTATAATTTATAATTTATAATTTATAATTTATAATTTATAATTTATAATTTATAATTTATAATTTATAATTTATAATTTATAATTTATAATTTATAATTTATAATTTATAATTTATAATTTATAATTTATAATTTATAATTTATAATTTATAATTTATAATTTATAATTTATAATTTATAATTTATAATTTATAATTTATAATTTATAATTTATAATTTATAATTTATAATTTATAATTTATAATTTATAATTTATAATTTATAATTTATAATTTATAATTTATAATTTATAATTTATAATTTATAATTTATAATTTATAATTTATAATTTATAATTTATAATTTATAATTTATAATTTATAATTTATAATTTATAATTTATAATTTATAATTTATAATTTATAATTTATAATTTATAATTTATAATTTATAATTTATAATTTATAATTTATAATTTATAATTTATAATTTATAATTTATAATTTATAATTTATAATTTATAATTTATAATTTATAATTTATAATTTATAATTTATAATTTATAATTTATAATTTATAATTTATAATTTATAATTTATAATTTATAATTTATAATTTATAATTTATAATTTATAATTTATAATTTATAATTTATAATTTATAATTTATAATTTATAATTTATAATTTATAATTTATAATTTATAATTTATAATTTATAATTTATAATTTATAATTTATAATTTATAATTTATAATTTATAATTTATAATTTATAATTTATAATTTATAATTTATAATTTATAATTTATAATTTATAATTTATAATTTATAATTTATAATTTATAATTTATAATTTATAATTTATAATTTATAATTTATAATTTATAATTTATAATTTATAATTTATAATTTATAATTTATAATTTATAATTTATAATTTATAATTTATAATTTATAATTTATAATTTATAATTTATAATTTATAATTTATAATTTATAATTTATAATTTATAATTTATAATTTATAATTTATAATTTATAATTTATAATTTATAATTTATAATTTATAATTTATAATTTATAATTTATAATTTATAATTTATAATTTATAATTTATAATTTATAATTTATAATTTATAATTTATAATTTATAATTTATAATTTATAATTTATAATTTATAATTTATAATTTATAATTTATAATTTATAATTTATAATTTATAATTTATAATTTATAATTTATAATTTATAATTTATAATTTATAATTTATAATTTATAATTTATAATTTATAATTTATAATTTATAATTTATAATTTATAATTTATAATTTATAATTTATAATTTATAATTTATAATTTATAATTTATAATTTATAATTTATAATTTATAATTTATAATTTATAATTTATAATTTATAATTTATAATTTATAATTTATAATTTATAATTTATAATTTATAATTTTTAATTTTTAGTTTTTAATTTTTAATTTTTAATTTTTAATTTTTAATTTTTAATTTTTAATTTTTAATTTTTAATTTTTAATTTTTAATTTTTAATTTTTAATTTTTAATTTTTAATTTTTAATTTTTAATTTTTAATTTTCAATTTTTAATTTTTAATTTTTAATTTTTAATTTTTAATTTTTAATTTTTAATTTTTAGTTTTTAATTTTTAATTTTTAATTTTTAATTTTTAATTTTTATTTTTTAATTTTTAGTTTTTCATTTTTCATTTTTCACTATTCATTTTTAATTTTTTAGTTTTTAGTTCTTAGTTTTCTTTTTTAATTTTTTATATTTCGTTTTTCAATTTTTAATTTTCTTTTTCATTTTTCCTTTTCCATTTTTCAATTTTCAATTTCCATTTTTCATTAGCGATTATTTTATTCTTTCATATTGGCGATTTTTTTTATTATATCGTGATAACGATAAAAAAAATATGTGGCAATACCACTAACATGGCTCACAGTAGTTGTGTTTGTTGGTATAACTACATCATTTTTTGTGGCTTTTTTTGAACTGTGAATGTTATTGTACAACTATTATTTTCAACAACTAAAATATTACAACAAACACACTGGGATTTTTTTTTAGGTGTCTACATATTTGTGTTCGTATCTAAGCACAATGACGCCCGATTTACCCCAGTTTAAATACCAACCTGGTGGGATTAAAGGCAAATGATATTATAGTAACCTTACCCAGGTAAATGGTTTATTTTGTGAATGAGCGTGATTTCAACAGACAGACGGACGTCGCTATATCTAATCGAGCTGTGATAAGGATCGAGAATATATATACTTTATGGGGTCGGAAATTAGTTTTTCGATGCGTTACAAACGGAATGACAAACCTATATATACCCTCTGTCACTGAGGTGTGAAAGGTATAAAAATCATTAGATTAAAATTGGGGTTTTATTTTATTTAAAATTATTTATACTAAATTTAATTATCGAAAAATAAATTTAATATAAAATTTAAATATGCACAATGATATTATTAAAAGCATAAATAATTAATTTTTAAAATTCATAGTGTTGACTTTTATACTTAAATTTAATTAATAATTATATTATCTTCTAAAATAAAATTTAGTTTTTAATTTTAATAGATTGATTTTATGTTTTAAAATTTATATAAAGTTAGATATAATGGGGACATAAATTAATTAATACATATAATTAATTTTAAATTGTAATTTATTTATTGTCCAAAATTAACAATTTTGATTAATTACATATAATTTTATTAATCAAAATTTATTTAATTGAAATTTAGGAAAATATGGCGTTATGTAAATTGAATTATAATTATAATAAACAATTTTTAATTAATTTAATGGTGTGGAGGCTATACAAATATAAAAGGTCATACAAAAGTTTGGCCTTAGAACGCCAAACCCTTTGGGGGTTTTGCTGTACTGACCTAGTAATTTCACCCACATTTACAATTTCTCACGTTTATTTAAATTACTAATTTGGTTTATATATTAATACTAGCTGAGTCCGGTCCGCGTTGATGGCCCGAAGAAAACATCTGGATTTTATATTGCATCTAAATTTTAATACCGAGTGTCGGGCAAAAGAAAAGCACGATTTAATAATATTATGAATATGCCTGAAAAAAATATACGTTTTCTTGAATATTTTAACACCAGCAACACCTACAGGTGAAAAACTTTGTCAGCGACTTTAGTTTTATGTACATAATATATGTTGCGAATTTGAGCTAAATTGGACCGTAAATAAATTGGGAAAATCTCGACCCCTGCGCCACCTAACGGGTACAAAAAAAAGTTATGCAAATCGGAGAACCAAAGGAACATATGGTATGAATACGAAGTCGCTAGCATTAGTGGTTCAACAGTTATTAGCGTACCAACATACGCACCAACGTTTTTATATATTAAGATAAGATATGTGTTTTTTTTTTGGTCCTTCGAACCGGTCTTTGATGAACAACTTCGTATATATAAATAATTAAAAGATAGGTTGGTACAAACTTTATCTGATAAGTATCTGGCCTGGTAAGAGTTTACCTAATTATATCTAAAATTCCACTATTTGTTTAAATATGAAAATTTTCAAGACATCTGTAAAATTCGCTTCGATTCGTGACTGACAGCCATTTAAAGGGAACAACTTCTCCGGTTTCGCAAAGTGGATAAAACTGATCGTTTTTCGAAAAAGAAAATTAAAAATTAAATTAAAGGTGAAATGAGCAAAGTTTATGGGGATTCTGAACCCTCTTAACGATAAAATAATGGGTAGCTGGATTCAAATGTGGCCGTCAAATATTTTGATGGTCATGGTCTTTCATATGAGGTCACTGTACTAGAAATTACAAAAGGAATCCTCGATATAGTTAAGAATTATCGGAGAATGAAAGGTGTGTGGTTTGTGGTTTTTGATGGGCATCTCTATGGAACGTGTAAATAACATTTTGAAAAATTATGTGTACATGAAAAAGTTGTCAATTCGTCATAAGTTTCCTCGATTTTTTTTTTAGATGTTAAAACGCAATACAAAGGATTTTTGGGTAGATTCGAAACTGTGAACAAAACAAGGATTCTTTGGTCTCTGAATAGTCAAAGCAGTGAAATTATTATGGCAAATAAGCAAATAAGAACATACAAAAAACTCCTCTATCTCAGGATAATTCGTGGGATACAAATGAGTCCATTTCATGAATTAGGGTAAGAATTGTTTTCTATTATTTTGTCCTCTTTCCAGACAAAAAAGGCTCGATGGTATAGATTTTGTTCAAACGATGAAAAATAATCACTGGAACAAATTTTGAATGGTTGGTCAATACATTATATTAATAGAATCGAATATGTTGAAAAATAAAATGATGTTTAACCCGGTCAGGTACTTATATACTTTAAGTGCTTTTATTAGCTGTTTATTGCATAAGAAACTTCTTTTGCAAAATTTTTATGGCTTAAAAAAAGTATTTTCTAATTACAAATCAGATTCTTCACTTATCCAGAACTTGACTGGAATAAAAAAAAAAAAAAATAACAAACAATACAAACATAACAAGCAATTCTCATTTTTAATTTACAAATATAATTTGTTGAAAACAATTATTTGTTTATAATTACTAATGATGTCAGGTAAACAAAAAAATCAGCGAAAAACGAAAAAAATCTGATTCGTTTATTTGCTCAAACAGATGTTTTTTTGTATGCAATTATTAAAAGTCCATAAACTTAAGACAAACGAAAGTGGAAAATATAAAAAAAAAAAAATTCAAAATAAACCCATTATTTTTACAACCGAAAAAAGTAATAAAATTTAAATTTATATATCGAATGTTCATAAGTTAAATTAAAAAATTAAAAATTTTACTTTCTATGAACAACAAACAACTATGGTCAGACGCTGTGCTGGTCTTCTAATGAGCAAAATAAAGAAGAACAAGAAAACACAAAACACGAAACATTTTGTAATAAAACAAAAAACCATTAATAGAGCCGCACACGTTCCATGAAAGGTGAATGAAATAATGTTTTTCATTTATAATTTATGTCTATGAAAAATTTAAAAACAAAAATTTTCACGGTCAAATGTTTTTTTTTTTTGTCTTCTTTTAATGTTAATTTAGTTTCCAATATCTAGGTGGAAACAATTTTCAGGCGTTTGCATTTGAAATTTGTTTATGGGTTTGTATGTATAATTAAGCACTATTATTTTTTATATTAATTATTTATAAAAACAAATTTTCAACTTTAGGTTGGAATAAATATAACTTAATTAAGTAGAAATAAATTTATGAGAAATTATAAATAAATATAAAATGAAAACGATTGCCCGAATTCTAATTACTTCAATGAAATATTTATTTCCTGTTATATATTGATTTCGCAAGCCGGTCTATATAAAAAGTAGTCGTTAAACTACAATATAAATAAGGCCACCGTATATAAATTAAAAAAATAAATATAATTTATTTATAATAATCTTCAAGTTCCAATGAAAATTGATAAACCATATTCCTTAGAGAATATACGGAAATTAAATAGAGGTCCTTCGAACCGGAATAAGCAAACATACAAAAAAATCTAAGCGTTCAGAAATTCTGATTTTTGAATTAAATTTTTTTTTAGAGAGGTTATACATTATATTTATTCCGTAATAGTTTTGGAATTTCAAAACCTTTTTCACCTTTTTTTATTTATTTGTTTTTATTTTTATTTTATAATTTTTTTTAAACATATTTGAGAATGATTTATGTAAAAGTGTTCGAAAAAATGTTGTACTATAAGGCGACCGTATATAAATTCAAAAATTTATAGTTTATTTATAATAAATTTGTAAGAAAATAGATGAACCATAGGCATTACTGAATTTATGGAAATTAAATGGAGGTCCTTCGAACCGGATTAGGCAAAGAAACATTAACAAATTCAAAATGCTCAGAAATTGTGACTTTTGAATTAAATTCGTTTAAAGATCATAAATCTTATTGGGCTTATTCCAATAGTGACAGGCATGACATTCAGAGATCTTTCTAATCCGATATTATACAGTAAAAGTTTTTTATTGTTCATAAAAATATACAAGATTATGCAGACGAACCTGAACAACATATTTACCATTAGAAAAAGTGCGAAAGTGTTATTGATATTATTAATTGGAGGCAAAAAGCTGTCGTGACAGACATGACAACAAATAGATATCATTTTTGATTAGAGCATGTGAATTTATTTGTAGGACAAATAAGAAACTGTTGTTTATAGTTTATAGTTATACATAAAAAACATGAATTCTAAAATAAATTATAGTAAAAGTATTTTGTAATGTGACAGACATGATACTGCTTTTAGTTTCAAAATTACTTACTGGAAAAATATGGGCTACATAAATATTCAAAAATAAATCTAACAAACTATTGTCATATTTTCATGTCATCTGAACACTTTTCTTTGGAATTGTATCAATAAAAATTATTTGAATTACAAGTCTTAAATTGACCCTAAGATTGACCTTTGTATGGATTTACCCATTTATTTCTTAATAGTTATGGATATTGAAAAACTTCTTTCTCCATCTTTACCACTTTTTTTTTCGATTAACGATCATATTTTCCAGTTCTTCTATGATTCGAAGACTTCTTTTCTAAATAGGATTTCAAAATGTTTAGGGACTGTAAAAAAACCTCAGTAAATATGAGGTTATGCTAAGTTAAAAATAATCTTCAAAGAAAGCAGAGTAAGAAAATGGCTTTGACTTTCGGTAAAAAGTTCTGGATCATAAATGGTCATAAAAAGTCACAGGATATTTTATGAGGACTCTATTAAATTCAAAATTTCAATAAAATATGTCATACCTGTAAATTTTTAGATAGTTTTTAGTGAGGCTGCTTTATAATATAAATAAAAAAATTAAGATCTTAAAGTAATTTAGGTGATGCAATAGGGAATATTTGCATGTAGCGATTTTCACCAATTTCTATAGCGGTCGTCCTATAGCCGAACAAATCTTATGCTGAATTTCGATACTTTACGATCAGTTGCACCATCTGCAAAGATGTTTTGTTCTACCGTTTTAGCCCGATTTGGACCGAACGTGTACTATTTGAAAGGTATTTCTTTTTAGATTTTAAAATTTTTTCCTTTATTTTGAGTAAATTGCATTTAAAGTTGCTACTAACACATACATAAAATTATACATATGCTATGTGTGTTTTATTAAATTTGTTAATGTGTTTGTTAATGAGTTTGTTATCTTCATTCACAATAATAATAAACCATAAAAGTGTTGGTTTCTGAATTGGCTAAGTTGAAAAATAAAGCTGCCTAGAAATTTCGAATTCGAATTTCGATCGCTGGAATCTGCTAGTTTCTTTAATTATATTTATTTAATTTATTTTATGATTCGGAAGAGATGAAATCATTACCAATGTATTTTACATGGGCTTGTATTTAACATGATTTCATGAGTTAAATAGAAAATCTTGTGTTCGGTAATTTTTATTTAAAAATATCTTAAAAACCAAAGCTGGCCTCGGCAAATAATGGGTTAGCGTTTTGTTCGATTTATTCCAAATTTTTAGCATGGAAGATTTGCACATTTGGTTATTATATTTTAAGCGCCATATCTAAAAATTCAACAGCACTTACAAAATATTTGAATTTTTTTTTTTGAATAAATTGACTTTTATTAGCTTGGGGTCACATGTGAACCCAAGTCCGAGAGGTTTAATGGGGTCATATCATTTTTTCCGAAACCCTAGGCTATAAAGATCAAATATAACATTTAAAAGTAGAAAAACTGGTTAATTTTTGATACAAAGTATTTAGAAAGAGTACATTTACTGAATATTTCACAAAAACTGAGTTTTCTCGAAATCCGCAAAAACAAGTTTCTTATAAAAAAAATTTTGGCAAAAGAATTTACTTAAAAATTAACACAGTTAATCTCTAACATGTATTTAACAAAACCTTAAAGTGCCAGATCCATTTTTTAAAATTTTGTTTAAGAAAATTTTTTGAAACTTGCAAAAGGAGTATTCAAAATTTTATCAAAAAAATTGCACATATTCGGGTTAGCAAAGTGGTAACAAAACAATACCTCATATATGGGTATGTATTGAGGCAAAAAAAACAAAAACGATTGCTTTAATAAATTTCTTAAGGTTGAAAAAAGTGCCGTTAAATTTCATGACACAAAAGTGGTCCGGGCCATTTGCTATTTCTTGGCGAGTTTTTATTCGATTTTGAAGTTATATAGCTTTTAGAAAATATAATTTAATACTGGAATCGATTCATATAACAACTTGTCGAAAAAATTAAAATATAGAATGAAATTTTCGTAAAAAAAGGTCTATTTTCCCCATATAAACACACTTGAAATTTTCAATCGATTGCCGGCACGACTTTTCTTTATCCGATTGTCCCCAAACTTCACATTTATTAGTTATATGTAGAAAGGGAACAAACTTGACCCCGACACTACCCAAATTCGCCATTTAAATAATGCCCATATAACGTAGGACCACTCTACTGCACATGTGTTTACGCTCAATTGTGAGCAAAAGCGGAACCCATGTTGCGGACAGCTGTCTAAGGACCAACCGATCATTTGAAATCGAATTCAAAGAGCCATTCTCAAATGGCTCTTCACAAGTTCGGCGTTACTAGTGCATGTGGGACCACAACGGAACTCACCAAACAACTGAAATTTATGGTGCAGTACTTATTACACATTTCCTTTGTTTGTGTAATGGTTTTATTCCACAAAAAAATAACGTTTTATGAGCAATAGAACTTAATTTTTTATTTAATTTTTGCAAAAATTCTCAAGGAGCTGGCACAAAATTTAAAACTAGTCTACAGGTAATAGTTGCCGGAAGTGTGGTTGATTTTTACTTATTTATTCACCCTCATATTTTTTATATTAATTCAAATTAAAATTTGTGATTTTTAAAATCCTTTTATCTCATACTCTCTGTCCGTCTGCCATGGCGCAACCCCATTCCCCCTCATCCAATTGATCCGAAACTTGGCCCATAGTCTTGTTGTGACTATTTTGGGGTAGTCACGCAAAGTTACGGGGTGCTTTAAAACCCATTTCCCCTTATCCGATCTATCTGAAACTTGGTCGATAGACCTACCATAGTCACGCACAGTCACGGAGAGATTAAAGCCTCACTTCCCCTCAATCCGATCGATCTGAACTTTGTCCATAGACTTGTTTTCAGATAGTCACACACAGTCAAGCATGGTCACGCACAGTCATGGAGTGATTTTAACCCCATTTCCCCTCATCCAACCAATCTTAAACTTTGTCCACAGACTTTTTGTCACCAAATATTAACTTAAAGATAGTCGCGCATAGTCACGCACAGTCACGGAGTGATTTAAAATCCATTTCCCCTCATCCAATCAATCTGAAACTTGGTCCATAGACTTGTTGTGATCAAAGATTCATTTTAAAATTGTCACGCAAAGTCACGCACAGTCACGGAAAAATTCAAAACTCATATGCATAAAGAAAGAAAGAGTTTTAATAAAAACTTTGTTTTTCTGGATTAGATTATTTATTTTATTTCTTAATAGCAATATATTTATTTTGATACACTCAAGTTTTATTGAGAAAAAAAAATATATAGGCAAATCTTTGGGAGTAATTTAAAAACTCAAATCATAACTACGGAGAAAAACGCAACTTTGACGGAAGGGCTGTTTAATAATTCCTAACTAAAGTTTGAAAAGAAAACATCGCTGTTTAACTCAGTGATGACAAACTAGTGCATTTCGCTCTAGATTAAGAGCTTTTTAAAGCCCCAAAAAGCGTATTTTCACCATTTATCGGCTTCTATAAAAAACGCTAAATTGGCGTTTTCCTTTTTAAGTGCTTATATCATTTTTTAATTACAACAGATAAAAAAATAATAAAATTGTACATATTGGAACTAAGTATATTTGGTCCAAATTTTATTAAATGTACAAACGTTAAAAGATCAAAAAGCACGACAATTGCATGTGAAGTATAAGATCGATCTGTTCTTTGGCATTTTCGGTTTTAGTTCCAAAGAGATCTTTTTGCCAACAATATTGACGAATAAGACAAAGAAATTATCAAATACGAGTTAATTGAATTCACAAAATCTCTTATTTTAAATATAAAAATTTTATTATTAACTAGTATAGCCCAGCACTCGAAATTCGAGTGCAAATTCTAGGAAATATTATTTTTTCATTCAGTTATATTCTTTCAATGTTTTTTTAATCTATATATTAAAACTATTTATGAATATTTAAATGAGCCTAAAGGTATGCTAATAAATTTTCACATTTCAACACATGGCGTGTCTTATGCAATTTAAATCATTCGCATTAACAGGGGGTAACGAATTATTAGAAATATTTTATTTTATTTTATTTATATATTTTTAAGACAGATTAAACAACGTTAAAAGATCAAGAACCACGACAACTGCATGTGAAGTATAAGATCGATCTGTTCTTTGGCATTTTCCGTTTTAGTTCCAAAGATGTCTTTTTGGCAACAATATTGAAGAATCAGACAAAGAAATTATCAAATACAAGTTAATTGAATTCACAAAATCTCTTATTTTGAATATAAAAATTTTATTATTAACTAGTATAGCCCAGCACTCGAAATTCGAGGGCAAATTCTAGGATATATTATTTTTTCATTCAGTTATTTTCTTTCAATGTTTTTTAAATATATATATTAAAACAATTTATGAATATTTAAATGAGCCTACAGGTATGCTAATCAATGTTCACAATTCAACACATGGCGTGTCATATATAATTTAAATCACTCGCATTAACAGGGTGTAACGAATTATTAGAAATATTTTATTTTATTTAATTTAATATATTTTTAAGATAGATTAAACAAAAATTTTATCATTCTCAGTTTCTCCTCTATATGAACTATAACTATGCCAATTTTCACAATCCTCCGTGCCCGCATATTGCTTAAAAAGGGAACTAAAAATTTACCTTCACGTATTAATATATAGATTTTTTTTTAAACATGGAGATGTTATTAGTTTTATAAAATAATTTTTAAAAGGTAAAAAAATCGAAGAGTTAACCCAGTTAACCCATTTTTTTTTTAATTATACCAAGTCAAGGTCAAAAACTAGGCCAATATTGTTTCGCGTTCTCAGGCCAAACTTTTTTTTTATTACCTTTTATATTTATTTAGTTTTTTTTTTTTTTTTTTAGCTATAACTCATAACCCATTGATGAATTCTCTTTTCATTCTTCAGCAAAATTGTAACTTTGGCTTAAATTAATTTTTATTAATATATCCATTAAAAAAAAAATGAAGTTGGACTAATTTTATCTAATTAAATCTTCAAAAAATTGTAATACCAAAGCCCCCAAATGTCTGGCCATCAACGATTGAAAAAATAAAGCCAAAGACAATTCAAAATATGTTTTAACACGTGGAAATGAAATATGTAATTTTTACACAATTTTTTTTTTTTTGAAAAATAACATCTTTGCTCGAGCTCTACGGATTGAAACTACAAAAAAGTGCATAGTACATAAGTTTAGTACAGTTAACCATTTTTTAAATATTTCCTAGTGGATTACATGTTTCCTTCGTTGCTGTACTAAACGCGTTTGAACCCGCTTTCAAGCTGCTTTCAAGGAAAAAATATAAAAGGTCATAAAAAAAAGTTTGGTCAGTCAACGTCAAACCCTTTGAAAGTTTTACTAAACTGGCCTAATACTTTCACTCTGACTTGGAATTTCTCATCTCCTCAGATCATAATTATACATATAGTGCACTTCAGAATAATTCATGAGAATAAAATTAAACATGATAAATAAAATTTAGCATGATAAATAACAATTAAGACATTTATTGGCGATTGAAACTTAAGAAAATTTCCAGAATTTCGCTGTAAAAAATGGTTTTTCAAAACTTGATTTCATTTTCCTATAAATATGTTCTGAAATCATTATCATTAGCAATTAGAATATTTGCAACGAACTTTTTCATATTGTATATTCGATACCTTAAATAACGACCAAATAAAAACAGCACACACTCAGTACAACCACAAGTGTCAATTTATTGATGAGATGATAATTTATCAAATAGATAATAAATACTAATTGGAAAAACAATATTGATATAAAATTATTTATAGATTTTTAAGTTACGAACAAATTAAAAATGGTTGCTGTGAACAACTTACACGTGCTGGTTTTCTATTATTTAATTTGTAAAAAAAAATAACACTTGAATTTATTTTATATAGACATGTTGTTTTTATTTCTTCTTTTTTTTTTTTTTTTTTTTTTGCTTGAAAAATTATGGCCTGCAATTTAAATGCCCAATTAATGTCTTGGTTTATTTCAAACAGAACCGTCAAAACAACATCTTAATTTATTAATATTTTTTATTGTTTTGCCATAATGTGTTAATAAATTGTCTTTAATGGTTTTAATTGCTAACGGTAATTGATTTCCTGTTTACAAACATTTTTTTTTTGTTAATCGTAAACATGTATTAACTTATGTGTGGCAATCACAGAATATGGCAGGCGATTCTACTCATTTGGCTCTCAAGAGTTTAATGCAGAATTTGAATGTCATAATGAAGTTCTTATCATATCAGTAATTACTTTCGAAGATTTGCCAGTGTAGAGCATAAATTTAGGCTGTTAAGAATACTTAATTTGTCAAAGAAAAAAAAATTATTGCTCGAGCCAGGATTTAAACCTGCAACCTATTGGTTGTACCGAATCTTTTTATATCACGTGAATGTGAATTTGAGAACAGGGCTGAATTTGTCTTTTTAATAGTTAAAAGGAAGCAAGTTTACGTCTTCATATTCTAAGACACATTTTACCTTAAGTTAAATGATAATTAGTATGAAATTATGTAACTCCATTAGGTTATTAAAAATCGAATATAATCGTATGTAAGTGAAAACGACATTTACAACTACATATTACGATTTATGTTTCATTTTTCTCACAAGCCCATCCTTAAAACCAATCACCATTTAAAACAAATGTTTGCTTTCTTCACAACAACACAGATACGAAAAAAAAAATGATTATAATAAACATTTAAACAAAATAAGTCAATAAACCAACACTTACATAGAACAATTGAAATAAAAGTGTAAATGGAAATTTATCAACCAAAAAGAAAAGATTTAAAAAACAAAAACTCACTCTTCTGTGCTAAACATTCTGATTATGTGTCTCTGTAAACAATGTGATGGTATAGATGGCGGGGGCGATAAAGCGGGGGATTGTGGTGGTGTTCGATACGAATACATAGAGTCATCATCATCGTCAAAGAAACCAGAAGAGTTGCTGGAAGAGGTGCGGGGATACTTAATCATTTTATGTTCAAAATGGCCAAGACAACGGGGATTTATGTAAAGGGGGCTTCTTCAACGTTTTCAGTAATATATATATATATATATATTTTTTTAATATTTCCAGTAATTTTTTTTTTTTGTGTTTTAAAGGTCACTTTATAATCACATATTTCTATTAACTTGGTCCTAAATTTTTTTTAACAATAATTAAACAATAATTATAAAAATAAATTTGTATTAAATATTTTTTATTATATTTCACTTTTGTTAATTATATTTTAGTATTCTTTTTTTAATATGTTTTATTATATTTTTATTATATTTTATGATTTTTTTTATTATATTTTACTTTTTATTATATTATATTTTTTATTATATATTTTTTTTAATATTTTATTTCATTTTTCATTACATTTTTATTTTTATTGTATCATATTCTTTATTATATTTTATTTTTTATTA
Source organism: Cordilura impudica (assembly GCA_963682025.1). Taxonomy (NCBI): domain Eukaryota; kingdom Metazoa; phylum Arthropoda; class Insecta; order Diptera; family Scathophagidae; genus Cordilura; species Cordilura impudica. Next base: position 39,648,576 of record OY821518.1, on the reverse strand, counting down.
TTTATTTTTCTTAATCTATTATTTTTTTATTATATTTTTTATTGCATTTTATTATTTTTTATTATAATTTCTTATTTTTTTATTTTCTTGAATTTTATTAATGTTTTTATTGTTTTCTTTTTATATTTTAAATAATTTTTTATTATTAATTTATCTATTATTATAATTATTATTATTAAAAAGTTATAATAAAAATAATTATTTAGTATAGCCCAGCACTCGAAATTCTCGATTTTTTTTTTGTGTTTTAAAGGTCACTTTATAATCACATATTTCTATTAACTTGGTCCTAATTTTTTTTTAAACCATAATTTAAAAAAATGAAGTTATAAAAAAAATTTGTATTAAACATTTTTTTTTTATATTTCACTTTTTTAATTATATTTTAGTATTTTTTTAAAATATTTTTTATTATATTTTATGATTTTTTTTTTTATTATATATTTATTACATTTTACTTTTTATTATATTATATTTTTTATTATATTTTTTTTTTTTATTTTATTTCATTTTCCATTACATTTTTATTTTTATTATATCATATTCTTTATTATATTTTATTTTTTATTATATATTTTTTTTAATCTTTTATTTTTTATCATATTTTTTATTACATTTTATTATTTTTTATTATAATTTCTTTTTTTTTTTTTATTTTCTTGAATTTTATTAAAGTTTTTATTGTTTTCTTTTTATATTTTAAATAATTTTTTATTATTAATTTATTTATTATTATAATTATTATTATTAAAAAGTTATAATAAACATAATTATTTAGTATAGCCCAGCACTCGAAATTCGAGTGCAAATTCTAGGAAATATTATTTTTTCATTCAGATTTTTTCTTTAAATTTTTTTTAAACTATATATTAAAACAATTTATGAATATTTAAATGAGCCTAAAGGTATGCTAATCAATGTTCACAATTCAGCAAAGGGCATGTCATATACAATTTAAACCATTCGCGTTAACAGGGTGTAATGAATTATTAGAAATATTTTATTTTATTTTATTTAATTTAATATATTTTTAAGATAGATAAAACATAAATTTTATCATTCCCAGCTTCTCCTCCATATGAACTATAACTATGTCAATTTTTACAATCCTACGTGGCCGCATATTGCTTAAAAAGGGAACTAAAAATTTAACTTCACGTATTAATATATCGATTTTTTTTAAACATAGAGATGTTATTAGTTTAATAAAATAATTTTTAAAAGGTAAAACAAATTATTTTGTTACTACTAATTTATTAATTTATTTATTATATTTTATTATTAGTATTGGGAAAAGTATTTTTAAAACCTTTCTTTTGTTGTTTTAATTTTATCAATTTATTTATTTTTATTACATTTGATTTTTAATTATATTTGATTTTATTAAATATATTTGATTTTTTTTTTATATTTTGATTTATAATTTATTTTTTATTATAATTAATTTATTTTTCATTATATTTAATTTTTTTATTATATCCTATTCTTTTTTTGTTTTCACTTATTTATTTGTTATCTATAATATTAATAGGCTAGGCGATATTTTGTTCTACCGTTTTATCCCGATTTTGACCAACCGTATATTATATGAAAGGTATTTCTTTTTAGCTGTTCACCAGATTTACAGATTTTTAAATTTTTTTTCCTTTATTTGGAGTAAATTGCATTTAATGTTGCTACTAACACATACATAAAATTATACATAATATTATATTATGCTATGTGTGTGTTTATTAAATTTCTTAATGTATTTGTTAATGAGTGTGTTATCTTCATTCACAATAATCATAAAAAAAAAGTGTTGGTTTGTGAATTGGCTAAGTTGAAAAATAAAGTTGTTTAGAAATTGCACTCAAATTTTGAGCGCCGGAATCTTCTAGCATTTGCTATTTTTTTAAATTATATTTTACTATTTTTTTATTGTATTTTATTATTTTTTATTATAATTTTTTTTTTTTTTTTGGATTTTATTGTTTTTTATTATGTTTTATTAATTTGTTTGTTACATATTGTTATATTTTTATTATATTTTATTATTAGTTTTGAGAAAACTATTTTTTAATTTTTCTTTTTGTTATATTTTAGTTTAAATTTTTTAATTTATTTTATCTTTATGACATTTTTTATTTTAATTTACTTTTTATAACCTTTTATTTTTTTATACTTTATTTTTTATTATATTTTATTTTTTATTTTATATTTAATTTTTTTATCCTATTGTATTATTTTTTATTTTCAGGTATTTTATTAATTTTTTTATTGATTTTTTTTATTATATTTTATTAATTTTTTATTATATTTTATTATTGGTTTTGGCAAAAGTATTTTTTTATTTTTTTTTTGTTATATTTTTAGTTTAATTTAATTTTATTTTTTATTATATTTTATTTTTTTATTATATTTATTTTTATTTCATTTGTTATTATATTTTGCTTTTTATTATTTTATATTTTATTGATGTGTAAACATCTATACGCTCAGGGGGACAAAAATCAATTTCACAATACAATCACAAAAACAGAGTAAGACAAAAACGGTGTGAGGTACGATTGTGTGGGTGAAAAAATTAGGAAGTGTTTGGAGGTAAAATGAAGGCACGATCTCATTAGGAAGTGTTTGGAGTAGCATTATAAAAACGTTTTGAAAAAAGAAAAATGAAAAATGAAAAATAAAAAAAAAATTACAAATTAAAAATTAAATATTATTAACGAGCTGTAATAATAAATAATAAAATTATTTCTATATTAGCGAGCCCCTGCGGTTGTTTGCTATAAGTGAAACATAGTGCTAGTGCAAAAGTGCTATAAAAAAGTCTTCAACTACAAGATGTTTACACATCTCCCCTGTGATCAGACTCACAATTTTATTTTTTTTTATATTATTATTTTTTTATTATAATTTATTATTTTCTTGTATTTCATTAACGTTTTTATTGTTTTTTTTTTTTTATTATAATTTATTAATCTATTTATTATATTTTATAATTTTTTATTACATTTTATTATTATTTTATTAGTTGTACTTTATTTTATTTTTATTTTTAATTGCATTTGATTTTTTATTATATTTTATTATTTCGTATATTCAATTTGATTATTTTTACAATTTTATTAATTTTTTAATAGTTATTTTTATAGTGGTACTATGTGGTAAAGGTATAATGACTTTATGATGGTGTTCGTAACTACCAAAAATATTTGACCTAGACCCATCTTTTATTATACCGATCGACTCAGAATCATTTTCGAAATCGATATAAATATAGCATCCGATATGAACTTTTTCATATCTGCAGCCAAAAATATTAATAACAATGCCACTCAAATTTGGTTTATGCTTAGTTTCTGTATCCAATTAGTTGGACCTAAGAGATAGGCCCTATGCTCCTTATAGGATCGAAGGGAATATATATATATATATATATATATAAGAGATAGGGTCTTTAAATGAATGGTATAGGGCATCGTAGAGTCGGTATAAACCGACTATAATTTTCTTACTTGTTTTTTATTTTTTTTTGTAAAAGTTTAATATTAGTTTTGTATTAGTTTAATTTAATTATTTTATTTTAATGTTTTTAAAGCATTGTTTTGTTTCTATTTTTAGAAAAAATAATATTATTTTATATTTTTTAATTATTTTTAGTTTTAATTAACAAATATTTATTTATTTTTTTTTTTTTTTTTGCAATTTGTGTCATTTTTCTTCTAATAATTATTTCATTTTATTTATATATATTTTTTTTTTAATATTTCTTTCATTCATTTATTTTAATAACATATAAAATTCTTATTTAATTTTTTTTACTATTTTTTTTATTTTTTTATTTAATTTTTTTTTTATTATTTTTTTTATTTATTTATTTAATTTTTTCAAATCGTTTTAATTTTTTTTCAGTTTATAATAATAATTTTTACATCGTTTTCTAATTATTTATATTTTACTAGTTAATTTAATTTATTTTTGTATATGTTATTATAGAAAAAATATTTTTCTTTAACTTTTTTTGATGAATTTTCAATTAATTAGCACATTATGTTTGGAAATTAAAATATTTATATTTTCAGTAATTATTTAACTAATTTTAAGTTTCACTTTTAATAAATATATATATATATATATATATATATATATATATATATATATACATATTTGTTGAATTAATTAATTAAATTTAATTTATAATTTATTTCACTGTTCAAGAAAATAAATATTTATTTGTATTTTTTTATTTTGATGTTTATTTGTTTTTTTAGAATTTATTTTTATTTAAAAAAATTTTTTTTTTGGCTTATTGCTTATTTATCAATTCAATAATAAATATTTCTTTAATAATATTTGGTTAAATTTTCTACATATTTTTCTTTTAGTTATTTTTTCACAGTTTAAAATTATTTCTCATATTTATTTAATACTTTTTTTGTTGCGATTTTAGCTGTTTTATATTTATATTATATTTTTTGTAATTTGTTTCTTTCAATATTTTATTTACACCTTCTTTACACCTTTGGAACATCAAATATTTATAAAATAAATATTTTTGTATTTATCAATACGAAAAACACGTTTGTTGCTCAAACAACTTTCCAATACATACTAAACCAACCATTTATTGAATATTTATTATTAAATTTTATTTTTACAACAAATATTTATTTGCATGTTAAAACAAAAAATAATATTAAAATAATTTACAAAAACAAACACTTCAAAAGTAGATTTTCAAGTTGTTTAGCGAAAAAAAATTATTAATATATTTTTTATAACTAATAAACACTTTATTTAACACAAATATTCTAAATAAAACTTTGTGCAAAAACGAGACAACAATTTTATTAAATTATAATTATTTTTAATTTATTTAAAAAATCACAAAATTTTACAATCAACGGAAGTTGCGCTTTTTCGTTTTTACGTATATATTCTATATAAAATACTGTGCTAAAATTGTTATATACTTTTTTTTTGTCGCTGTTATTTGCTACTTTTGGTTTTTTTGCAATTGTTATTTGTTTTTTTTTCTTTTCTATCGAAATTCTTAAAAGTTCACTGGGTTAAAAACATGCTGCTGTTTTACAGCGACTACTTTCGTTAAGAGACCCCAACCAATGTACGTAAGACATACGACAAAAGAGAGAAGATAATCTTATCTGAATGTATATGTATTTTTTTTTTTTTTAACTTAACAGATTTGTCTGTTATCTTCAAAGATACAACATATATGGGATTTGTTTCATTCGATTTATTTATGTTGTTGTTGTTGAGGTAATTCTCATCTGTTTGCTTTAGGTTGGAAAATTATTTGTTCAATGTATTATTTGAAAATTTTTACTTATTTTTTTTTATTTGAATTTTATTTCGAAATCGTTTGCCAAAAAATTGAATAGCTATTTATTTTGAATATTTTTAGATTTTAAGCGAAAACCAAACACCCACAATTCGAATAAAAAATGTTTATATACTAAAAAAAAAAAAAATTATCCTGTATGACCAGTCTTACTATGTTTTAGTTTTGTAGACCACTTTTTTGTTGAAAAGTATAATTTTTAAAATGTTGGATAATTTAGACTTTGGTATAAGAATACAATAAAAATTTTCACCACTATAATTAAGCTTATATGCTAAGTTCGGGTAATGTGAACCGAATTCTGTTTTTATCTCTTCCATAATCAATTACCTATTTATATTTACGATGAAATAATTATCTATAATATTAATAGGTTAGGCGATTTCTTGTGACCGATGTTTTGTTCTACCGTTTCATCCCGATTTTGACCAAACGTATATTATTGGAAATGTATTTCTTTTTAGCCGTTTTGCAGATTTACAGATTTTAAAAATTTTTCCTTTATTTTGAGTAAATTGCATTTATAGTTGTTGATTTGTGAATTGGCTATAATTGTTTAGCATACCTTTAGGGTCTTTATTTAATGAAAAAATTAAATTTCCTAGAATTTGCACTCGAATTTCGAGGGCTGGAATCTGCTAGTATATTATTATTTTGACAAGTCATATACGAAAAAGCTTATATAAAATTGCAAATGCAATTTTAGCGCCATGCTTCAAAAATAGTTCTCAGAACACTACACAAGAGAATATATGCCAAATTCGAAGTAGCTATGGGAGATTCAAGGAACGAATGGCTACTTGAGAAGCGCTACTTCAGGTACTTATGCAAAACTGTCGGGATGTCTAAAAAGATGTCTTTCTCTGCATTATTGACTATCAGAAAGCCTTCGATACTGTTCAACATGACGAGGAGGAAAGACGATGTATAAAAAATTTCTATTGCAACCAGTCAGCACGAATTGAAAACAATAGTGCACTCACTGAAGAAATTGACATTGCAAAAGGAGTAAGACAGGAGTGTATACTATCGCCCATGCTTTTCAACGTATATTCAGAGAAATTATTCCGAGAATCAATTGAAGGGCAAATAGTAGGAATAAAAGTAAACGGAATATTTATCAATAACATACGATATGCTGATGACACCTCGTTATTGGCAAACACTATAGTTGGCCTACGGAAGCTGCTCGACAAGCTTACCCGTGTAAGTGAATCAATCATATGGCCTTAGAAACAACATTAAAAATACAAAATACATGATTATTAGCAGCACAACACTAAAAATAAAAAACACAGACATCGAACGAGTGAAAAATTTAAATACCTTGTAGTCTTGATATATGATCAATGAATGAATGGGACGCATTAAAGGAAATAACATATCGCATAGAAATGGTGAGAGATGCATTTTTTAAACACAGCAAGGTATAGACTAGCCATGATATTAATATTACAACAAAGTCACGGTTTATCAGTGTGGTGGAAGTATGTAATGTTAAATAAAAGGGTGAGAAAAGATGAGAAGCTTTGAAAATAATTTGGTCTGAACGCATCCCCAATAGTGAAGTACTGACGAGAATGAAACTGGCCCGACAACTAATTAACACGGTCAAAAATGTAAAAAACGCGAATTTAGGACATATAATGAGAATCGAAAACTTAAAATTTCTTAAAAAAATGCTCAATAGGTAAGATTGAAGGAAGACGCGCGAGAGGCAGAAGAGAAAAATATTTAAGAATGGCCAAGCTATCGTGATGAACTAATTAATTTCTGAACAGCTGCAGAATTTATTAAATTTTATAATTTTCAATGTTAACAAAAAAAAAAAAAAAAATGTTTTATTAAAGAAAAAAAAAAAAAATTATCATTTAATAGATTTATTTTTGTCCATTAGACAAATTTTATTGCTGTTGTCCGATTATTCGTTTGAGCCACTGTATGTTATCCAATATTGTAAAAATTGTATTTGTATGATCCCTTGCATCTGAATAACGGTTTTGCAAATAAAGAAGAAGAGGCAAAGGAATCACAAGCTATTAATATCTATTTTTTTTAATATTAATTTGATGGCGTTAGCTTCAGCTAAGCATAATGCCAGGTTATTCCCTACCAAAAGTAGGTTATTAGGGAGAGCTACATATTCGATGTAAATACTTAAAACTAGTAGAACGATAGGTTATGTAATATAACCAGAAAGCATGCAATTACGTACATAATCTAACTGCATGCTGAGCAGCAACCACGAGGATCATGAAATAGACACCTACACGTGTTTTCTTTTATCCGGAATAATAGAAGCGACGAGTCGACTCCTATTCGATGCATCGTAAATTACTACTCAAGCTATTAATATAACAAAACTCAAAACGGTATGTTTGTTTTTGTTGTACACAAAAAAAAAAAGGTTCGAAAGAACCACATTGTTTATGTTCTACAAATGCAAGGGGAATATAAAGAGTTTATCTTTACGTAATACCAGGAGTCATTTCTTAGGAAGAAAATAAAAAAAAAATAAACAAACAAACATAAAATGAAAATAACTTTAAAATTCTTTAAAAAAAAAAAAGAAACAACAAAACGGTAGGTAGAAATTTTTTTTGTTTTGTTTTTGAAAACAATACACATAACAACAAAAAGTGTTATAGTTTTTGAAATTGTTATGCATAAAGTGAACTCAATATAAACAATAAAGTAAGAAAAGACAAAAACAAAACAAAACAAGTTAGAAAGTTGTAGTGGCTCAAGACCGACTATACGATACCCTATACCATGCGTTTCAAATGAGGTTCTTGGGTCCAACTTTGCTGAAGCTATAAGTGATTATTGTTATTAATTTGAGGCATGCAGATATGAAAAAGTTCATATTTTATGTTATTTTTATATGGGGACTAGGTCAAAAAATGGACCGGTCAAGACCATATTTGGTAAAGTGTCTTACTTTTCTCAAAACGATATATAAACAAAATGCTAAAAAATATTGTGCCATATTATTATTTTTTTTAAGATTTAAGTGATGGTCGGGAATCAGCTTTATATGGGGACTTTGAGTAAATATGGTGCTGCAGGGTTTATTTTTGGAAACCTAATCAGTGGGTATATTATGATACACATACAGTACGGATCAATAATATAATAGACGGTTACTAAGAGAAAATGTTTATTCTTAAATTGTACCAATTTAAATTCTCTCTTAAGATCAAATGTTACCGTTAGATTTAGTAATATCTTCTCTAATAATTGTTGTGGAATTTATTATTCATGTTTTTGGTATAGGTTCAATTGTAACTGTTCAAAATAATAGGCGTTTTTGGAATTACTTTATTATATTTAGGAATATATTATTCCAATTTATTTATTGCTTGTTCTGAATATTTAAAGTGAAAGTAAGTAAACCAATATATATTTTAAATAATGTAACCCATAAAAACAAAGTTTTTATTAAAACTCTTTATTTCCTTATGACTGTGCATGACTTTTCGTGACTATATTAATATTAATCTTTGGTCACAAGTCTATGGACCAAGTTTTAGATTGATTGGATGGGGGGAAATGGAGTTTAAATCACTCCGTGACTATGTGTGACTGTGCGTGACTACGTCCAAGTTAATCTTTTTTCACATCAAGTCTATCAACCAAGTTTCAGATTGATCGTATAATGGGAAATGGGGTTTAAATCACTCCGTGATTGTGCGTGACTATGTCGAAGTTAATCTATCTTTATAGCAAGTATATCGACCAAATTTCAGATTGATTGGATGAGGGGAAATCCGTTTTAAATCTCTCCGTGACTGTGCATGACTAATGCCGTTTTCTTTTCTGACAAAAAATGTCGCTCTTTTTTTGGCCTTTTTTGGAAAAGTGTAAAAAAATTTTGATTATGATCCTCTTGGAAGTCATAGGGTGAAATATTCAAAAAAGGGGAACAATGGGGAAATATTCTCACACTATGACCTGAAAGAAGTCAATGGCTGAAATTTTTTGTGATTTACGAGGGCTCGACTTTCAGACCTTTCGATTGATGTATAAGATAATGTTGTTCTTAATTCAGAATATATAAAAAAATACACTTTTCGAAAAAACGGCAAAAAGGGCGACATTTTTGTCAGAAAAGAAAACGGCATAAGTCAAAGTTAATCTTTTTTCACAGCAAGTGTATGGACCAAGTTTCAGTACGATCGTATGAGGGGAAATGACATTTATATCACTCCGAGAGTGTGCGTGACTACCCCAAAATTAATCTGTAGCCATAACAAGACTATAGACCAAGTTTCAGATCAATTGCATAAGGGGGACCCACGCCCCACGACAGACAGACAGAGAGTATAAGTTAAAAGAAAGAGTTTAGAAAAACAATTACATTTATTCATTATTTTTTGAAAAAGGTGGGCCGAAATAAACATTGCACTATTGAGGAATGCTGAGTTGCTGGAAATCTAAGATATTAAGGAAAAGCTCTGAATTTCATTGTTAGAGCAATTGGAAAATTCGAACATTGCATCAACAATGCTCTAAAGTGAAAAAAAGAAAAGAAACACGGGGTAGACCACGAAAACCTTCGTGGTCAAAAAGCACGCCTTTGTGCCATCAAAATCAATTTCTGCAGAAATTAATTATGAAATTGGTGCTCCGTCAGTTCGTCGAAGATTACTAGAACACAAGTTGCCAGGAAGAGTACTAAGTAGTACTAAGAACAAGAAAATTCGCATTCAATTGGCTAAAAAAGATGTGACAAAACAGCTCTATTGATGATTTCGAAGAAATATTATGGAGCGATGAGACTTAAATAAATTTATTTGGCTCTGACAGTTGACGTAATGACAAGGGACAAAAAGGTAAAGAGCTAGATGATCGGTACACAAAAAAAAAAAGCGTTAAACATGGTGGAGATAATATCACTCCATCATGAATAAGGAAACCTACTGTGATATTTTAAATGATGTTATGCTCCCACATACAGAAAATCATATCCCACCTAAATAGCACTTCCAACAGGACAAAGATCCTACACACTCGTCAAAATTAGTTAAATTTTGGTTGACCTTCTCAATTTCCTGATCCCAACCCGATTGAAAACTTGTGGATGGAGCTGAAGAGAAGCTTGGAGGGAAAAGATTTTACTAACAAAAATCAACTTTGGGAAGCTGTGAAGAGCAGTTGGGAGGGTATTCCCATTGAGAAATGTCAAAAGTTAATAGAATCAATGCCCACACGAATTCGAGCTGTGTTAGATAATGATAATAATGGTGGACATTCTGGTTATCTACATATAATATTAATATGCAAGGCGATTTCTGTGTGACCGATGTAACTTTGTCAGCTTTAAACCAATTTTGACCAAACGTACCTCATTTGAAAGGTATTTCTTTTTAGCTGCCCATCAGATATACAGATTTTCACCGTGTGGAACATTTCTTTTGAGTAAAATTCATTTAAAGTTGCTACTAACACGTACATAAAATTATACAATGCTGTGTGTGTGTTTATTAAATTTGTTTGTTTGTAAAATTTGTATATAAAAAGCTCTGTGTGTAATTGAAAAATAATTTGGCACATAAACCAGTAACGAAAGCAATCGAATTTCATTATAATAATTGCATATCACATGCCCTGTGTTGAATTGTGAATTACCTTTAGGTGGCATACAAGGTGGTTCAAATACCTTATTCTCTTATTTCTGTGTGTTCAACAAATACGAAGGCGGAACAATAAGTCCGTGACTTTTTGAACTTCCCTCGTAGTTATATGAAAGGCAACACTGTTCCCGTACCACCTGTTAATAGACTACTGTAAAATTTTGAGCAAGTTCCGTCATTTACTTTGCGTTCAACAGCTGTTCAAAACATACAACTTCACGTTTTTTTTTTTTTTTTAATGGAAAAAAGTGAATTTCAAGTGCTCATTAAACATAATTTTTTTGCGAAAAAAAACATCAATCAAACCAAGGAAAAGCTTGATAAATACCATGGGGACTCTGCACCATCGATTTCAATGGTAAAAAAGTGGCTTACTGACTGTCGTCGTGGTCGCACAAATACAAATGACGTTGAATGTTCTGGACGGCCAATTGAGTTCAATACACCCGAAAATGTCGAAAAACCCACGATATCGTGTTGGCCGATCGAAGAGTAAAAGTGCGTGAGATTGTTGATGCCATAGGCATTTCATATGACAGTGTGATTTCGATTTTAAATGATCAGTTGGGTTTAAGAAAGCTGTCTGCAAGATGGGTGCATAAACGTAATCGTGTGACAACTTCAGAGGATTGTTTGGAGTTGTTTAACCGCAATTCGAATGAGTTTTTGCGGCATTGTATAACTGTGGATGAAACATGGATCCATTTCAACACTCCGGAGACCAAGCAGCAGTTTCAGCAATGAGTTTCTCTGGGTGAACCGGCTCCGAAGAAGGCCAAAGATAAGTTTGTCGGCCAATAAAGTGATGGCAAGAGTTTTTTGGGATGCACGCGGGATATTCCACATCGATTGCCTTCAAAAGTGAAAAACAATAAAGGGCGAGTATTATGCCAAATTACTGGACTGATTTAAGGAGGATTTGAAAAAAAAAACGACCCCATATGGCCAAGAAAAATTTTCTTTTTCATCAAGATGACGCACGGGTGTACAGGTGTGCAGTCTTAATGGCAAAATTCCATGAATTGGGTTACGAATTGGTATCTCATCCGCCATATTCTCCAGATTTAGCACCCAGAGACTATTTCCTATGTCCAAATCTAAAGAAATGGTTCGGTGGAAAGAGATTTAGCTCCAACGATGAAGTTATTGATCAAACAAATGCCTATTTTATGGACCTCGGAAAATCTTATTTTTTTGGAGGGGTAACAAAAATTGGAGAAACGTTGGACTAAGTGTATTGAGCTAAAAGGAGATTATGTTGAAAAATACTTTTTTTTTGCAAAAAAAAAAAAGAAACTGTTTCATTCTAAAAGTCGCGGACTTATTCCTCCGCCCTCGTATTTATAACGAAATAAATTTAATGATTAAAAAAATTTAATGAAAAAATAAAATTTCCTGGAATTTCCAATCGCATTTCGAGGGCTGGGCTCTGTTAGTTAATATAACTAAACATAATCAGTCTTAAAAATAAAATAAGTTTTGATTTAATTATTCTTTCTAAATTAAAATAAAAATTAGATTTTTTTATGATATTTAAAATAAGTCTATTATTAAAAAGTGAATTTTTGAATTTTTTTACATTAAATATTTTAATATTTTAATATTTACTAGCAGATTCCAGCGCTCGAAATTCGAGGGCAATATCTAGGCAAATTTAGCCAATTCGTAAACCAACACTTTTTTGGTTTATTATTATTGTGAATTAAGATAAACTCATTAACAAACACATTAACAAATTTAATAAACACACACATAGCATATGTGTAATTTTTTTATGTATGTGTTAGTAGCAACTTTAAATGCAATTTACTCAAAGTAAAAAAAAAAAAAATGTAAAAATCTGTAAATCTTATGAGCAGCTATAAAGAAATTCCTTTCAAATAATATATGTTTGGTCACAATCGGGATAAAACGGTAGAACAAAACATCGGTAACAAGAAATCGCCTAGCCTATTAATGTTATAGATTTATTTTTTTTATTTATTTATTTATTTTTTTTTGTATTTTTTATTGTAGATTAAGAATAAATTTAATTGGCTCGGCATTTACCAAAATAAAAAAATAATAAAGCCTACTATTTTCATCAGCACTGCATCTATGTACAGCAATTTAAATCGATCTCGTAGGTGTTATTTGTATGGGGGCTAGGTCTGAACATTTACCAATTTTCATAAATTTCATTAGCAATCATCCTATGGCCAACGAAGGTAAAATTTCATCAAAATATGTTTATATTTGCTACCTATAGTTTCATAAAAAGGTTTACAAGGACACAAACAGACAGAAGGATGGACGGACATCGCTAAATCGACTCAGAGACTGATTTGAAGTCGATCGGTATATTTTTTGTAGTTACAACCATCAGCACAAACTTATTATACTATCACCTTATAGTGGTATAGGGTATAAATATAATTTTTTATTAAAATCATCGGCAGTATATAAACTCCAGACCAAATGTTAAGCCTCAAAAAACAAAACTACCTAACAAATATCATCATCAATCCCGACATGCGTCCATTGTCAAGGTGTAGACAAGGTTAACATGATAATAAATATTGAAAGAAACAAATGAGCAACAAAAAATAAAATAAATAAATATATTTTCTTCCAACACAATCAAGTGTCAGAAACATACTTCTAGAATACACTAATCACCGTTTTCTCATAAAGGAAATTAGCGAAAAACAAACATTTTTCTTTTTTTTTTTATTTTGAAAAAGTTCAATAAACTTCGTTGTATGAAACACAAAACTGTATTATTTGTGATATAAATTTTTTTCTTAACTGTAAGTAACGTAAATTAATATTTTTTTAGATCTTTTTTTTTTCTGTAGTAAGTGACTATTCCGTAGGTATTAAAAAAAAAAAAAAAACACTTGCACGAATAAACTAGCGTCAGCGACAAGTTTTTGTTTACTAAATCAGACGTCGTTGAACGTGTATGAAGAGCAGGCAGCTACACGTAAAACAACCAACGGAATATACAAAATACTTCGAATGAGAAAACAATATAAAAACGCAACTCTGTTGAAACGCTTTGTTTTTTTTTTTTTTTTTTTTTTAAATATTAATTTTATTACTCGATATACGAAAACAATAGTGACACCAAATATCTATATATGAAAAGAAATGTCTTCTACTTTTCTCGGCTTATAACAACAAACAACAGCAAAATAACACTGAAACAATATTAAATCGTGCCACTAAAGTAAACCACACTTCAACACAATTTATAATTATTGTTTGATATAAAAAAAAAAAAAACAACCGAGTAGTATTTTAAAAAGGGTTGCCATAAGTAAATGATCTTGTAAGAACTTGTAACTTGTTGCCAGCATTTTGTAATTGCATTAAGTATTCCTTAATGGAATATATTCTTATACAAATTCCTTAATGTTTTCAGTGTAGAGTTTTCTATTTTCCGGTAATATTTGCAATTTTAAAAAACAAGCGTTGCATTTAATTGAGTTTGCGTTATTGGTACCTACAGAGCACAAGCGAATTTTTATCAGCAAGTACATAGATGCAGTGGCTCAAAGCTTATTTGACCCAGGTTATATTTAAAATTTACAATGAGTATATCCTTTAAACCAAGAAAGATATCCACGTAATACAAATGTAGAATGGTCAATTGAGATGATAATTTAAACAAAATGTTTTCATTTATTAAAAAAAAAAAAAAAACAGTCCCATAATTTATTAACACAATCCGAAAATATTTAAAATTTCAATGTCACATCTTATTTGACCCACTGTGTTAAATGATCAGCTGCTATCGCAAGGGATTTGGAACAACGTTACTTGTTATGTCTATGATTTAGTCATACATTCGCTATTATAATCGTAATTTTCAGTTCGATTTCAGAAAGAAAGTTCGTGTTACGACGATGAGAACAACTATTGAGCAACGAGAGTTCGTGCTTTATTACCATAAAAACGGGCTTTCTACCTCGAACATTACCTGAATTATAGATTTAACAGATGACACGGTTAAGGGCATAAATCGTCTATACCACATAAGTCATGGTATAATGACTTTGTGCTGACGCTTGGAACTACCAAAAATATTTGACCAAGACTAATTTTATATTATTCCGATCTGCACAGAATCACTTTCTGAGTCGATTTAACGATGTCCGTCCATCCTTCCATCCTTCCATGTGTCCACGAAAGCACTTTAATCAAACTAGCGGCCGAATAAGAATATATTTTGATGACATTTTGTATATAAGCCTTTATCAGCCATAGGACGAACGCTATTGAAATTGGTAGAAATCGTTCCATGTTCAGACATAGTGTTTATTGCCTTGTTCGTGTTTATTACGTCCATCAAACGGTAGTACAAAACTAAACCCTGTAGAAGATTTCTTAGTCATATCCCCTAAACAAAGCTGTTGTCCGATCTTTACTTAAATCTATTAAAACTCAAAGTTATTGTACAAATTTTATATGTTTTTGCAAAAAATAAGAGACTTTGCCAAGTATGGCCAGAATCGGTCCATTTTTTCTCCTAGTTCCCATGGAAATATAGCATCCGACACGGACTTATTCATATGTGCAGGCAATAAACATTAATAATAGCTAGCAGATTCCAGCGCTCGAAATTCGTGTGCAATTTCTAGGCAACTTTATTTTTTAACTTAGCCAATTCACAAACCAACACTTTTTTGGTTTACTGTTATTGTAAATGAAGATAACAAACTTATTAACAAATTTAGTAAAAACAAACATAGCATATGCATAATATTAGGTATGTGTTAGTAGCAACTTTTTATGCAATTTACTCAAAATACAGGAAAAAATTTAAAAATCTGTAAATTTGGTGAACAGCTTAAAATAAATACCTTTCAAATAATATACGTTTGGTCAAAATCGGGATAAAACTGTAGAACAAAACATCGGTAACGAAAAATCGCCTAGCCACTCAAATTTGGTTTATGCTTCTTTATCAAATTAGTTGGACCTGAGACACCCCCTCTAAACGCATGGTATTGGGTATCTTATTTTCGGTTTGGAACGACTGTAATTTTCTTACTTGTTTTTTTTAAATAGCGTGGAAAACAAAGGACGTAACTCTCCGAACAAATATTTAGTGCCTCAGATACACGATTTCAGCACCACATTTAGTTAGTGAGATGCAGAGCAGAACAGGAAAGTCATGTTGTACAGAAACCATCCGACGTGTTCTAAGGAATAAAAATCTGCATGGAAAAGTTGCACGTAAGAAACTTTTTTGTATAAGAAACACCGCGATAGCGCGTCAAATTCGTAAAGGATCACATTGGCCAGAACTTAGGATTTTGGGAGCAAGCCAAATATGCCGATGAGTACAAATTTAATATTTTTGGATCCGAAATATTTATTCATATATATATATATATATATATATATATATAAAAGCGAAAGTATGTATGTCTGTTTGTAGCTTAAAGTAGGGGCCATATTCCTGAAATTTTTACAGTACTACTGTGTATCTGTATATTTCTAGGGGCGTGACACTTTCCATAAAAAGTTAACTTTTTATATCATATATATTTAGTACTATGAGAGGGAGAGCTTTGAAAATTTGCGAGTTCAACTATTATTAATGTTAGTAGCCATGCCGAAAATGGGCGGGATCGGATAAGTGTACGTGGCAAAGTAATTATTAAATAATATGACAGAGACGGAATTAAAAATTTGTCTGAGGTCATCTATTATTAATGTGAGTAGTCTGACACACTAAATGGGCGGGATTAGATCATAGCGTGGCAGTGTGAGTTATTTATGTGATTAGTCGAACAAAAATTGGGTATGATCGGAGCAGTGACCATGGAACCGCCCATACAAAGTATATATATGATACATAACTGGAGTACTACAAAAGTGAAAGCCTTAACACTTTGTACGAGTTCATCATATATTATGGGAATAGTAAGATAAAAATGGGCGGGATATGATTAGTGGGCGTGGCAACACCCATACAAAAAATATGAAGTGGGTTCTATGAAAGCGACAGCCTTAACACTTTTGACAAGTACATTAATTACCAAGTAGCAGATTCCAGCCCTCAAAATTCGAGTACAAATTCTGGGAAATTTCATTTTTTCATTAAATAAAGACCCTAAAGGTATGCTAATCAATTATGGCCAATTCACAACTCAACACAAATAAACAAACTCATTTTTATTACAAACACATTAACAAATTTAATTAACACACACATAGCATTGTATAATTTTATGCATGTGTTAGTAGCAAATTTAAATGCAATTTACTCAAAATAAAGGAAAAAATTTAAAAATCTGTAAATCTGCAAAACGGCTAAAAAGAAATACCTTTCAAATAACACACGTTTGGTCAAAATCGGAATAAAACGGTAGAACAAAACATTGGTCACAATAAAGCGCCTAGCCATTAATATTATAGATGTGAGTAGTCGTGGAAAATATGGGAGGAATCGCCAAATTCAAAAATCGTCAAATCTGAAAATCGCGAAAAAAAAAATGGCCAAAAACAAAAAAATCAAAAATCGCTAATGTAAAAAATTACCAAATAATATTCTAAATTCAAGGCCAATGGTTAAGTGTTGTCGGATTCATTTTGGAAAATCCACGTTTTTGTTCCTGAGTAGGAATGCCGATAAATTTGAAATAACAAAATATGTTGTATATCAGCAGGCATTGAAATAAAAAAAAAATATAATAAAGGGTCCGCCATCTAACGTTTTTTTTTTCAACTAGCGAGAATATTGCTGCTGTGGCAGAAAGTGTGTGTGAAGTGCCATCAACATTTCGGAGGCATCATTGAGCGAATTTTGCATAAAGACCTTGGTATGACGCCATACAAAGTCCAATTGGTTCAGGAGTTGAAGCCAACTGACCATCCAATGCGTTTTCGCTTCGCTAAGTGGGCCTGCGATCGACTTACAGAATATGCCGATTTTGCCAAAAAAAAAAAACACCTTTTCAGATGAAACTCATTTTGATCTTAGCGGGTATGTAAACAAGCAAAATTGTCGCATTTGGGGCACAGAACACCCGTACGCATACATTGAAAAGCCGATACACTGTTTGGTGCGGATTTTGGTCCAGAGGCATAATTGGGCCATTTTTCTTCGAAAATGAGCAAGGAGTGGCCGTTATAGTCAATGGCGATCGTTATCGGGACATGTTGAACGAATTTCTGGTCACAAAAATTGAAGAGGAGGATATTGGCAACATTTGGTTTCAACAGGACGGCGCTACGTGCCACACAGCCGAAGCTACACTCGATGTTTTGCGACCTGTTTTTGAAGATCGCATTATCAGCCGCAGAGCTGATGTCGTTTGGCCACCTCGGAGCTGCGATTTGACACCGTTGGACTATTATTTGTGGGGTGCCCTCAAAGATAAGTGTTACGCCAACAAGCCAGAGACAATTGACGCTTTAAAGGACAATATTCGTGAAGCCACTGGTGAAATACAGCTGCACACAATCGATAATGTGCTTAAAAATTGGACCGATCGTGTAGGCTACTGCATGGCCAGCCGAGGCAGCCATTTGAATGAAATTATTTTCCATTATTAACCGGAAGGATTGTACTTTCAAATAAAAAAAGAAATTTGAGATAATATTCAGTAGTTTTCTTTTTATAGCATTTTCAAAAAAAAAAAAAAAAGTTATTTGGCGGACCCTTTAGTATTGTTTTTGTACAACAAAAACTTCCTAGGAAAAATTTATTATGAACACATACATGTCAAGTCTCAGTAAGTCCAGCGAAGCACGACAGGTTTAGTAGTATATTATAAAATCCAAATGTATTATGCTTATATTTTATATGAAAATTATCAATAAACTGCTTCCTTTTAGTCGATTGTTTTACTAAGACTTTGTGTCTTGTAAAGAATGTCTTTTGGTAAGACTATGGTTTCCATTGACACTTAATTTTAAGGATAAGTTTCATGTTAAGATGTACTTGTACTAAGACTACGTCTTGCATTAAGACTGCTTTTGTTATTAAGACTACGTATTCTATTAAGACTGCTTTTGTTATGAAGATTACGTATTCTATTAGACTACGTTTTTCTTATTCAGACTAAGTGTTTATTAATACTAATGCCTGGTTTTCACTACGTTATCTTCAATGCCAATTGTTGTTAATTATTGTCAGTTGTATGAAAACGGGTTGTAACGTTTTGTCATTTGCAACCCCTGGCTACAGTTGTCATTTCAAATGAAATTGCCAACATTTTGGTATTTTGTTTTTGTTTGACAGCCGGATTTTTTGTAAGTTTATAAGATGTAATGCATACGTAATTAATTGAAAATTACGAGACATCAGTTGAGACAATTGTTTGTTGTCAGTTTATATGACATAGGGAAAGCCGGGCCTAACTCTTATTATGACTACGACTCTTAGACCCAGTTTTTAAGATATCAGTTAAACCTAGTTTTGTTAAACCCAAAATTTATTCATCAATTCCTTTATGAATTTGGACATGTCTGAAAAAATTAATTCTCGGTTTAACTAAACTAAGTTTAACTGACATCTCAAAAACTGGGCCTTACTGTAACTAAGTTTTGAAGACTTCTTTTTTTATTAAGACTTGGTCTTTTATTAAGAATACTTCTTGTTTTAAGACTACGTTTTTCATTAAGACTACGTTTTTTATTATGATTACGTCTTTTATTCAGACTATGTCTTTTGTTAAGAACACGTCTTTTGTTAAGATCACTTCTTCACTTCACATATTTTTTTTCAAGACTACGTCTTTAATTACGATCACGTCTTTTATGTAGGCCACGTCTTTTATTAAGACTACGTCTTTTATTAAGACTACGTCTTTTATTAAGACTACGTCTTTTATTAAGACTACGTCTTTTATTAAAACTAAATCTTTTATATAAACAACGTATTTTATGTAGACTACGTCCATTATTAGAACTACTATGTCTTTTCTTTACATTTCTTTACTATGACAACCCTTACAAAATAAAACATATTTAGAGAAAATACAAAAAAAAAGCAGAAATTTAATAGCGTTAAAATATTTATATTTCATTATCTATATATGAACTAATCGCTAAATGATTATCAAAATTTAGATGTTATTATTGTTGTTTTCCTATAAAATTTTAAACATAAAATTTATATGTGCCATCACATTTATCGAATTCTCAAGTGGAGAGTCTACACTTTTATGTTTCTAAAGATAAATGCACAATAATTTTGAAAAAAAGGTAACACAAAAACGTCATATTTTTATAGCTCAATATATATATATATATATATGTATATAAGTATATGTATAACATAGTTTAAGCGTTGTATCATCAACAAATACACAACAGCTAACCTCAAGCAATCTAAATTTATTTATTTATTTAAAATACACATTCGTTAATGAATAATATAAAAAAAAATATGTGTTTGACTATTAACCGATGGCAGTTTCAAGAAAAGACAAACATACAAATAAAGTCTAAAGTGCTAATTTATGAGGACGTGTCTGGCTATTAGTTGGATTTTGTTTTCTTATCAGGTGAATACAATGCAGTTGATATACATATATTCGATGGCAAATGGGGAGTAAGCGATTAGTGGAAGTCAATAGACGGGTAATACACATGAGTATTTAATGTGTTTTGTTTCAAAGTTTTGGTATTAAAGTTAAATGATTTATGATTAAATAGGTCATAAATTTTAAGAACTTTTGATATCTTTCAAATTAAAAGTATTTAGAATTTTTTAATTTTTCTATCGGAAGGCAATATTTCTTAGGAAATAATACTTCACAAAATGTCCATAAGATCTGAAGTTTTCAAAATCCTTTATTATTTATAGAAAAAAGATCATTGTTAATAAATCTCTTTCTAATAATTATGAAAGTAGTCTTAGTAATATAATTCTAGTTTCTTATAATTGAAAAATTTTTATATTTAAATAAATTAAAAAATATTTGAATATTATGAAATTTAGTGTGAATCTTATACGAAAGTTTTGTTTGTAAAATTTTTATTGTTTTAGAGCAATTTCAAAATTACATGAATGAGGAAAAAAATCAACGAAATGATTCATTTACATACTAGCCGAGCCAAGCCGTCGAAATTCGAGTGCAAATTCTAGGAAATTTAATTTTTTCATTTAATAAATAATTTTAAAGGAGCCTAAAATTCCTTAAATTTCATTATAAATATTTGTTGAGCACACAGAAGATAAATAAATGGGTTTGTTAATATATAATTTTAAAGGAGCTTAACGGTATGCTAATCAATTTAAGTAAGTTCACAATTCAACACTTTTTAAATAAAATTCATTAAATTTCATTATAAATATTTGTTGAACACACAGAAAATATATAAATGCGTTTGTTAATAAATAATTTTGAAGGAGCTTAAAGGTATGCTAATCAATTTTAGTCAATTCACAAGCCGAGCCAAGCCGTCGAAATTCGAGTGCAATAACATACAACACATGAGGTACAATGCATTTGTGTAATCTGTTAAGATTTCACATGCCATAACAGTTCCATCTAATGGACAATGGCAAAAACAAAGAGCTGTTCATATTACAAGACTTGTAATTGATCTGGCTATGTTAATGTAGAGAAAGCTAAAAATTAGAAAAGCTCAGCTTATTCATACACACTCTCGTATATAAAAAGAAAAAACATTTCTCATGTTCTTTTCTTTCAAATGTTGAGTTAAATAGTTGATTAAGCATGAGTTGAAGTAATAGGCAGAAGGATGCTGACGATGAACAAGTCGCTTTGTTCGAAAGTAGCTACTCCATCTAGCGCTGTCTTCAATTTTTTTCTAATATTTCTCTTACATTACAAAAATTATTATCTTTCTTTCATTAGAAAAATATATACATGATCTTAAACCGAACAATAAATGACTAATTATTCCAATACAGATCAACAATACATAACAATAACATACAACACATGAGGTACAATGCATTTGTGTAATCTGTTAAGATTTCACATGCCATAACAGTTCCATCTAATGGACAATGGCAAAAACAAAGAGCTGTTCATATTACAAGACTTGTAATTGATCTGGCTATGTTAATGTAGAGAAAGCTAAAAATTAGAAAAGCTCAGCTTGTTCATACACACTCTCGTATATAAAAAGAAAAAACATTTCTCATGTTCTTTTCTTTCAAATGTTGAGTTAAATAGTTGATTAAGCATGAGTTGAAGTAATAGGCAGAAGGATGCTGACGATGAACAAGTCGCTTTGTTCGAAAGTAGCTACTCCATCTAGCGCTGTCTTCAATTTTTTTCTAATATTTCTCTTACATTACAAAAATTATTATCTTTCTTTCATTAGAAAAATATATACATGATCTTAAACCGAACAATAAATGACTAATTATTCCAATACAGATCAACAATACATAACAATAACAATTCTTTAATTTTAAAGGAGCCTAAAATTCATTAAATTTCATTATAAATATTTGTTGAGCACACAGAAGATAAATAAATGGGTTTGTTAGTAAATAATTTTAAAGGAGCCTAAAGGTATGCTAATCAATTTTAGTCAATTTCACAATTCAACACTTTTTAAATAAAATTCATTAAATTTCATTATAAATATTTGTTGAACACACAGAAAATATATAAATGCGTTTGTTAATAAATAATTTTGAAGGAGCTTAAAGGTATGCTAATCAATTTTAGTCAATTCACAAGCCGAGCCAAGCCGTCGAAATTCGAGTGCAAATTCTAGGAAATTTAATTTTTTTATTTAATAAATAATTTTAAAGGAGCCTAAAATTCATTAAATTTCATTATAAATATTTATTGAGCACACAGAAGATAAATAAATGGGTTTGTTAATAAATAATTTTAAAGGAGCTTAAAGCTATGCTAATCAATTTAAGTCAGTTCACAATTCAACACTTTTTAAATAAAATTCATTAAATTTCATGATAAATATTTGTTGAACACGCAGAAGATAAATAAATGGGTTTGTTAATAAATAATTTTAAAGGAGCCTAAAGG
Organism: Cordilura impudica; assembly: GCA_963682025.1. Lineage (NCBI taxonomy): Eukaryota > Metazoa > Arthropoda > Insecta > Diptera > Scathophagidae > Cordilura > Cordilura impudica. Next base: position 39,625,615 of record OY821518.1, on the reverse strand, counting down.
TATGCTAATCAATTTAAGTCAATTTCACAATTGAACACTTTTTAAATAAAATTCATTAAATTTCATTATAAATATTTGTTGAACACACAGAAGATAAATAAATGGGTTTGTTAATATATAATTCTAAAGGAGCCTAAAGGTATGCTAATCAATTTTAGTCAATTCAGAATTCAACACTTTTTAAATAAAATTCCTTAAATTTCATTATAAATATTTGTTGAGCACACAGAAGATATATGAATGGGTTTGTTAATAAATAATTTTAAAGGAGCTTAAAGGTATGCTAATCAATTTAAGTCAGTTCACAATTCAACACTTTTTAAATAAAATTCATTAAATTTCATTATAAATATTTGTTGAACACACAGAAGATATATAAATGGGTTTGTTCATTAATAATTTTAAAGGAGCCTAAAGGTATGCTAATCAATTGTAGCCAATTCATAATGTACTAGCTATTTTAAATGACCATTACTCCAAAAAAAATTTTTCCAGACGGTGAAAATCTGTAAATCTGGTGGACAGCTAAAAACAAATATCTTTCAAATGAGGTCTGTTTGGTCAAAATCGGTTATTAACTACAATTTTTATATCGGTCACAAGAAAATCGCCTTACCTATTAATATTACCTATTATTAAATATTTAAAAATAGTAAATAATAAAAATTTTATCGAAAAAATTTAGTTTAATATATTAAATTGTTTTTAAATTTTTACTTAGACCACTTTCACAATTATGGGCACATACTTAGAATATATGTTAAGAAAATTAAAGGTGTTATAGACAAATTTCACAGATTTTGATATTTGTTATTTAGAAAAAGGGTATCTAAAATCTGGGGCTTTTCTAAGGTTAAAGTTTTCTGATTCCAAAGGACTTTATGTAGGTAGCATATTCAGAATCTAAGGGGGTTCTTAAAAACAAAAAAATTAAAAATATCAAATGGAACTCAATCGCTCAGTAGAAGGTATTTTTGCACTCGCTCTGTAAAAAATAAATAAATCTAGTTCTGTTCTCAGAGGAGCTATTGCTGGTCTTCAGAGAAATTTTCTGAATACTAGGATTTTCATAGAAAAGAGATCCAAGAGAAATTCTTTTTATATGAAAAAAAAATCTGGGTACAGAGAGTTTATCTATAAATCGAAAAGAGGGGGGGTGTTTATATTACAATTTCTTTAGAGCATGACAGTTCTTTTTTAACCGGGAAGAAACCAGTATTAAGTTTTCCGAATCAGAGGACTTTTCATGGGAAAGAACAGCTACTCTAAATCCATATTCAGGAGTCCTTAGAAACTAACGTAAATAAATATATAAATCTACTAGTATGCCCCGTTGTGCTTCGCAACGACTTATCGACACTTATTGACATGTATGTTTTCATAATCAATTTTTCCAACGAAATTTGTATTGTGCAATTAAAACATTTTATTTTAAATTTTTCTTATTTCAACGCTTGCTGAGTTCTACTATCAAGGCTTTCCCTTTTATAGTAATCCAGTTATATGACATTTAATATATACTTTGAATAGGGAGTGCCATGTCCATTGGCACTCCAACTACCCAAATTAATAATAGATGACCTCAGACAAATTTGCACAGCTGTCTCTGTCATAGTACTCAAGATATTCGCAATTTTGGCGAAAGTAAAGTGGTTGCTCTAGATATTTATAAAGCAATCGATCGTGTGGCACGGTGCATTGATATCAAAGCTTATTGCATTTGGGGTCGGTAATGACTTCTCTCGATTTATATCGAGTTTTCTCAGAGACCGAATAATACGTGTTGTTATTGATGGGGTCTCATCCTATGAGTTTCAGCTTAATTCAGGGGTACCCCAAGGTTCCGTTCTTTCTCCTTCTCTTTTCCTTATCTTTCTGAACGACCTTCTTGGTCAAACTTTCGCAGATGACAGCATCATTTGTCATTCCTTTTCCTTTAATTGTAGGCCAAGCCTCTTGGAGGTTGGGGGCAGAAGGCAAACAATGAATGACACACCCAATCAAGACCTGCTAACAATCCCCGAGTGGGGTAAAGGAAATAGGGTTGATTTTAATGCGCTGAAGACTCAATGCTGTATGTTGACCCATAGGGCCATGGAATCAACAATGTCATCTGTATATATCGGTGGTATAGGTATTGAGGGATCGGATACTCTTGATGTTCTAGGCATGAGAATTCAATGTGATGTTCGTTGGAACGAGCATGTTTTTCAAGTGTCGAAAGAAGCATTCAAGTGTCGTGGTTTTCTAAAACGGTGCAAAAATCACTTCACTCCTGATCTCCTTAAAATCTATACCACTTACATCCGACCGAAAATGGAATACAACTCCCATATATGGGCAGGAGCTTCAAAGTCTATTTTGGAGCTACTGGACCGTGTGCAAGGGCGCTCATCAATGACATTAGGGTATCCAACACTATTGACTCATTGGAAAACCTTCGGAATGTGGGTTGTGTAGCACTATTCTATAGATATTGTCATGGGAAATGTTCTTCTGAGATTAGCGAATTATTCCAAGTGCCCGAGTTTCGGTTCGCTCTACCCGCTTCTCTAGTAGATCACATCCGTTTGTAGTTTATTGTCCAGTTGACCGCACAACGCATTACAGAGAGAATTCGTTTATCAGTCGAACTAGCCGTATGTGGAATAAACTCCCCGCAGAAGTCTTTCCTGACAGTTATAATCTAATAAAATTTAAGTCATATATCCACAAACACTACTCCCTCGTTCCTCTTTCCCATAACCTATTTTCCTGAAATCAACACAATGCAGTGTTGGTAAAAAAAAAATATGATATTGAATAATTACTTTGTATGGGAGGTGCCACGCCCATTATTCCGATCACGATCTTTTCAGATAGAACAAGATCGGAAAAAATTCATTACACAATTTATCTTTAAGAAAATGTAAGCAGAATAAGAATCAATAAATCAAAATTCAGAAAGAAATATTTCTTGTTGTATTTTTTTTTTTTTTTCTTTACATACGAAATTAGCATGACTCATATTTTTAGATAAATCATAAAGTTCGTAATATAAATTTTGATAAATTTTAATTTTTAATATAATTTATTGCAAAAAATAATACAAACGTGCTAAGGTCTTGACATTTTTATTTTCTCTTTTACTTCCGCCGTAACTGTATTATTAAATTTTGTTTATTTGAACGTCCATTGTTTATTAGAAACGCTTTGCAAATGATGATAAGGCATAAATAAAGTTTTTATTTGAATTTATTGTTCTTCAAATTCAACAAGTATTTAAGTGTGTTAAATTTCTTTCATTTTATTATTATATACCAACAACCATAATACATATATACGAACAACAATAATGCCAATCAGTAATATTTTACCTTTGCTAGGTTTTTTTTTTTTTGTTGTTGTCAATTATCATCTGTTGTTAATTATGGTAAAATGCGAATATCCAGTAATTACTGGCTGTCAATAGTCATCAAATCGCAAGAGCAAGAATTAAATCACAAGTAAAAATAACCACAATTAGTGTAGAAAAAAAGTGCAATAAACTTAAATCTTTGCTAGAAACGTATGATTTTATTGGGTTCTACCGGCCATAAATGAATTTAGTATTTTTCTTTAAAATTTATTTAACCCTCAAACGAACATGGGGTCCTATTTGACACAAAGAGGAATTTTCTTAACCCATTTAAAAGAAACAAAGCAAACTTTATACGATTATTCAGTTCAGTAGCAGTAAAAATTAACTTAATTATTTAAGATTTATTTAAAACTGAGGAATCTTACCCTCCGGTATCTATATTGGGACCCCATCCAAGATATATGAGATTCGTTATTTAATTTTTGTGGGACGTATTGAAGGTTAACAAAGATATTTGTATAAGGTAATTTGATTGACGTTTGGCTGGAATCTCGATATCTAAGAAAATATAATGCAACTAATTTCCTATAAAAAGAATTGTTTAAATGTGTCGGCATATTTTACTAAAATTAAAAAAAAAAAACACAAAAAATTCGCTTTAATGTTTCTTTCTAATGTTCCGCTTATAACATATTTAATTGGTTCTAAAAGTAATTTCCCTAAATATCATCATCAAAATATTATTTTGTTTTATCCATTAAAATGATTTAATGCAAAATTTTAATTTCCTTTAAAACAAATTTATTTTATTTTCGTTCGCTTTCGTTCATGACTATAAATGCATGAGTGTAAGTAAATGTTGTCGTTAATTGGTAAATGTACATTTTTGTCAGTTTTAATTGCTGTAGATTAATAATATTTATTATATGAAGCATTGCACATTTTCTTGTTAGAGGATGGAATAGTAATGTTTTTTCTATTTTTCTATGAAAACAAAAAATAAGAAAAAAAGTTGTTATAGAATTTAAGTTTTTAAAAATATTTTTAAGATAAATTTGTAATTCTATAGAACATAAGGAGTTTTGCTGGAAAAAATATATAAGAAACAATTTTGATACTTCACTACGGAAGTTTTCAGAGTCAGAGGTCTTTATAAAGAAATTTATTTATATGTGTCATAAAATAAAAGAGTATTAAGCAGCAGAACGTGCTATTTAATTTTTTTGTACTTATGAAACGTTAAATTAATCTTTCTAGAAACATTCTTTTTTAAAATACTTTTAAACGACAAACACCTTTTAAAAAAGTCCCATTTAAAACAGCCCCTTTTCAAAAAAAGTACCTTATAAAAGAGTACCTTATAAAAAAAGTACATTTATTAAGTAACTTAAAAAATAGTTTTTGACAAACAACTATCTTTTTAAAAAAGTTCGTTCAAAAAAGTATCTTTCAAAAAAGCGTCTTAAAAAAATACGTTAAAAAGGACTTTCTACAAAAAGTAACTTTTCAAAAAGATTACCTTTTTAAGAAAAGTGCCTTTTTTTAAAAAAGTACCATTTTAAAAAAGTACCTTTTTCAAAAAGCAGATTTTTTTTTAAAATTAGCTTTTTAATAATCTAACCCATAAAAACAAAGTTTTTATTTAAACTCTTACTTTCCTTATGCTTATGAGTTTTGAATATCTCCGTGACTGTGCGTGACTGTGTGTGACTATCTTACAATTAATCCTTGGCCACAACAAGTCTATCGACAAAGTTTCAGATCGATCGGATGAAGGAAAATGATATTTAGATCACTACGTGACTGTGCGTGACTATGCATGACTGTGCGTGACTACGTCAAAGTTAATTTTTTTCACAGCAAGTCTATCGACCAAGTTTCAAATCGATCGGATAAGGGGAAATGGGTTTTACATCACTACGTGACTGCGCGTGACCATGCGTGACTGTGCGTGACTAAGTCAAAGTTAATCTTTTTCCACAGCAAGTGTATGGACCAAGTTTCAGATCGATCGGATGAAGGAAAATGACATTTAGATCACTCCATGACAGTGCGTGACTATACGTGACTGTGCGTGACTATGTCAAACTTAATATTTTTTCACAGCAAGTCTATCGACCAAGTTTCAAATCGATCGGATAAGGGGAAATGGGTTTTACATCACTACGTGACTGCGCGTGACCATGCGTGACTGTGCGTGACTAAGTCAAAGTTAATCTTTTTTCACAGCAAGTGTATGGACTAAGTTTCAGATCGATCGGATGAGGGTAAGTGACATTTAAATCACCCCGTGACTGCGCGTGACTACCCCAAAAATAACCGTTAGTCACAACAAGACTATGGGCCATGTTTCAGATCAATTGGATGAGGGGGAATGGGGTCCACCCACGACAGACAGACAGAGAGTATGAGTTAAAAGAAAGAGTTTAAAAGGCATATTTTTAAACAAGTTGCTTGAAAAAACACATTTTTAAAAACCACCTTTAAAAAAGACGTTCCAAAAAAGTAACTTTTCAAAAAAGTACCTTCTTACAAACAGTACATTTAAAAAAACTCATTTTTAAAAAAGTAGCTTTTTTAAAAAAATATTTTTTTTTTTATAAAAAAGTGCATTTTATAAAAAAATTACCTTTTTATATAAAGGTATATTTTTAGAAAAAGCACCTTTTTAAAAACAGTAGTTTCTTAAAAAAGTAGCTTTTAAAAAAAGTACGTTTAAAAAATACCTTTTAAAAAACAAATTTTTTTTAAAATATCATTAAAAAATAAATTTTAAAATCTAGTACTTTGAAAAAAGTACCTTTTAAAAATATTACCTTTCAAAAAAGAACATTCTTAAAAAGTTCCTTTTTATAAACACTATCTAAAAAAAATACATTTAGGCCCAGTTTTTGAGATGTCAGTTAAACTTAGTTTAGTTAAACCGAGAATTAATTTTTTCAGACATGTCCAAATTCATAAAGGAATTGATGAATAAATTTTGGGTTTAACAAAACTAGGTTTAACTGATATCTTAAAAACTGGGTCTTAAAGAAGTACATTTAACCTTTAATGAAAGAAGTACCTTCCTATAATTGTACTTTTTCGGCTTGAAACAAATTACACTTACAAATTTACAAATTAAAGAAATATATCTTTTTAAAATAAGTAAATTCTAAAAACAATACCATTATTCAAAATAGTACCATATTAAAAAAGATAAATTTTTAAAATAGTACCATTTATATATACAGGGCTGGCCACCTGGGATAGAATGATTTCAAATGCCTATAAACTTTTTATCTTTAAAGTTTTTTATTTATTTATTTTTTTGCAGATAATAAGAAATTTTAAAATATTTAATAATGCTATCGTATTCAATACTCAATGCAAGTACGTGTAATAATTATTGAATTTTATTATGTTACCGCACGATCAAAGTCACAAAGAAATTAACGTCAGCATTTTAATATTGCGGCGACCCCCCAGTGTAAACATGATAAGAAATTTAATGAGGATCAGTTTTAGTGGGGATGCATCAAGCATAAATGTTGTTCGAGCTGTTCGCACTGAACAAGCTATTGATGCTGTACGAGTAAGTGTTCATATGGATCCATCTGTGTCTAATAGTCGAGGTGCTACTCAATTGGGCATCTCCATGCAGCACATCGATGCGATGCATTCTAAAAGTTCATTTGGCCCGAAAATTATTACGGAGGGATGCACCACAACGTCTACAATAAATTAATTTAGCTTCCGACAGAAAATGCCAACTTTTTGAGCAATCTCAATAAGAGTGATAGAGTTCATTTTCGTTTAATAAACAGAACTGGGGTACAAAAAAGCCGAGACCATTGTGCCAGCTGATAGTCTTCAGTCCATATTTTTTCGAAAATGAAACTGAGCATCCAGAAACCGTCTCTGGGACGGTATACCGAACCATTATAGAACATTTTTACGTCCGCTAGTTTTTAAAATTCAAGAAATATGGTTAAAGCAAAATAGAGCTACAACTCATACCGTAAGAGAGACAATGGTGATTCTAAAAGAAATTTTTGATGACCGAATAATTTTAAAAAAATCTGATTTTACGTGGCCTTCTCGCTTCCCACCTTTGATAACCCCGAATTTTTTTGTGGAGTTTTTGAAGGAACAAGTAAACGTCAACAAGCAACAAAATATTCAGGAACTAAAGCAGAATATTCACTCAGAAATTGCAAAAATTGGAGCCAGAAACGTTGGGTACCACAATGTCTTAAATTGATCCATTAACTGCCAAAGAGAGAACGGAAGCTATCTAAAGGATGACATTTTTCATATTTAGTTTTTAAATAAATCAATAATTTATACTTTCATAAATAATAATAATAAAAATATAAAACTTTAAAATTAAAATAAAATGTAACTAAAGCAGAATATTCGCTCAGAAATTGCAAAAATTGGAGCCATAAACATTGCGTAACACAATGTCTTCAATTGATGCACTTTAGACATATTTAGAATATCATATTTAATAAATCAATAATTTATAGCAATAAAAAAAATATAAAACTTTAAAATTAAAAAAAATATAAGCATTTCAAATCAGTCAGTCCAAGTTGGCCCACCCTGCATATATTTTTATTAAATAACTTTTTTTTTTAAATATAAATTTTTTTAAAAAGTCCCATTTTGATAAAATTACATTTTTTAATTTTTTTTTTAATCTAAATTTAAAATTTTCGCAATGAGCTCTCAAGACAAATGTTGATAAACATATAGTAATGTGTAAAACAAAAGCAAAAAACTGTTTACCAATTTTTAAATGAAGTTATAAAAGCAATTAATCCAATTTCAAATAGTTACGGATTGTAAGAACCTCAAATCATAAGTATAAATTGGAAAAAATTATATAATAAATAAGTTCATTATTTATATACAATGACGTCATCATATTAAGCATATGGAAGGAAGCAGTGATGCCAACTTATTCCAGTAAAAAGCGCAAAACAGTACTCAAAAAGCGTTAGAAGGAGCTAAATTAAAGAAATTTTATTAAAACTATGTATTTAAAAAAAAAAAAAACGTATCATTATCTTCCTTATGTACAGGCCATAACATTTTTATATAAAATTTGCATTTTTTTTATGTATGTTCGAAGTGAATAAATTGCAGTAGAAACATTTTATGAAATTGTATAATTAACAAAAAATTAATTTCACATTTTTAGTTCATATTTAATTTGAATTAAAGAATTAGCGGAAATATATACATATTAATGGATTTTAAGTACTTCATTGCACTTGACACTCTTTCGACTTCAGCGTTTGAGTATAGAAATAGCAATATAAATATCTGTAACTAAACTTTTTTTTTCGTTGTCTGACTTTCTGAAGTAATATACTTCAATCCAAAATAAATCATAAATAAATTTTCAACTGTTAAGCCAATTTTCGCATGTAATGTTTTTTTAATAAGAGATTTTGTGAACACAATTAAATCTAGTTTGAAAACTGTTTTGGCCGATTCTTCAGTATTACTGTCAAAACAGGCCTTTAAAAAAAATCATGTCAGCCCGATCGTAGTTTTTTATATGACACTTTTTTAAAATCAAACGAAAGCGTTATATTTGTATCACTTATAGCAATCAACTGCAGGAGCTCTGCTAATATAAAAATAATTATTATTATTTATTATTTCAACCGGTTAACTTTTAATTTTTCGTTTTTATTTCATATTTTTAATTTTTTATTTTTCGTTTTTCATTTTTCATTTCTTATTTTTCATTTGTCATTTTTTATTTTTTATTTTTCATTTTTCATTTTTCATTTTTCATTTTTCATTTTTCATTTATTTTTAATTTTTTATTTTTCATTTTGTATTTTTCATTTCTCATTTTTCATTTTGCGTTCTTCTTTTTTCCTTTTTTATTTTTAATATTTTATTTTTTATTTTTCATTTTTATTTCTAATTTTTTATTTTTCATTTTTCATTTCTTATTTTTCTTTTTAATTTTTCATTTTTAATTTTTAATTTCTTATTTTTCTTTTTCAATTTTTTTTTTATTTTTAATTTTTCATTTCTTATTTTTGATTTTTTCATTTTTCATTTCTTATTTTTGATTTTTTATTTTTCATTTTTCTTATTTTTTTAATTTTCATTTTTGATGTCTTATTTTTTTTTTCATTTTTTATTTTTCATTTTTAATTTTTTATTTTTCACTTTTTATTTCTTATTTTTCATTTTTTATTTTTCATTTTGCCTTTTCAGACAGGTTATTACATATCATAATTTTTTCACCAATACAAGTCACACCGATTTTTTCTTACGCTCACATGTTACGCTGATTTTTTCTTACGCTCACATGTTACGCTGTTTTTGTGATTGTATTGTGAAATAGAAATTTACACCCCTGCGCGTATAGATGTTTACACAGCAATACTTTTCTGCGCGTATAGATGTTTACACATAAAAAAATATTAAGTGCAGAATCAATCTCATCCTTCTTATAGTCAAATTTTTTCGTAGGTATATAAAATTTTGTTATGTACGAAAGTTCATTAAAAAGCGCTAAAAGCACTTAAAAAGGAAAACGGAAAGCGCGGACATAGCGCTTTTTTAAAATAAGCGTTAAATGAAAATAGCATCCAAAAGTGCTAAATCTTACGCGAAACGCGCTAAATTGGCATCGCTGGAAGGAAGGCCTACAAAAACTTCGGTTGAATAAGACATAAATATCTCAAATGTGCTAAAAGAATCTATTTGCACATTCATTAAGTTTGTAAAATCTTTAAATTTGATTGTGGATGAAAATACTCTCAGTCGACGAGCAATTAAAAACAATTAAAGAAGCTAGTTGCCAGCCAAGAAATTATGTAATAGACCTTCAAATTTCCATATTTCTTCTGGAAATGTGAGGAATTTAATCTTTATTTGTATTAATAATTTAATTTTTTCTCTAAATTCACCTTCATTTGGATGCGAAAAGGAAAAAAGAATTAATTTAGGATGAGGAGCCATCGGGGTACGCCCTTGATCCACGTAATTACAGAGATTTTAAAATTAAAGGAAGTGGAATCATGTTCTGGATTTGCTTTTCAGCTTGAAATGATTCGAAAATAACTAGAATTATGATGGATTGCTTTATGTGTGAAGATATCAAAAATGTTTTCGCTAGGTGTTTCCATAAAATAACGATCCGGAATACACTTCCTAGCTGGTAAAGCATTGCCACGTTATGGGACAATGGCATTCAAGTTGGCTAGTCCAATAACCAGTAATAGTTCAACTGTGATACCAAGCATTCTGTGATATTTAAAATTTTTATTTATTTTAACATTATTATTTTTATAATTTATGTTGTTGAAATTAATGTTTGTATAAAAAATAATATGTGAAATTTAATGAAAGATGAATATTCCTGAAGAAGTTGGAAAATCCCAACGAAACGTAGGAGAAAAAATTAAATAAATATCTTTTATTTAAATCTTGAAATGACCTTGGAAGCACGTCAGAAATAAAAGTTCTGAATATTCATTAAACCAGATTTGATGTTTACCTAAATTTTTTTGCTTTTGTTTTGAACATACTGTATTTATCAGAATGGTTTTTATATAATTGCAAAACGTCTTATAATTCTTTTAAAGTTCGATTTTGTTACATTTTCAAATACATTGCTTTAAATTATGCTTGAAGTCACAAATTACTTTTCAAAAACACAATTTTCTTATTATATTCTACACACTTACGTATCTTATGGAAATATTTTATAAAAATTATTCATTTACCTGCAAAGAAAACAAGAAAGAAAATAAATAATTAATTAAATGAACAATTCAATTAAAAAATTATTTTGCTTAAACTAATGCTGGATACACATATAAACTTAAAAGTATTAATATTTTACAATAACGAGATCAATATTTATTCTAGTAATTTATCACACAAAATATTCGAATTCGAATTAATTGACAATTTTAAAAATGTAACCTTGCATAAAATGAAACGTACGTATGTTTGCTCGAATGTTAATTAATTAATTAGCGTAATCAAAACTATTTACGACCAATAAGAAAAAGAACGAAACTACGTCATTAACATAGAAAGCTAGTATACGAGTACATATATACATAAGTATATATTTTTTTCAAAACGACCAAGAAAGACAACCAATTTCTTGGCAAATATTCAACTATTTAGAAGACATAAATCTTTAATTTGCTCTACACCTAATAGACGAGAAAAATAATATCAAGATTATCACGGATAATGAAAAGAAAAAAGATTTTGATTTTGTTTATTCATGAATTTAAATAACAAGAATTGCATATATATGTACAAGTATATTAAGAAATATTAAATAATGATGAGTCAAGCACATCTGCTTAATAAAGTATAAAAACAAATTTGTACAGTTGATAAAAAAAATTTTCTGCATAAAATTAAAAAGAAAATTAACTTTTGAAACTGATTAATTTAATTCAGACTTTTGAGTTTTTTTTTATTTTTCAAAAAATCTCACATTAAAATCAGTAAAATAAATTACTAAATTCTTCATTCGGTAAAAAATATTATTCAAAACAAGCAAGTCGGTCTATACCGACCAGTTGATACCCTATAGCATGTGTTTTAAAGAAAGAGATCTTAGGTCCGAGTAATTGGAGATTAAAAATAAATATAAACCTAAATTGAGTGGCTTTGTTATGAATTTGTATTCCGCAAATATGAAGAAGTTCATATCGTATACTTTTTTAATATGGGGACTAGATCGAAAAATTAACCGATCATGAACATATTCTATAAGATCACTTATTTTTTTCAAAAAACATATACAAACCAAATTCGAGAAAAATCTGTTCAATATTTTTGTTTTTTTGAGAGATTTATTTGAAGATCGGAAATAAGCTTTATACGGGGACTGTGACTTAAAGTTGTCTTACTGGGTTTATGTTTGGATGTAGTACACAAAAAAGCTAAATTTGACCGAAATTTTTTTGATAATCTGCATTTTAGGGTCATTTTTGTCAATCTCATAGGAACATTTGTATGGGCCCTAAGTCTGAACAATCACCGATTTTCACCGATTTTCACCAATTTCCATAGCAATCGTCCTATGGCCAACAAAACGCATATATACCAAATTTCGTCAAAATATATTCATATAAGCGACCTGTAGTTCGATTACACGGACACATAGAGGAGCGGAAGGACGGACATCGCTAAATCGACTCAGTAACTGATTCTATGCCGATCTGTATAATAAAAGAAATTCATCATACTCTGACCATAGAGTGGTATAGAGTATAAAAAAAAATTCTTTCAATAAAGCGTAACCGGTTTCTGGCATTACGCCTTCATCAGTAATAATATTAAAAATTTTAATAATTGTTATATTATAATTTATTAGATTATTTCTATATGAAATTTTTTTGCTTATGGCGACCGTGAGCTGTGAACCAGCATATATCTCACATGCACTAGTGCTTGCGAGCAGTTTGGCTTAGAATCAGTTTTCATAGTATACAGATTTTACTCTGTGTTAATCTCAGAAGATACAACACTAACAAGCATGACAATCGCTATTTTTCTATTTTTAGATTATGAATACATTCATACTTGTAATTTCCACTTTTCTTAGTTTCGCAAGAGTTGCCGTCTGTAATGTATTTCCAAAATTAAAAATAAATTTTTTATGTTTATTAAAGAGATAAAAAAATTATATCTTCTCATTTTTATATATTTATTTATTTATCTTATTATATCTTCTCATTTTTATATATTTATTTATTTATCTTATTATATCTTCTCATTTTTATATATTTATTTATTTATCTTTATTAATTGTAATATAATAATTTTATAATGAAAACTATTTCTTAGTTCTGCAGAGTTCAGATGACTGTAGTAATATTATAAAAAAAAAATTATATAAAAGTTGTTTCATCTTTGTATTTTTATACCCTCCACACCACTGTGAAGAGGGTATACGTCGGTTCGTCATTCCGTTTGTAACGCATCGAAATAAACTCCGGAGACCCCCAAACCATATATTTTCTTGATCTTTATAACAAGGGAAGTTGATTTAGTGATGACCGTCTGTCCGCCTGTCTGTGGAAAACACGATCACGTTGTCAATATCTCCACTAGATCATTTGTTTTTGTATAAAATCGTTTATTAACATCCCAAAGAAGTTGCTATTTAAAATCGTCAAAATCGTTTAAAGGTGTCACGAGATATGAATGAAACTTTGAAAAAACTTATGAAAAAATAAAAATTTTCAGTGTGTTCGTTGTTTTTCTTTAAATATGTTGTATATGTTGTATTTCTTGGTATTGTTGAAGTCATTGTAGTTGTGTGTATATTTATACTGCACGTGACACATTGGCGTAAGCAAGTATTTCCACATATTTTTTTATCGTTAAAATTAAAAATATAAAATTAAAAAATAACAATTAAAAATTAAAAATTAAAAGATAAAAATTAAAACTTAAAAATTTAAAATTAAAAAATAAATATTAAAAATTAAAAATTAAAAAAAAAATTAAAATTTAAAAATTAAAAATTAAAAATAAAAAATAAAAAATTAAAAATTAGAAATTAAAAATTAAAAATTAAAAATTAAAAATTAAAAATTAAAAATTAAAAATTAAAAATTAAAAATTAAAAATTAAAAATTAAAAATTAAAAATTAAAAATTAAAAATTAAAAATTAAAAATTAAAAATTAAAAATTAAAAATTAAAAATTAAAAATTAAAAATTAAAAATTAAAAATTAAAAATTAAAAATTAAAAATTAAAAATTAAAAATTAAAAATTAAAAATTAAAAATTAAAAATTAAAAATTAAAAATTAAAAATTAAAAATTAAAAATTAAAAATTAAAAATTAAAAATTAAAAATTAAAAATTAAAAATTAAAAATCAAAAATTAAAAATTACAAATTAAAAATTGAAAATTAAAAACTTAAATTTAAAAACTAAAAATTAAAATTTAAAAATTAAAATTAAAAATTAAAAATCAAAAACTAAAAATTAAAGATTAAAAATTAAAAATTAAAAAATAACAATTAAAAATTAAAAGTTAAAAATTAAATATTAAAAATTAAAATTTAAAAATTAAAAACTAAAAAGTAAAAATTAAAAATTTCAAATTTAAAATTAAAAGTTAAAATTTTAAATTTAAAAATTAAAACTTTAAAATTAAAAATAAAAATTATAAATTAAAAATTAAAAATTAAAAATTAAAAATTAAAAATTAAAAATTAAAAATTAAAAAATAAAAATTAAAAATTAAAAATTAAAAATTAAAAATTAAAAATTAAAAATAAAAAATTAAAAATTAAAAATTAAAAATTAAAAATTAAAAATTAAAAATTAAAAATTAAAAATTAAAAATTAAAAATTAAAAATTAAAAATTAAAAATTAAAAATTAAAAATTAAAAATAAAAAATTAAAAATTAAAAAATAAAAAATAAAAATTAAAAATTAAAATTCAAAAATTAAAATTTAAAAATCAAAAATCAAAAATCAAAAATCAAAAATTAAAAATTATAAATTAAAAATTAAAAATCAAAAATCAAAAATTATAAATTAAAAATTAAAAATTAAAAATTAAAAATTAAAAATTAAAAATTAAAAATTAAAAATTAAAAATTAAAAATTAAAAATTAAAAATTAAAAATTAAAAATTAAAAATTAAAAATTAAAAATAAAAAATTAAAAATTAAAAATTAAAAAATAAAAATTAAAAATTAAAATTCAAAAATTAAAATTTAAAAATCAAAAATTAAAAATTAAAAATTAAAAATTAAAAATTAAAAATTAAAAATTAAAAAATAAAAAATAAAAAATAAAAATTAAAAATTAAGATTTAAAAATTAAAAATTATAATTTCTATCTTTACCTTCTGTTTTTATTATTATTATTATTATTTTTTTTTTAATAAATGTATCCTTAAATTAAAATATTACCAGATAATTTAGATTATAATATTTTAAAATTTGCTTATTTATAATATTAACAATTTGAATCATTATTTTTTTTTTTTTTTTTTTTGAATTGTGTAACTTTTAAGGTCTCAAAACATTCTTATAGGGATCAAACTTTGGGAATTATAACTCCGGCAGCGTAAAATAATGAATTTCATTCTATGAAGTACTTAGGGAACTTATAACCTATATTCTACTGTATTAAAAGAAAAATAATGCAATTTTTTAAATAGTAATTAATCCTTTCTAAGGAAGACGTGGCCATAATTTTTTATAAAAAGAAATTATAATAGAAACTGGCCAAAAAGAAAAACAATTAACTTTAAATTTAATTGGTATTCGGAATTAATGTTTCTGTATGGGCAATCAGTATCAGTATCAGTATCCTACCCAACATTGGGTGTAATACTGAGTTGAAAACGCAGGTGGAGAGTATCAAAAAATTCGGCACAGCCGAATTTAACACTTTTACTTGTTTTTTTTTTTTTTTTTTTTTTTTTTTTTTTTGAAAAACTTTTTTTTTAATTTTTTTTTAGTTCTGCGGAGTTCAGATAGTTCTATAATGAATGCTAGTTAGAGCTGTTACAGATTTTTATGATTATGACCTTTCAATTGGCAAAAAATTCTGTCTTCCAGGCTGAGTTAAGAGGGATTAAAGAATAAGTCTTATAAAATCGAAGGCATTCCAAGGCATCAGGGCGATGCCCTAGGACAAAGTAAGATCACAGACCATCCCCAAATGAAAGGAGGAGATTGGGCACATGTGTCAGTCTTTAAAAGATTTGGATCCATGGACTCTGTGGTATAGAGATCGATTTTTTTTTGACGCACTGGCTCATCCCTGACAATCTTCAACTTGGTAATCGACACCTCTCCAGACTACCAAATTAAGGAAACCGATTCTCTAACGTGGGTTAGTCACGAAATTCTTTTGGGGCAACCGCCGACATTTTGTTATTGACACCTAATAAAGGAAGCAAACCGGATTACTCTAGAGCACAGAAAAATCCGACTTAATTTTTTTTTTATTTTTTTTTTTTTTTGTACAGGTGAAAGTTTTACTATTTTTTTTTTTTTTTTACTTACACGATAATCAAATTTGATTTAAAAAAAATGTTTTCCGGTCCTTGACTTCTCCTGATTGATTTCACTAATATTTACATTTTCTGTTAAGTCTAATATGATTTTCGGTAATTTTTGTCACTTTCTGTAAAGTTTACATTTTAATTTAATACATTTCATATTTGCCATGATGGTTAACAGATGTTTGATTTTAGCATCATAAAAGTGTATTTAAAAATTTAAACTAAGAATATATTATTTTGTTAAATAATTCTCTTAAGCCCTAAAAATATGTTACATTTCTATAATGGCTTATGTAAAATGTTAGCTTAATGTGACAAAAGAAACAGAAAACAGACAGAACTAGAGTAAAATTTGAAGCTAAACTTAAAAAGAAAACTAAATACAGATTAAATTATTTGAAATTGTCACCATTCTATATTTTGTATAAAATTAAATTGTCTTAAAAGAAAATCTTAAATTGTTTCTACTTAATTTGCTATTAATGTTTTACAGAGAACAGGGTTCTGAACATACAAATAGTTTTACATTAAAAAAAATATTAATTAAAAAGATTTTTATATTTAAAATAAAATATATCATTTATTAAAAAATGTAAAAGGAATTTAAAAAAAAATTATTTATAAAAAAAATTTCATTTATAAAAACTAAAATTATATAAAACAATAAAAAAATGTATTAATAAAAAATATTTGTAAAAAAATTAAGTGATAAAAAATCGAATTTATAAAAAAAAAATGCTCCGCCACAAACTCTGAGACCACCATGAAAATACACTCAATCAAGCATTTTAAAGAGAAAAATCGGTTCGCAAAAGCAACTGGATCCATATATTTTTTCTTTCTATTAAAAAACACACTTTTTTTATATAAAAAAAAACCAATTTTTTAAAGAAAATTACAGGAATTTGTAAAATTTGGCTTAAGAAAAATATCTGTTAATATGACCTAAAAGAATACTTACGAATTATATATTATGAAAATAATGAAATCTGAAATCTAATAAAGGTTGGCATAGTTTTCAATTAAAAAAAAAAAAATACAAATTTATATAAAAAAATTTAAATTTATTAGAACATAAAATTACATAAAAAATTAAATTAATAAAAATAAATTAAATTTATAAAAAATAATTAATTTATAAAAAAAAATTATAAAAAAAAAGAAAAAATTTAAATTAAATTTATAACAAAAAAAAAAAAAAAAAAATGAAAAAAAAAATTTAAAAAAAAACTAAAAACTGGGAGCCTGAAAACACATTCACAATGAAATACACATTTGAAATACGCATTTTAAAGCGCCAAATCCGTTTATTTCTTCTGATTTTTAATATTTTTCAATAACATTATTTTATAAAATCTGTGGTTTATTATTTTGTTGTTTTTGTTTGGCTGCAGGTCGTTGAATAAATAAAAAACTTTTGATTTTTATTTAAATATTTTTATTCTTCCCAATATTTCAATTAGCGTCGCTAATCATCTTCGGGGGTCTGAATATAAAAATAATAAAATAACACAAAATTTTGTTCCTTTTTATACTTGTTGTCCCTCTGATTGGGTTTTTGTGGTTTATAAAAAATATTTTTTTTATAAGGACAAAAAAGAATACGTATTTTTAAATATAATGAAATCAATTGAAATTTGAAGTAATTAAAAAAAAAAAAATAATAAAATTTATATAAAAGGAAATTTGTACAAACAAAATTTATACAAAAAATCAATTTATAAAGGAATTAAATTTATAAAAAAAAAAATTAAATGTATAATAAAAAAAATTTGGAAAATTATAGTCGGTCTAGACCGACTATAGGATACCATATTCCATGCGTTTAAAATCCCTATTTCTTTGGTCCAACTATTTAGATATAAATAGAAAATAAACATAAACCAAGTTTGAGTGGCAAGTCATTTTGCCTTCGGATATGAAAACGTTCATATCGGATGCTATATTTATGTGGGGTAGGTCGAAAAATGGACCGATCCTGACAATATTTGGTAAGGTTACTTATTTTTTGCAAAAACATATACAAACCAAAGTTGAGAAAAATCTGTGAAATATTTTTGTTTTTAATAGTGAAAATCGGGAGTTGGCTTCATATGGGGGCTATGACTAAGAATTGTCCTATAGGATTAATTTTTGGACTACTGATTCAGAAGCCCAATTTGTTCGAGATCTATATGATAATTTGGATCTTATGGCAATTTAAGTCGATCTCATAGGGTTCATTTGTATGGTGACTAGGTCTGAACACGAACCGATTTTCACCAATTTCAATAGCGTACGTGCTATGGCCGATAGAAGCTTACATAGTAAATTTAATCAAAATATTTTCACATTTGCGTTTACGGGGACACACAGACGGATGAACGGACGGACATCGCTAAATCGACTTAGAAAGTGATTCTGAATCGATCAGTATAATAAAAGGGGGTCTAGGTTCTAGGTCATATACTTTTACATCAGCACAAAGTTTTTATACCCTGACCACATAGTGTTTTAGGGTATAAAAATATTCCACCAAAAAATACTTTCATTAAAATATAAAATTTGGCTTTATAAATTTTTTTTTTCTTTATTTGGATCGGAAAGTACTTATTTTTATATAACGAAATAAAACGATTCTTAAAAAAACAAATCTTAAATTTTTTCTACTTAATTTGTTGTTAATGTTTTATATGTAGAACAGGTTTCTAAAGGTTCGAGAAGTTTTATATTGAAGAAAAAAAAAAAATGTATATGAAAAAAATTATAAAAATATAAAATGAAATTCTGAAAGCCATTATGAAATACACCGAATCAATTTTTTTTGTTCTTACTTTTTTAAGGAGAATTCCACTAATTTTTAAAATATGGCTTAAGAAATAATTCTTTTATGAGAACCTAAAAGAATAATATTTTTAAAATATTAAAATAAACTAGCAGATTCCAGCGCTCGAAATTCGAGTGCAATTTCTAGGCAACTTCATTTCTCAACTTAGCCAATTAACAAACCAACCAACATTTTTTTGGTTTATTATTATTGTGAATGAAGATAACAAACTTATTAACAAATTTAATACACACACACACATAGCATATGAATAATTTTATTTTATACAAGTGTTAGTAGCAACTTTAAATGCAATTTACTCAAAATAAAGGAAAAAATTTAAAAATCTGTAAATCTGGTGAACAGCTAAAAAGAAATACCTTTCAAATAATATACATATGGTCAAAATCAGGATCAAACGGTAGAACAAAACATCGTCAACAAAAAATCGCCTAGCCTATTGATATTATAGATATATTCCACTTAATTCATTATATGTATGTTTTATATGTAGAACAGCTTTCTAAAGACTCGGATAGTTTTCTATTAATGAAAAAAAAAAAATTAATAATAATAAAATTCATATAAAAAAATTAAAATTAAAGAAAAAAATTATATAAAAAAAATTATAAAAAAATTAAATTTATAAAAAAAAATTTTTTTTAATTTATAGAAAAAATTGATGGAAAAAAATAAAATTTAAAAAACAAAAATTAAAATTCATAAAAAAAAAATCAATTTATAAAAAAATTCAATTTATAAAAAATCTATTTTAAAAAAGAAAAAAAATCTATTTAAAAAAAAAAAAAATTAAATTTATAAAAAAAAAATTAATCGCAAAAAAAATGAAAAAATGCTCCACCAAATACTCGGAAACTAGAAAATACACTGAATCAAGCATTTTAATAGCCAATTGGACTGGTTCCATATTTTCCTTCTTCTTGTTCTTCTTATTCTTCGAAAAAAATTAATTTAAATTTTGTTCGATTTTTATTTATTTCTTTTTTTTTTAAAGAAAATTCCATGAAATTGTAAAATTTGGCTGAAGAAAAGTATTTTTTTATTTTTTCGTTTTTAAAACAAAATCTGAAGAAGCAAAATTGAATTGTTAACTATGAAATCAAAACAATTGTGACTGCAATTTCAGACATGCTTCTATGATTTAAAAGACTTTAGTCAAATAATAATTCCACAAAATTCTTTCACTTATTCATAAATCATTTTAAATATTAGGAATTTTTAAGACTATAATACCGCTGAAGGTTCTAAATTCCTCTGAGTGGGAGAAGCAGAA